>CM060176.1:99094302-99694302 GCA_030549775.1 Tamarix chinensis
TAGGAATTCTTGTTGGAGTTCGGCTATATGATGGAGTATAAGCCGGGCAAAACTAATGTTGTCGCGGATGCATTGAGATAGAAGGTAGAGTTATCAACTATGAGCTGGCAGCAATGTGACATCATAGATCTATTCCAAGATGGTTTAACCCAATATCACTTAGCTAAGAACTTTGTGGATATGGATAAGGAAAGAAGGACTCAAAGATTTTTGGTAGAATATGGCTTGCTAAACATTATTGGCTGATACCTCTATGTGCCAAAGTGGGGCAACCTAAGAAGAGAATTATTGAAGGAGTGCCATGACTTGAAGTGGGCTAGTCATCTTGGCATGAGACGGATCCTTACACTTCCTGAAAAATCTTATTACTAGCCTAACATGCAGGATAATGTGGAGGCATACGTGAAGACTTGTCTTGTGTGTCAACAAGACAAAGTTGAGCAAAGCAAGCATGCGAGTCTACTAGAGCCTCTTATTAGTCCATAGAAGCCATGGTAGAGCATATACATGTACTTAATCTTATCCCTCCCTACTTCAGAAGGATGTGGCTCTGTCGTGGTAGTGGTGGATCAATTTTCTAAATATGGAACCTTCATTTCTTCCCCACAAGATTGCATTACCAAGGAAGCTGAACGCCTATTCTTCAAACATGTAGTGAAATATTGGGATGTTTCTTGGAGTATCATCAGTGACCGACACCCATGATTCATAGGAAAATTTTGGAGGGATTTATTTAAGCTCATGGGCTTAGATCTCCACTACTCCATAAGTTTTCACCCACAAACTGATGGGCAGATGGAATGGGTGGACCACTTATTGGAGATCTACTTGAGGCACTTTGCGAATGCCAAGCAGATAGATTGGGTAAAGCTATTGGATGTGGACCAATTCTCCTACAATCTCTAGCGAAGTGAGGTAACATAGAAGAGTCAATTCGAGTTGGTGATTGGCCATCGACCCACCTCTCCGTAGGAGCTAGCCAAGAGATGCACAAGATCTATCCTACAGCCTTTAAGTATGCAAAAGGGTGGGACAAGCAGTTGGATATGGCCAAGGAAAGCTTGAACAAGGTTGCTAAGAAGATGAAGAAGTGGGCTAATGAGAAGAGACAACCTAGGGCATTTCAAGTGGGAGAGAAGTCATGGTAAAACTTCCAACCCATCATTTCAAGGCCTACATGAAAGCGCACAAAGGTTTGACTTGATGGTACGAGGGGTCGTACCCAATTGTGAAGAAGGTTGGAAAGAATTCATATTGATTGGAATTGCTGAAGAAGCTCAAGGTCCACCTAGTATTCCATGTGAGTCATCTGAAGCCTTACTATAAGGATAAGGATAACCTGGGCAGAGGTGAGTCTCTTTGAGTGTCACCTGCAAATGTTACATTTTTAGAGAAGGAGGTTGCAGAGATTGTGGTAGATTGAGTAAAGAAGGCCAGAGGATTTTCCAACTACATGGAGTACCTCATGCACCGGAAGGGGTTGCCTGATGGTGAGGCAAGTTAGAAACGCAAGGAAGACTTGTGGCAATTTCGTGACCAAATAGAGGTTGTAAGATGACTAAGAACTTGAGAAGGACGTCAAGGTTTTAGGTGGGGGAGAATGTCACAGACCACTTATTTTTTTCAATTTTTGCCTAGAAAGTTCTAGAATATTCTAGAGGTGTGTAGACTTTAGTAGAATTATAGAGAAGTGTCATGGCTCTTTATGTAAATATCTAGAGATCTCCTAGAATGGTGTGGAACTCTCTATAATTCCAAAGGTTAGAAGAATCATGAAGGGAACTAGAAGATTCTTCCAAAATATCTAGTAATATAGAAGGGTTTCTAGATCTAATGGTTGAGGAAGATCTAAGACCTTCTACCAAAGGGGGAAAAGGGAGGGGGACCTCAATTAAAAATATAGGACCACCCCATTTTCTCCCACCATCTCCTAAGTTGTAAGCTCTCTCTTCTCTCATTAGTAAAGTGTTCTCTTCTTACACACAAACACTCTCTCACTCTCTCTAGGTCTTCTAAGATCTCCAAGTATTCTTACTTGTCCTTAAAGGCTTGGTAATAGCCTTAATGTTGGAAAGACTGATTTAGTGAGTACTAAAAAAGTTATGCTTTTAATTTCTGCACAGGAAAGACTTAGATGAAAGAACTCACCTAGTGACATGACACTTTTAATAAAATTAATCAACTATTAACATTAACTAAATAAAATACATATATCTTATGCGTGAAATTAATTATCGGATTCAACCCCTAAAATAGCTTTAATATATTATTGTCATCAATTAAACACAATACATATAGTTAAACCATATACATTGATTTTCCACTTAAGTAGTACCAATAAATAATTAACTAACTTGATTGAAATTACCCAATAGCTCATAAAAAAATACATGTCCTTTTGTAATAACTAAACCCACTTATAAGTTCTCTAAACAATTTCACAAAATAAAAATGAAAAGGTTCAGAGATAAGACTCATTTATGTACTAATTCTAAACATTCTAGCTTACTTTTGTCTTTTGGCATATAAGACAAAATACATCAAATTCTCCACAAAAGTAATGGCTCACATCATGCACTCCACCATTCATTACCATCATCTTATACATGTACCTATTTTTTTTTTATAAACCTACACCAATCATTTCTAATTTATAATATTGTAGTAGTATACCTAACCAATTTCTAGTACATATAAGCAAAGGTATATTTTATTTGAAAAAGTAGGAAAAGAAAAAAAAACTCGGGCTGATAGAAACTATATTCTTTAATCAACAAAAAAAAAGCATGGACTTTGTGAAGTCCACATGGTAGATTTATTGTAAATAAGGCAGCATGCAGGTGTTATCTTCCTAATGATATACTAGTAAGCAATATGAATAAATTCAAAAGAAATATTATAATAAGGTAGTATTTTATGATGCCGAATGAATTGGTGATCTATCACCCCAAGTTCAAGGTGTGAAAATAAAAAGGATATACAATATTGGTTTGATGTTACCTGTACCAATCAGATCAATTGAGTGAAAGGTTAGTGTTCTCAATTTTTTTTCCTATCTTCTTCTCTCTTCTCCCTTCTTCATTATTGTTATTTGTTTTTTTCCTTTGACGACCGTTATTGCTTTTGGGTTAAATTCCTTGGCAAGATAGACTAATGTGATATACAGAGTTTAGTTAACCATCTACATTCTATCATCCTTCAAATAATAATATTCCATTCCAAAACTAGCTCATTCTTATTAATTAAGACTTTAGCCTAGTTTCTATAGACTTTAAATTACAAGAGTATAGAACTATAGATAGACTTTAAATTATTGGGTACTTAAAGATATTTGACACCTTGAATTGAATGAACCAACTAATATAACACCACAACTGGTCATTATAACATTATGTCCATTGGTAGAGCATAAACACATTAAATCCTCGTTGAAACCTACTGTCGGTGTAAGGTAACTTGTGCATCCATTCCCTTCAATAATGGTAAAAGAAGTGGAGTGGTAGGCAGAGTAAGAATTTGTGGAAAATTTGTGTTAAAATAACAAGGGAGTTCTAGAGGTGCTAACTTAGTGGGAGGTCTTTCCGTGGTTTGAAGCTTCAGGGGATCATTTTGAAGTGATGAATGATTAGATTCATGGCTTTCACCTTGAGGGCAAGGTGAAAGTTTGAGCGAGGCTAATGGTAGGCAAGGGATATGACGATCTCATTTGGGAAAACCTAGTTGTTGTGAGGTATGGAGTTCAGGTTTTGGGGCATTCTACTCGTTTATTCATTACGTGAGCAGCTATAATTGAGTATGTTATAGCTATTATGACTCGCTTGAGCCAGCAAGAGGAGTTCGATTCTATTAGTTAGTAGGCCGTCTGGGTCAGGGGCAGTTTGTTATACCTCTCTGTCTTTAAATACGATTGAAGAGGGGAGGGGAGGTTCATTGTTGCAAAAATGGGAAATTGGTGGGAGGTGACTAGGTCCTTAAGTACTTGGGTCTATAATTTCCTTAACTGAATTCATCTATCTCGAACACTCTCATTCCTTTCACATACATTGACTCTTTTTTAGTGCAACAAGGGGTGTTTATATCCTATCTGTTCACAAATTTTAAACATGCAAATAAATAAAAAATATATTTAAAAAGAAAAAAAATCCTAAACCAAACTCCAACCTTTGCATTCTACTTCTATTGCTATATTTACAAATCATTAATCTAACATTTAATACATTAATGTCTTCATTTCTCATTTTTCTCTTCTATCCAATTGCTCTCTCCTTTTTCCTCTCTTATTCATCTAATATTTATCTTCTCAAATTTTTTTATTCAATCTAGTTACAAGTCGAGGAACCTGTTTATAGTACATCCAAACCTAATCCTAACCTACGAGGTCTTCAAATGTCATGCTAGACCTAGATCTGCTGGGTCTAGTGACTAAACGGGTTCTAGATTAGTTATAGACAGATTTGACCATTTAAAAAAACATAATTTACTAAATACTAATACATTTATGTTTTATATAGCTGAATATATATTTTTTGTCAAAAAATTCCTCTAGTGAAAGATAAATATTTCAAAGTAGTTGTTTTAACTTTCCAAATGTATTTTTATAATTTTTAAATGAAATTCCCTTCATATTACATATAAAATAAATTCAAAAAAAAAATTAAAAAAATAAACTAGGATCCCAAATAATATTACAAAAAAAAGTATGAAATTAGTATGTATATATTTAAACATGTGTGTGTGTGTGTAGATATATACATATATTAAATGGATTTAGCATGTCAGATAGGGTCTGGAACTACTGAGCCTAGGCTCATTTAAGTATATATTGTAATAATCTAATTTTTTTATATAATATTAATCCTAAAAAATTAATAACTTAACCAAATCCTAATCTTTATCCTAGATAGTTTATATTCTAGCCTAACCCTAATTTAGGATGATTAGTATTTTAATCTTACCTAATTTTATTAATTACAATTTTAAACCTAATCCTAACTATAACCCCACACCTATCTTTCCTTTTCCTTTCCTTTTTTTTTCTTTTCTTCCTCTTCTGTTTGATTTTTCCTTCTTATTCTGCCTGGAGTGTTCTTTTTCTCTGGCCCAACAACTCACTATAGTCTAACTCTACCATCACCTGCCAAAATCTATGGGATTTTTTCTATTGAAAATTTTAACCCTAACTTTTCCTTTGACTGTGTTTGTCATGACCCACTACCTTCCTTCTCAGCCTGTGCCTGTGCCCCCTATGCCATTTCTCTTCATGCATACACACACACACACACACACACACACACACACACACACACACAAACTTTCTAAAGCTCTCTAACTCATTTAATGCTCAACTAACTTACTCCCTCCCTCTATTTTTGTCAAACACCACAACCCTGAACACCCTTTTCTTCTCATTCCTTCATGCCCTATTTGTCAACACCATTCCTCACTAACACACCACTTGCCACCACTGACTACCAAGAACCACCATTTCCTTAGAAAACTAACCACCACTACCTCCCCATCATCCCTCCTCGTTGTCGCCTAACTATCACCGCCCCAAGCCATTCCTTTTCCTCTCCCTATCATGATTTGTTTCATTATTCATTGAAGCACATGACTGTGTACCATTCTCATGATCTAACCATGCTTCTCTTGCATGACACATGTACAACTTTGCATATAACCTATGCCTATCTTTTCTTCTTACATGTGTGTTTCATACACATTCGTGCACACCCTTATCCCCTCACATATGAGCATTTTACCCCCTCAACCTGTGCATGCATGTCGTGCACCTTTGACGTTTCCCTTAGCACAACCATGGCTCCTTTATAGCACCACCGTGCACCACTTTAGTACCACCATACATTCTACCATACTCCCTCAAAATTGAGCCCTCCATTTATTTTAATTATCCCTATTTCCACGCTCTTTTACCTTAAAGTTTCCTTGGCTGTATTCTTAAATTCTAATTGCGTTTTACTCTTGTTTTGTAGGTGATTTTCTGGAGATCTTAGAGAAGACTGGTTCAATGCTTAGAGACCGATGTCTTTTTTTGTAAGAATACATGGAGTAGTTAGGGCCGGTATGTGCAACATATATTTGTATTTGATGTCATGTTTAGTATGTTATATAGATAATGTTGTTATGATAATGCTATTATATGGTATCTTAAAGTGAGAAGCTTATGAAATTATACATTTGAGCATATTGTTGGTTGGCATGAATTGAGATAA
This sequence comes from Tamarix chinensis, assembly GCA_030549775.1. Classification (NCBI taxonomy): domain Eukaryota; kingdom Viridiplantae; phylum Streptophyta; class Magnoliopsida; order Caryophyllales; family Tamaricaceae; genus Tamarix; species Tamarix chinensis. The sequence continues at coordinate 99,100,536 of CM060176.1, forward strand.
GTGGTATTTATATATAGTTTTTGTTACGTATTTTATGATGCTATGAATATTGGAGGTTAAAGTTCATTAATATTAAGACTCATAATGTCTTTGTGAAAATATGAGTATCATGGCTATTGTAAGGGTATTATTTTTGTTTGATGATAATATAGAAAAAAGTCAAGTCATGATAAGTTTTGAGGGTGTTATCAATTATTTCATTAGTAATGTGATCAAATGATGGTTGAGTAAGACATAAGTTACCTAAGATGAGATTTTGAGTCTTTCGGTAAGATAAGGACATTGGTTAATAAGGGTTGAATATGGAATTTTGGTGATTTTAAAAAGGGAATAGACTTTAAATATACTAATTGTGATACTTGGAATTTTTGAGATAACGATGAGCAACATATGTACAATAAAATGAGAAGTTATGTTTATTTTGTGAAATTTGGGTTTTTTAGGGGAATTATGATCTTTTTCCTTGGGAAATACCCGGCAATTATGTGGTTGTACTTAATGTATTTTAATTATGTGTTTTGCATATCTACACGTGTTTGCCTGATGATATTGATATAAAAACTAATGAATAAGATGCTAATCACTTAAGCCGAAAGATCACATGCGTTGGGCTGAGGTGTGGTGTGTCTATTCCATTAAACAATAATAGTAGCTCAGAAGAGTTATACTCTGAGAGGTGCATCAGTCCATTCCATATGATTAAGAATAGTGGGGCCACTAAACTCACTGTAAATGAGAATATGATTATGAGATAAGTACTAATAAATAAGATATTAATCACTTAAAGTGAAATATTAAGTGATTTAGGACCAAGGTGTTGTGTTTGTTCCATCGAACTATAATAGTGGCTCAGGTGTGTTCCGCCTTGAGAGGTGTTTTAGACTGTTCTACCAATTTAAGAATAGTGGTCAGGAGCATGTTAACCTGGTATATGTTAGATCCATTCCATTAGATAATAATAGTGACTCAGATGTGTTCTATCCTGAGAGGTGCTTAACCCCATTCCACTGGATTAAGAATAGTATGGTCCCTAAAATCAATGTAAATAAAAGTACACATCTTATTTATATATACTAATGAGCTTTGGAATTAGTATTTACCTTTCATTGTTTTATGTTAACACTCATGTATGCTTATTATCTTATGTGACCTTATGTAATTCTATGTAACCTTGCTTCGAATATGTGATCACCTTACTTAGTGCATAACATACAGATCATCCTTCTCATGGGTGTTGCTCATTCCTATAAGTAAATTACCCATATATTTTTGTATAGGTTGATGAGGACCCTTTGGATAATTTCTCTACATATGATGCTTTATTTATGGAAGAGTTAATCCTATGTATTAGGGTCGAGCATAGAGTTATGTTATCCAATTATTTATTTCAAGTCAGGATATCTTCTTGGACTTTTATTTTGAGGTATTCCTTTTATACATTTTGATATTATACTTGGAGTTATCCTCCAACTCTTATCTATGTTTATGAAAGATTCAAATATTATCCGTTTATCCTATTTTATGTTTTTATTATTTTACCTTGCATTTGTTGTAATGATGGTATGGTAAGCCAGAATTAAGTCGAGTACGACAACAATACCCAACTATTTTGATATTACACTTCTGCTAAAATAAAAATATTTAGTAATAAATCTTGGGATGTTTCACATATGGTACCAAATCTGTTAGATCCAAAAATCTTGCACCATCCTTAGTAGGTTTAAAGGGTCTAGATCTACTCCTCAGAACCCATTGCCATCACTAGTTATACTCCACTTTTCAAGAATGATTTTGTGTGGAGAAAGGCTTTGTTTGCTAAATTAAGTGGAAAAATGAAGGTGAAATAAAAATAATGTATATTAAATTAAGCACTAAATAAAAAATGATATATATTTGAAAAATATTTTACTTGTTTGAAAACACTTTTTAGTAAATTATGATAAAATATGGGGGGTTCAAGGGAGTAGAAAGTGCCATCAACATGCTACAGAATGGGCTCTTGTTGTTAAGACTAATGTTGATCTGACTGCTCTCACCAACCTGTGGCATTGCTAGGGACCACACTAATATATGGATATTTAACTTTGCCAAAAATTTATGTGTATATGACATTCTACTAGCAAAGTTCTTAGGTATCCTTTATGGACTTATGGAGGAAGCTAAGATAAACACCCTCAAGTGATGTTATTTAGTGATAAGTACTTGCAATAAGACTTTTCCACATGAACATTTCATACCTTCACTAACACTATACTAAGGCACACAAAGAATGGATTAGAAACTTTGAGTTGTGTCGAGTAAAGCACAACTTTAGAGAGACGAATAAGGTAGGTAGTAATAAGCCATTAGTAAAGTACATGTATGTGAGGAAGAATAAGCTATAGTGAAAGTGAAAGCATAGGTTGGGATTGTTGGACGATGAATTATTTACTAATTTACTTTTCTTTCATTCAGTTATTTTATTGTTGCTGAGTCATAGAGTTTGTTAGAACAGTTTGTTATGCTTCTATTTTAGCTAAGCCACCATTCTATTAGAATAGGAGGGAAGCTATATATGAGAATAGAGCAATCATTAGAGAGCTAAGAAGAAAATAGTGGGAGGTTTAGGATCCTTGAAACCTTGGCCGGGAGAGTTGTATTCTCTAGTTTTGGTTATTGCAATACTATAGCACCCAATTGCCCTATAAATTGTTGTGAAAACTAAGAAATACTAATTAATTTCATAGCATATTAGGTAGTTTATGTCTTGGCCCATGTAGGACACTGTATGGTGTTAGAGCAAAATTTAAGTAGCCCTTTTAGGCCAAATTATTTAGCTAATATTTTTAATGTTTCCATAAGTTAGCTCTTATTTAGTTGATATTGATTTCTAGTTTTATTTAGCAACTATTGGTCATATTTAGCTAAGATCTTATGTAGGAGAATATTTTGTTAGAATATTAATAAATATTAGTGAATATTTGATTTTTTCCAAGGGCTTAGCCCATAGGATATACTCACACATAAATAAGGGGCTAATACCTCATTGATAAGACACATTGGGAGACTTAGCAAATAACTAATTCCCTAAGTTTCTCCTCTTTCCTCCATCACCTTTATTTGCTCTCAAGTGCTTATAAACCTTATTTCCTCTATGCACAATCAATCAATTCAATTAAACTTATACTCCCTAGAATTCATCAAATTCCATGGAATCTACTACTATGACTATATACTAAGTTTAGGTCCCTCATAAATTTGTATCAAAGTCTGATGATGTAGTAAAGAAATTGCTAGCATAAATTCTCATTAAAATCACTAGTTTCATGAAGAACTTGGATGAAGGACTTAATAATCAATTAATTAGTATTAAAGAAAATATCAAGGCAGTGGCCAAACAAAATTAGGAATTTAAGGAAGAATGGCGTTAGAGGAGAAGGCACACCACTAAAAGCGACCCACCATCTTCAACCACCTATTGTGAGCTTCCCTATCTAGTCGCATTGACTAGCTAAGCCATCTCAATCCTTATTTTGCCCTACTTTGCCTCACTTAAATCTTATTTTCACTCCTTGTTGCTACAACATAGATCTCTAACCCTAGTGAGAGCTTGGGTCACTTCATCAACCATTTGTTGGTGATTATCGACTACCTACCTCCCATCTCTGCCCCTTGCTAACCTTCCAACAACTTCATATACCATCTATCATAGCTAATCCCTCAAAAACCTAACTTTAAAATCTCCACCACCATACTAAACACCACAACCCACTCACTTGCCTCTAGCGAGCAAGCATCAAAGTCTCAAACCACCATCCACCTCTTCTAACAACCCTAATACTACAAAACTCTAGAGTTAACCCCTCTATCACCATCCCTAGCACCATAAATAAACACCTTGTTGTCTTGCCATCAACCATAAATCATCTTAGACCTCTCATTGACCCTAGCCCTAGACCACCCATAATACCCCTCTCACCCACCTCTTGGCAACATAAAACATCAAATCTAGAAACCCTAAGCCCACCATTATCGAGTCTCCATCCATCTTATCCATCACTTTTATCCTTGTATATTCCCTCGACAGCCACTGCCACAACCTTGTAAAACCTATAGGGGGTTGGGTTTGGTTCGGGTTATAGTGTGTTGGGTCATTCTTGGGTCAGATTATTTGCAGGTCATTCTTTTTTGTGGGTTGGTTGTGGTTCAGATTAGGTCATTTAGGATTCAAGTCATTTCAGGTTGCATTATTATTGGGGTTGGGGCGAGTTTGGGTTTAGGTCATTTTGGGTCTGGGTTGTATCAGGTTAATTTATGAGGTTGGGTCAGGTTGGGTTTAGGTTCGGGTTGTTTCAGATCTGGGTTCGGATTATTTCAGGTTAGCTTATTAGGTCAAGCCGGATCTATGGATGTAAATAGGGCAGATTTTTTCCAAAACATGATGGGTTTTATCCATCGGATCCTTAAACGGATATGGATGATGGAAAAAATATCCATCGAATACGAGTATGGATTATCCATATCTGTACCCATACCCATACCCGTATCTATATCAATACCCGTTTACCTAATATATAATTACCTTTTTACCCTTACTTTTAAAATAAATATAGCATAAATTATGGTTAAAATTATCATTTAGCTTAACTCTAAATAGATTTATCCTCTAGAAAATATTTGGTAATGGGTAAATAGATTATTCGTCGGGTAATAGATATCCAATGGATATAGATATGGACATGTAAGTAGATACCCATTCTAGTATGCGTATGAATTTGAGTACGAGTATGTATATGGATATGGATATGGGCGTACCCACCCCATTTATATCCTTATCGGGTCCGGATTGGGCCGAGAAATCCCCTATTCTCTTGATTTCATGTTTGAGTTAATTTGATAGGTCAGGTTTGGGTTAACTTGACAGATAAGATCTTTTAGGTTTTAACGGGTTGGATTGGGTTCGGGCCAAGCTAGTCCTAGATTAAATCACTTTAAATTTCGGTTGAATCAAACATTGACCACCAAAATTAATCTAAATCATTAACCTCGTAATCAAGCATTAACTTTAACTTCATATAAGTATGTAATTAATAATGTGTTATTAGTTGTTATTTTTTTTATTATTATAGCTTTATAATGATGTGTCTTTACACAAAAAAATTGATAAAATTAGAATATTATTGGTGAAAAATTAAGTTACAATAAAAGTAATAAAAATAAATAAATTTTAAATAATAATATATTTTGAAAAGATTTAAATAAATAATAAGATGTGTATGTTTTTTTTATTATCATAACTGATTAATATCAAATTTGGTTTGTCGAGTTAGGTTAATTCAAGTCGGGTCGGGACGGGTTGATAGCAAGTCATGTTGGTGGCAGATCGGGTTGATATCGGGTTACGAGTTGAAGTCGGGTTGGGTTTGGGTTGGGTCAGGTTTTTTATATTCGAGTCAACATTGGATCGGGTTGGATTGATGAATTTATCGGGTCATGTCGGCTCGGTCTTTATATAGGTCGAGTATAGCGGGTCAGGTCAACTTTTTCTAGTTCTAGTTAAACACAACAAAACCTTTCATAGGCCCTTTACCCCCTCCTACAAAGTTACCACTACCTTGAACTTGCTTATACCTCTTGGTATGCCTAGATCACCAACCATGCCAACTATGGTCCATGCCAAGCCTCAATTACACCCAAAAACCCATGACAACACTCTATTTCTTTTGTACTGCCCTTGTTTAGTGTAGGCAAGCCTATTTAGCCTCCAAATTTCCCATAGTAGATAGATGCATGCACTAAAAAGAGTCATGGTGAAAAAATTGCCACATCTAAACAAATCTTGACAGCTTTAGTAGCCCTTAGGTTCATCTGCTACAAGCAATTATCACTCCATTCATTCAAGCATTATCATTTTGTGTTTATAGGGGGTTCTATATCATATTGAAGGCCATAATAATGAAAATTTCCATCCTATCTATGCACACAAATGTTGGCAAAGCACAATGTTTGTTGGAAGTGCTTTAAGAACGCTTTTAGATCTTTTTAGGGTAGATCCATGGATGCCAATCCACCTGTTTGACATTTTTGTCCCTTAATGGCCCTACCAACTAGGTTGCCTAATTTATGGTATTAGCTCAACATGTCATGTCACCTTGCTTAAGAATCCTATTATGACACACCAAAATTTACAAACCAAAAAAATTTGTGTAAAATAAGAAAAATTGGCATGTTATCGCCACCCTTGGTAAATGTCTAGTTTCCTTTACCACTCTCATACCAAGTACTAAGGCTAAAAATATTATTCCACTTAAATTGATAATACAATTATGAAGATAATAGTATAGAAAATCAAAACAATTTAAATCACTTCAATAAAAAAAACCGTCGGTTACTACAAACTTTAGTGAAAAGAAAATACATAAGAATATAAAAGTACTGAATCATTCAGATCAAAAGATACTAGAAAAATACTAGATAAACCTACTCTTAACCCAAGAACTAGCCTTCATTTGAACTTGAAAGATAACCTACAAAGGTCACTGCCCATTGAATAAATAGGAGTTCATGAAAAAGGACCCTTCAGTACAACAATATCTAGTAACTTATTATATAAAACTAATATGAAAAACCCACATAGAACACATAAAATGCATTACAAAAATACATGGTATAAAAGATTAAAAACATTCATGTGATGATCAAAATACAATAATCATATCAGATAAACAATAATCACCAAAATAATATACTACATCATACTTGTTCATTTAGAACATAATAAATCTTACCATCCAAGCATACAAGAGATGCTAAATGAAATAATGATTAGAATCAGTATCAATACCATAACCATAACCTTCACAATATATCCCATCTCTCAATATCAAAACCAATAATATCTAATACATTACAAATAGGGATCAAATGCAAAATACCAATAAAATCCATAATATTACAGATAAGGCTCAAAGGCATAATACAAAATACACGTAGGCACGAATGCTACTACCGAACTACAGGTAGGAACAAAGGCTATTACCGACCAATCCAATAATCATTTTAATTCAATAATAATCATTTCTAATTTTATTTCCTCACATTGAGTTTAGGGACCCCACTATTCTCACCGATGGAATATTCTGAAATACCTCTCAAGGACAACACACTTGAGCCACTATTATTGTTCAGTGGAAAGGACCGAACACCTTGTAAGAAAAATGCACCTAAACATTTTTTTAAACTAATGGAACAGTTTGAAGTACCTCTCAAGAAAAAACACACCCGATCCACTACTATTGTAACACCACTAAAATTTACAGTTGAAAATTTTTGTTTCTATAGAAAAACCATACACTAAAAATGGGGGTGCTACTGCCTTAATCAATATAAGATTGACCCCCAGTCAATCTCATACTAACCACAAGGCTAAAGGAACTAAAAGTATTAACATGAGTAATCAATTAAAACCATAATAGTTTAACACTTCATAAATAAACCAGAGTGCACAAATGTTCGATTTAATATAAAAATGGAAATTAATACAACAATGCCCACTACTAGGGAAACACAAATGAATAGAAAATAGATAATGATAATTCTGGAGAACACCCTCTTAGACCCACAACAGGTGCAACAAGTCATCACTCAGTCCTGCCCAAGGCATCGTAGTCATCATAAGCATCGTCTCCTACCTATACAAACTTAGGAGGGGCCACTACTCGTGAGAATGAGTAGCGCCCATGAAAGGGTGATCAGTACATTACGTGCTGAGTAAGGTAACCATATGGCTAAGATAAACAATCATGAAAATGGTAGATAATGCATGCACTAAGTCAGATTAATCATAATTATTAGGACTTAAGCAATTAATACCATCTCCAGACAACTCTCAATTTATATCTATGCAAGTGTAGGAACCCCACTATTATAAGTGGTGGATTGGTTCCACCCAGGGTAGGTCGCTCTTGGCCACTATTCTTTACTGGTGGATCGGTCTCCAAGGTAAAATACACCTGGAAACTATTCTCACCGGTGGATTGGTCTAGTCTCGACTCATATAGTGTTCCACTATAAATGATTAGTATTTTTCCATGACTTATTATTATTTTAAGGTTTATTTTACTAAGCTCAGGATCTCCCATTATTATAGCCGGTTGATCGGAATATACTCCAAGGCAGAGCGTGCTTGGCTACTTTTATTCTCTGGTAGATCGATCTCCAGGGCAAAATGCTGCTGGCCACTATTCTCGCCGGTGGATTGGTCTGGGCCCAGCTTAATAGTATTCCACTTTAAATTGTAAGTATTTTATTTATGTCTTATTCAACAAGTAATTTCTTATTAGGCATTCATGCTCCATTAGACTTCCCATTATCACCCTTTTCACCCAAGACTCCCTAAATAACTCTATCCCATAACTTGGGGCCTCTACACTCCCTAGGACTCAAAGACTTCTTTCTCACCTTTCCCCTACTCACCATGAAATCTAAAATCCCTGAACATGTGGGTTAAGGCCCACTTTCCCATTTCTTCACCTAAGCTCACCATCGCCTATTAGGGTTTCCCCTTGGAAACCCTAATTTGACCTATGTGGCCCTAACCTCTCTTTATCATACATGACCCATGCTCCCCTTTGATTCCAACACCATCACTCCACTCAACCCACATTTAACATCACAACCTTACTCCCCATCTTCCACATGTGATAAGAAAACCCTAGTTGGTCACCCTAAAATCCTAATACTCCTCCTTTCCTTTATGTCATCTCTTCGCACACACACCCCACCCTCTTTACCACTTAAATCATCCCCCTTCATAAGACACTCCCTAATTTCAACATTCACTCCAACCAATCACCATCAACCCTTTCACATACTTCTCTACTTAGGGATTTTCCCCAAAAAACTTAGTTAAGCCCCCATGCATACTTCTACCATTACATGTACTATCTTTCACCCAAGGAATCCAATCACTCAAAGTACTTTTCCCTCACCATGCTTAAAACTTAAACCAACTATTTCCACGTAAACTTAACTCCCATGTAAAGGCTAACCACCCCATGCAAGCCTTACACTTCCCATGCAAGATTTACTTCAACCCTTCATTTTATTGTTATTATTCTCCCTTTATTATGTCACCCATAGGTCATAAAGTACTCGGGATTTTCCCACTTCTTAATATTCACTCCACCCTCTTTATTTCTTTTAGATCCCCACAACCTCATAATACCACCTAAAGCCTCCTAACATGCATGTCATATTATAACAACTATATATAAGAGCATGTTATAAAATACAAGTTATATCACACATATCATAACTCATACACAACTTACCTTAGCTCTATATAAAGCAAGATGCACGACACACATCTTAGTCCATACTCACACATAATATATATCACATATCAAAACACCCATGAGCACATAAATCATACAAACTAAGCCTTAACCACATCCTTACCTAATAGGACACCGGGCTTGGAGTACAAATCCTAGGCCTCCTTTATGAGAAATGTTTGGTTCACCTTAAAAATGAAATACTAATATTAAATTTCTTCCTACTCCTTTTGCCTTTTTCTTCTATTTTTTTCTAACTAAATATTAGTAAAGATAATAATAATAATAATAATAATAATAATAATAGTAAAATATTTAAAATAAATAATACCAAATAAATACAAGTGTTAGGGCACAACCAGAAAGGGTGTGGCAGCTATGGTGGTGGTAGTGGCACAAGGGTGGTGGAGGTGGTGGTGATAGAAAAGATAGGATTTTGGGGTTGGAAAATGGAAGGGAAGTGGTGTTTTCTTGGATGGTAGGGTTTCTGAGTCAAAGGGGGTTATGGTAGTGGTGGTGGAGTCCCATGGCGGCGGCCAAAATTGGAGTAGAGGAAATGAGGAGGAAGGAGGGAGAGAAAAAGGAAATGGAGGGTGTGGGAAGGTAGAGGGATTTTTTTTTGGCAGAGAGGGAGGTAATGGATGTGGTGGTTGTGGCGATGATGACAACACAGTGTGAACAAGGGGCGGCGAGGGGCTAAAAAGGACAGCTCGAACTGCCCACTTTGCATAGGTGGGGAGATGATAAGAGAGAGAGTTAGAGGCATGTGAATGTCATATTTGTTAGAGGATGGTGTAGGGAAGAGAATGGGTGGAAGTTTGTACGATGGCGATGGTTGCGTCTGAAGGGGCGATAGGAGAAGAAAGAAAGAGGGAAGAAGAAGGGTGAGGGAGGGATTTTATAGGAACAGAGGAGGGAAGAAGATAAGGGACAATGAGGACAAAGGAGTGGGGGATCATGTGGTTGTCGGCCAGATGTGGTAGGCCGATGTAGGCCTGTGATGGTGCAGGTTCACAGGGGCAAGGCTGGCTTTTTGGGGTAGGTTTGTAGGGGTTAGGTAAGGGTGTTGAGGCTACAGAGGGGCATGGACTAGTTTAGGGCATTGCTAGCTGACGCCCTACAGGTTAAGATGAGGGAAGGTGAGGGGATAGGGAGAACCATGGATGAGAAGCATCCATGCTCGATCACAGGTCGGGGGAAGGTAGAAGATGAGGGAAAAAGGGGAAGAAGGGAAAAAGGAAAGGGAGAAAAAAGAAAAGAAGGGGACGAATGGCTTAGGCTAAGCAAGGGAAAAAAAAGAAGAGGGGGGAAGTGTGGCCCAGGTTGGCGAGGAAAAGAGAAAAAGAAATAAAAAGAAGAAAATGGAAGAAAGAAAAAGAGAGAAAAAGGGAAAATGAAAAAAAGAAAAAAAAAAGAAAAATGAGGTGGTTGGGGTGTTTTAGATTTTTTTTTAAATTTTGGGAATAATAAAATTAGTAAAAATAAATAATTAATTTTTGATTAATTTAGAAATTATTATTATTATTATTATTATTTACTTAAAATTTATTTATTTTAATAAATTATTCTAGCCTCTTCTAATTTGATTCCAACATTATTTTCCTCCTTTTTTGCTTTAATTATATTTATTATAATAACATTATTTTATTTAAAATGGTATATTTAATTAAATCTCACCCATAAATCCTTATTATATTTTTAATTTCTAAATTAGGGTTTTGGGGTATTATGATTATCATTCAATGGAATGATCATAGGTCTTAACTCACATAATCTTTCACTTTAAGTTATTAGTGTCTTGTTGATTATTATTTATATCTAAAGAGTATATTCTAATTTACGTTGAGTTTGGGAGCCCCAATATTTTTAAACTAGAAGAACTGTCTGAAAACCTCTTAGGAATAACACACATGAGCCACGATTATCGTTCGGTGGAACGAACCCAACACCTCTGATAAAAAAAAACATACATAAACACTATTCTTAAATCAGTAGAATGATATAAATCACCTCTCAAGAAAAAAAAAAGACATTAGAGCCACTATTATTGTCAGGTGGAACGAACCCAATGACCCTGGCTTATGTAATCTTTCTCTTTAAGTGATTAATATTTTATTCAAGGTGGTATTTCTCAAGGCCCTTATATTTGCATATATAGACATGAAAGGCACATAATATATCTTAACATAATCATTTGAAATACATATAGCACAACCAACATAAATACCAATACACTTCACTAAGGAAAAGACCACAATCCTCCTAGGGAACCCTAATTTCATAAGTCTAACATAACTCCTACCCCGATACTCTTTTTATCACCAAATTTAATACCCATCCTTAAAATATTATTATTGACAACATACCCAAAAATAAAAGCTTTCAATCCAACTTCTTACACATGTGATAATATAATGTCTTTAGGGTTACTATTTATATTTCCTCGCGAAATCCTAATTCTATAGTTTAATAATAACTCTTACCATAAAATCCATATGACCACAAAATTTAATATAGATTCCCAAAATATTATTATTGACATCATGGATAAAAATTGAGATCCAACGATCATATTTTACACATGCGATAATAGTTTAGCCTTATGGTTACTATTCACATTTCCTACCAAACCCTAAGTTTCATAATTCAATAATAACTTTTCCCATGATACACATATGAATCCCAAATATAATATGCAATCCTAAAATACCAATATAACCAACATATCTATAATTTAAGTTCAAACTCAAACAATTCCCATATATGATAATAATTTTGCTTATAAGGTTACTATTCCCACTTAAAACCATTTTCCTCATTTGTTGGACTTAACTATTCATATTTGCTCCAAACTTTTTGTAATACCCCTAAAATTTTCTTATCCTAATACCATACAATTAACTTCCTAATTTGATTCTTATCTCGAGAAATCTTGCTTTAGCCTTAACCTAATTCCTTAATTTCGAAACTTTAATAAAATCTAAAACCTTGACCCGGATAAATATTATTTTATAAACTGAAATCAAAATTTGATAAAATTACCATTAATCTTAAATATTTTTGGTAATCTAAAACCACTTAAGCTAATCCCCAAATATTTTCTCCTTTTCCCTTTTTTTTTCTCCTTTTATTTTCTTCTTTTCTTTCTCCCGTCAACCTTAGCCGTAAAGTTTGAAATTGTTGCAACTTACATCCTTCTCCACTTGTACCATCATCCACCATCTTTCTACAAACATCTATCATCCATCAACCTTTCTTCTTCTCTCCTCTCTACAAACCTGCACACACGAACACCTTACTCCCTGCCACTCTTCTTCTTCTTCTTCTTCTTCTGATTATTATTATTATTATTATTATTATTATTATTATTATTATTATTATTATTATTATTATTACATAATACACACTCACAACCATCCCCATCACCTACCATTTTTTCCACCACTCAAACATCATTTCCCTGTACCACCCTACACCATTGATCGCATAGCTCCCCCTCTCCTACGCTTTTCATTTCCTTCCCGTTCGCACCACCCACACACACATATGTATATATGTATGTATGTATATATGTATGTGTATATATATATGTATGTATGTATGTAGGCCTCCACTCTACCATTTTTGTGTCCAAAAATCCTACTCGAGTACCCCCTCTTCTTTCTCCTTTCTTCTTCTTCTTCCTTTTTCCACCCAATTTTGTTGCCGAGCCACCTCCCATCACCACCAACACCACCGTGCACCACCACACGCCACCTATTGAATAGTAGAATGACCACCAAGGTCACCCCAATCTTCCCTAGTACTATCGCTGATCATCGCTGCTAAGCACCACCTATTTTACCTTCTTCTTCTTCCTCAAGTCCATTGCATTTTTAAAAAAATATATGACCTCAAGCATGACCATACAACACTAAAATTTCTTACTGTATGCTAGTGCAACCCAACATAGCCTACCAGCCGGTTATCGTACCTAGGGTATAGGATTAGGGTATTCTAAACTTCCATAATGATACATCGTTAATTATACCTTAATCAACTACCCCCTTAGTGACGAGCTAGGGGTTATCGTACCTAGGGTATAGATTCAAGTTAAATACTAATTGTCAAAAATTAATGGTCAGAAATTAATGTTAGGAGGATTAAATCAATAATTTATCTATCAAAGATCTATTTCAAAAGTATCCAAAGGCTCAAAATAATAAAAGAGTTATATAAAGAAATTTGGAAACATTTTCAAAAGAGATTTACCCATGAACATAAAAATTGTATTATTTACGGGAATATACTATAAGACTCTGAAAACTTATCTAAGGCATAACATATTTTAAGTCAAGTTCAAATAATTCGAGACCAATTTTATCATTTCTGAAATCAGTTTCCTATAATTCAAAGCATAAAACAAAAGGAGGTTGATTCTGGAAAGGGATTCTTGAACGCACAATTTAAATTTAAGACATCCCAAAAGATTAACAATTTTTGCATGAATAAATTTAGAGCTGGAAATATTTTATACGGATAAAATCATTAAAATCAATTTAACTATTTAACTGAAGTTATATAATTTAAATAATATCTTTTGTTGACAAAATAAATCCCGAAATAAAGTCGTAGTTATACGACGAAGTTATAATCAAATACAAGTCTAAAGTATAAAAGGAAGGGATCGCATCTTTTTAACCGAAAATCGTCGATGAATCCATTAAGCGAATAAAAATTAGAATGATAACCATTTGCATCAAGTTATGCTAATACAATCATTATGTTTAATAAAATTGGCTTTTCAAAAATATGGGGTATTACATCACTACCCTCTTTGAAAGGAACTTCGTCCCCGAAGTTCAGGAAAAATTGAGTAGTGGAAACTTAACAAGAAATTGAATAAGGCCTTTATCAAAATAATTAGGTTAAAGGTAAATCCGAAGAGAAGCAAATTGATGTTTACGAGTTTAAATCAATGCTTAACCAACCAAATACAATGGAACTCAATCAAGGAAGAAGTACATACTTAGGGTTAAGCAAGTCACCAATCTAGTTCCTCACAACTCCGAAAGTGAAACTATTTCACCAGAACATATTACTATTTGCCCCGTTATACCACACCCGCCAAGTACGACTTAAGGCTATCACTCCACTGAACATGTAAGACTAGGGTAAATCTAGAGGGGTCACTACCCCCTTAAGGGCAAACTAATTACAAGAACCCAATCAAGGTGACAAAACACAAGGCCACTTACGCTACCCAATCACACTATCCTCACAAGCTAATCCATATTTTTAAAGGAAAGAAACGCTTGAAGAAGTGAAATACATTTTTAGTTAAAACATTTAGCATCGTGAGAATTGAATCTCTAACCGAAACCCGATTCTCAACAACCAAAAGCTTTGATACCAACTTGTAACACCCCCAAATTTACTACTGAAAAATTTCGTTTAAATCAAAAGGTTTAGCGGAAGCGAAAGAATTAAAACCGTAAACTTGGGGGTATTACCGCCACACTTAGTACCAGACCGGTTCACTCCTATAGTTCCGATACTAAGTGCTAAGGCTAAACTAAACAATCGTTAAGTAAGAATCATCAAAATACAGGTTCATAGTTATCATAGATCATTCACGAAAACACGAGTCAACAACAGTTAGGATATCATTTAAGAATACAACTTAAGAGTACGGTTTCGAAATAAGAAGCGTAGTACAAAATATAGCTAAATAAAATAAATCCCAAGGGACTAATATCCGGACCGCCTACTCACTCAAGTCAAGCCTTCCACCCCAAATTAGTAACCGATCAAAACCTACATCGGAGGTCTGCTCCCCACCATTGGTGGATCATCACAAGACCCAGTCAATCAAGGTAGTATCAGTACGGGTCCAATACTGAGTAAGGGCGCAGGTGCGCTAAGGCCAATCATACAATCATACCACATAGCACAATCATATAAGTAACATGCGATAACACACAAGATAAGGCCTGAGTACTTTCCGGTGACTTATTCTTTATTCTCATTGATGATAATAAATCCATTCCACACATTCTTCAATAATCCATGTGAGCGCGGGAGCCCCACTATTATAGCCGGTGGACCGGAAATAAAAACACAGGGCAGGACGCCTCTAACCACTATTCTTATCGGTGGACCGGACTGGCCCCGCCTCACATGGTGTTTCACTGTAAGTACTTAATATTTTTCTCATGGTTAAACTTATTTACTTTGGGTCTATCGAGCCGAGGCCCCTACTATTATAGCCGGTGGACCGGAATGAAACGCACAGGGCAGAATGCCTCTGACCACTATTATAGCCGGTGGATCGGAACGAAACGCACAGGGCAGAACGCCTCTGACCACTATTATAGCCGGTGGACCGGAACGAAACGCATAAGGCAGAATGCCTCTGACCACTATTCTAACCGGTGGACCGGACTGGGCTCGGCTCAACAGTCTTTCGCTTTACGTTATTAGTGTCTTATCTGTATCTTATTGAATCACACAACACCCCTGACATGCATGCGGTCGATACTCTACTTCTTTCCCCTCTAGAGGGATCGTCCCATATTTTGAGACTCGTACCTCTTCTCACACCCGACATCCATCCCCCGTAGACTTAGGCATAGTGGCATATAGTAAGGCACAATATCCAAGAATATCGGCCATCCCAACACATATGATATCGACTCCATATGTCCTCATCCCTCTAGGGTTCCTCCTCGGAGACCCTAATCGGACCTATGTGGCCTAACTCTTTCTTACTTACCCAAACGTTACTTTATTCTCTATCTCGCACCTTATTTTTATTAGGAAATTCCCCAAATGTATTACTTTATCTCCCAAGTTCACGTGTGACCGACAGAACCCTAGTTGGTCACTCAAAACCCTAATTGACCACGCCAGCCCTAGTTGGCCGCACCAAACTCTAGCACTTTACTTCTTCAACAAGTAACCTCCCTCTTTCACCCCAAAATCTCTTATCTCATTTAGAAACCCTCACTCATCCTTTATATAAGTGAGTTCTCACTCTCAACCCCATACTCCATCCCTCCTTGATCATTTTTACCCTTGTACCCTTCAAATTGCTCATATCCTCCCAAAAACCCTAATTGGGTCCCTTAGACACCCTTACATCGACCCACGTGAAATTTTGCACCCAAGTCTCCAATGGACCCATAACTTTGACATTATCTTATTTAATTCTTAAATCAACTTTCCTCACGTAAGATTCATTCCCATGCATAATTTAAACACTCCATGCAGACTCCCCAACACCCACTTACACACAAAACCCTAATAAGGTCTCTTATGCACCAACTTACGTACTATTTTTCATACTAAGTCTCCAATCACTCCAAGACTCTCCCAAACTCTTACTTACAACCCAAATCAACTTTTCATACGTAAGGATCATGCCCATGCAAGATCTAGTCCCCCCATGCAAACTTCCCAAACGTCTACTTTCCCGTTGTTCTTTTATTATCATTTCATGCTACCCAAAACCCTAGCATGCATGTCCTAGAGGGCCATATCATGTCACGTCATCAAACATCAAACATGGAACATGTCATACTCGTATAATATAAGGCACCCACATCATACCTCATGATCCACGCTGCGCTACACACAACAGGTTATTTATAACACATGCATAATACACATTAACATGGCATGCTCATCATTCATCGACACATTACATCACACATAGCACAAGGCCATAGCTTCGTCCTTACCTAGGTAGGCACCGGGCTTGGAGCACGCTCCTCTAGCTCCTTAGGGCTCGGATCGGGGTCACCTATGAAAAGGGGAAAAATGCTAAGTATTAGTTTCCCTTATAAATACCATCAACCCTTATTCTAGTTTAAGATTAGGGTTCTTATCCTTAGTAGGGGCGTTGTACAAAACTAGGGTTTTTACTCTAAATTATTATGCTAAGTATTACTTATTGATATATCTTTAGTTTCAAAACTCATTGTTACACTTATATCATTAGACCCGTTAGTTCCATCCTTATAATATTAGTGTTTGCTAGTCATAGTAAAATAGTGATAATAATAGTAATAATAAGACTACTAATAGTGACACTTATGTTTCAAGTATTAGAACCTTAACGCTTCTAAGATTAAGTCAAATAGTGGTGTTAGTGTTAAAATACTAATACAATGGTTGTAATATCAACAAGTTAAAACACTCCTAGAGGTAGTAATGATAAAAGTCATATTTTGAATAAAATAGTATAAGGGCTCCCATATTTTGTCACCCTAATAGAAATAGCATATGGGTAATAGTAATAATAGAAATGACAATAATATTAAAGGTGTTAGGTATAGTAAAACAATATTAACATAATTACAATACTTCACATAAGGTTGGGTTAAGTAGTAATAACACTAATAGTGGTAAAGATCTTAAATAATAATAATAATGATACCAACACTAATGGTTAAGTACGATGAAAGCTAGGGTTTTGGAGGGATGATGGCCTTGTAAGAGAATAACACATTTTGGATAAAGAAGTTAATAATGGTAATAATAATAGTAGTAGTAATAATAATAGTATTAGAAATGTTAATACTGAAGATAATGATACTAACCCTAAGTTAAGTATAATAGGGGTTAGGGTTGGAAGGGGTGGTAGTATGATAACATTAAGGATAATAACAGAAATGGTATTAATTAATAAGCTAATAATAATGATAATAATAATAATAATAATAATAAGTATAATAATACTAATATTAGTTAAAAATTTACTATAGGTGGCATAAGAAAAGGTTTTAGGGTTCAGGTGAGTGGAATACCACCTGAGGACGGTGGTAGTCTGGCGGCGGCGGGTGGCGGCGGCGATGGAGGAGGAGAAGAGAGAAAAGATGGAGGTGGTGGTTAGATGGGAGGAGGAAAAAGGAAAGTTAAGTGTGGGGAAAGAGACAACAGGGAGAGGGGAGTAGAATGAGGGTGGTGGCGTGAGAGCGGCGGCGGCGCGCGGTGATGGACGCGCGACCGAAGGAGGAAGAAGGTGGTGGAGGTTGGTGGAGAAGGAGGTAGGGGTAAGGAGGGTATGGGCAGGTAGGGGAGGACCTGCTGATCACTTTGGGAGGTGGAAGGAGGGTTGATCGCGGCGGAGATGGCGGCTACGGGCGGCGTAAGGGGCGGCGATGGCTGGCAGGGGAGTTTTCCAGCAGGGAACTTCGCATGGCTAGGGCGGCACGTGTAGGGCAAGGCAGAGGGCAGCGGTGGTTTGGTTTTGTCGAGGGAGGTGCAGGGGTGTTTTTGGTGGCCAGCGGTGGCGGCGGCGTAAATCTCGTCTGTTTTTTAGGCGGTAGAGAGGCAGAGTTTTGGGGCAAAATCGTTGCACTGGTTATGGCTGTCGATGGGGGGTATTTATAGGCAATTGGGGGGAGGAAACGAAGAAGGAGGAGGGGACAAGACCAGGTCATAGCAGTACGCCGTCCGACGGCGGCCGAGCAGGCCTGCAGATTCTCTTGCAGGCAATTTTGGCTCGACTTGGTGAAAAAGGAAAGGAGGCAAGGCCTGGGCGGTGTAGGACAGGTAGGTTGGGGCAAATTGGGAAAGAAAAGGATGAAAAAAGGACGGGGAGGACGGCCAGACAGAGATGCTGTCGGCGGTTGCAGCGTCGCGAGGAAGAAGACGACAGCGGGGGGCTGGACCGGCGGTCTAGGGAAAAGAAAGAAAGGGGAGAAATCGGCCGATTGGCAACAGTTATAAGATTCATAATCCCAACGCTCCGTTTCATTAATTAGAAGGTCGAAACGTAGCGTCGTGCCGTTGGCTGGCAACGGTTATAAGGCTCATTAATCACGACGCGGCGCTTCGACGGATCGAAGGGAAAAACGTTGCGTCGCACTCGAGTGTCGGCCAGCGAACGACGCTGGGCCGCAGGTGAAGGAGAAAGGAAAAGAAAAAGAAGGGTTGAGCCGCGGGGAAAGGCCCAACCGACGGGGGAAAAAGGAAAAAGGAAAAGAAAGAAAGGAAAAGGAAGGAAAAGAAAAAGGTTTATTTAGGGTTTTGGATTTTGCATAAATTATTTAGAATATTTTTGGGCTGTTTAGAATATTAATATTTAGAAAATAATAAATAAATTCCTTTTTTGCTTAGTTTAGACTACTTTAGATAAATTTCCTTAACCTCCATACTAATTAGGAAAAATACCCAATTTTTCTTCCAATTAAACTCTTTATTATTTTCCTCTTAATTTACCTTAATTAATTCTCTACATTTTAATAATGAATTTATATATTTGATTTTCCTACTAATTCCTTATTTGGCCAAAATTTCAGAAATTAGGATTTTGGGGTATTTCAAGAACCCAATGTCCTAATTGGTAAAGATACTATTCGATGTTTAGGGTTTTCATGCTATTTTCTTATATGGTTACGTGTGTTTTATGATATTACTGATATATGATTTAATATATGTTGATCATGCTATATTGTGATGATATTGTAATGGTACGAATATTATGTTATGGAAAGAAAGTAAGAATGGATAAGAGGAATCATTATGATTTTGTTGTGATAATGACATATTTGTGGGAATATTTCTTATGACAAGAAATATGGGCTAAATAAGCTTTGATAAGTGGACATAAGTATTTTTATGAGGTATGATGAAAATTTGTGAATTTAGAAAATAATATGTGTGGAAGGTACAAGATTTTATAAAATAAAGATTATTGTTTGCCCGTAAGGGTAATTTTGTCATTATGGGATAATAAGATAATTTTGGTATTCTATATGTTAAGTGGATTAAAATATGATAATAATATCCTAAGAAATGTCTGGAGGTATTATCATTTGTTTTAGGGTCCTCCAATGATATAATGGTTAATTAGGGCATAATAACTTATAACGATAATTTTATCATTCCATGTGTAAAAACCTAGAGGTATTCAGATTATGAATATATTGCTAATGATTGGCCTTATGAGGTTATTTATTGAAATTAGAAATCATGCGAGTCTCATGGGAGGTATTATGGCTAATATGTGGAACTAGGGTTTTTGGAGATTTTTGTGAGTAATGCTTTAGGATAAGATTATTAATGTATGTGTATGAAATGGGAACTAGACCATGCATTATGGATATGATAATAATGATGATATTCAAAAGTGACATATTGTAAATGATGGATGAATAATCAATATGGGAGAATGAATGCTAAAGGGTGTGTAATTAAGGTTTGAAGAGACTTCAGCATTTTGCCATGTGCTATATGTTTATCCACTTTAATGTGTTTGATGCTTGAGAATCAATCTTAAATAATGCTAATCACTTAAAGTAAAACAACATGTGATTAGGGCCAAAGTGATATATATATATATATATATATATATATATATATATATATATATATATATATATATCCTATTTTATAGGGGAGAATAGTGGTTCGGGAGAGTTTTGCCCAAAGAAGGTGATGTTTTTAATCTCCATTCCACTGGAAAGAATAGTGGCTCAGGAGCATTTTACCCCGAGAAGGTATGTCAGCCCATTCCATCGGATTAAGAATAGTGGGACCCTTGCTCATCATGAAATAAAAATATAGCAGTATAACTGTAATACCCCGTATTTTTAAAATCCAGATTTATTAAGTTTAATGATTCTATTAGCGTAATTTGATGTAAATAATTAATTATTTTAATTTCGATTGTTTTACGGATTTATCGATGATTTTGAATTCATAATTGAATGTAATTAATCATTGTCGTTGCGAACCATTCTAGACAAATTCGTTCACGACAATGATTTTATTATATTCTTATGATTTCGATCTTCGGTTAAAAATATATATTTCCGTTCTTTCTCGTATTTTGGGTTTTAATATTTTTTAATTCGTTTTCGATTATATCTTCGTTATGTGATTACGACTTTGTTTTGAAGTTATATTTCGTTAACGAAATATATTATTTGAATTATAGAATTTCTATTTAAATAGTTAAATTTATTTTAATAATTTTATCCGTAGAAAATATTTCTGACTTTAAATTTATTCGTTTTCGGTAATCGCTAATATTTTCGGAAAGTTTTAAATTGAAAAGATTTTTGGAGTTTATTATGAAATTCTTTCGGGAATTAATTCCCTTTCATTTTATTCTTTTGATTTAAAAAAAAAAAAACCGATTTCGGAAATTATTTAAATTAGCCTTGGGTTATTCGAATTTGACTTAAATATTTTAGTATATGTTTTTAAATAATTTTTCGGGGTCTTATAACGTATTTTCGTAGATAATACAATTTTTATGTTCGTTGGTAAATTCTGCCAATAATGTTTCCGATATTTTGTATATAGTTGTTTTATTTATTTTAAGCTTTCGAAAACTTACGAAATAGTTTCCGATATTTTGTATATAGTTGTTTTATTTATTTTAAGCTTTCGAAAACTTACGAAATAATTTTCGTTTGATAAATTTTAGATAAAATCTTCCAATATTAATTTTTAAGCTTTTAATGTTTTATTTGATACTTGTTTTAAAAAAAAAAAAAAAAAAAAAAAAAAAAAAAAAAAAAAACCGGTCGGGACCCCGACCCTGCCCCCTCTCTTTTTCTTTCTCTCTTCCCTACCCCGACCCCTCCTGCGCACCCTGTCCCCTGCACCCCGAAACCCTAGCCTCCCTCGCCCCTCTCCATCTCCCCAGCTCCTCCTCTCTGCTCCTCCGTCGTCGACCATCGACTTCCAACCGCCGACCACCGCCGTCAGCCGCTGTAGCAGCAGCTGCAACCGATGCAGCACCACAGCCACGCAGGAGCAGCGGCGGTAGCAGGCCGCAACAGCGACGAGCCACGCAGCTCGTGCCACCATCCGGCTCCGGCGAGCGCCGTTGACCACCGGCGAGCAACCCCCGGGCCCCAACGAAGCTTCCCCGGCCTTCCTTTGCCCCGATTCGTCGGTTTTTCGTTTGGTATAATTTCCGAAAAAACCCTAACCTTATTTTGATTAATTGGGTATGGATTGGCTTATAAAAAGCCAAATTGATTGTTTGTTTATATATGTATATGTTGTAGGATTGATTTAGATAGGTTAATTGTGTGGTTGTGTTGGAATTTTGGAAAAATTGGATTTTTAGCCGGGTTATGCCCAAATTTTTCGGATCCGCCCGTTTTCGCGATTTCGGACAAATTGATTATACATTATGTTTTAAAATGTACCCAATTTCATTTTAAAACCGTCAATTTGAGAAATTTATGCAGGATTTATCGGAATTTGATTCCTAGGTCAAATTTTGGGTGTAATGAAATTGGGTCGTATAATTGGGCCGTTCCGCTTAATTGATTTTATAATATTGTTTAAAATGTATTTAATTTTATATTGGAAGTGTTGATTTGGAAAAATTGTGCGTAATTTATCGAAATTGAATTTTTAGGTCAAAACCCCCGCGGGTTTAAATTGGATTTTGTGATTGGGTTATTTTATTCAATTGACTATATAAATTATATTAGAATATGTTTAATTACATTTCTGAACCGTCAATTGGTATGTTTTGGCAATAATTGATCGGGTTTGCGTTTCGGGCTAAAAACCCTAATTGTGCTAAATTGGGTATTTCCTTTATTGATTTTGATCAATTGATTATTTGGTATGTTATAAAATGTGTTTAATTGTATTTCTAAACATTTAATTTGATTAAATTTATAGAATTTTACCGAATTGTATTTTCGGGCCTAAAATCCTAGATTTAAGTAAGATTACGAGATTGGGTATTTGTATAATTGTTTTTCTAAAGTTAGATTTATAGAAGTAGTTGAAATGATCCTAATTACCTTCTAATACCTTTAAATTGTAATTAATTGATTTGAATTACTTGAGTTGTGTCATGGGCTTTAAAACCCTAATTTTAAAAATGGATTGTTTGGAATTGGTTAATCGGAAGATTGTTTTGTTGAAATTGATTATCTGGATTTATTTAAAATTAGTTTAATTGTGTTTTAAAACTATCAATTTGAGGTAATCAAAGTAATTTGGTCGATTCGTAATTAGGCATTTAAAACCCTAATCTTTGGGGATGATTTTGTAGAATTAATTTTGCTATGTGTAGTTATCTAATCGATTTCTATCGGGTCTAGGAAAGCTTTCTCGTGGACCCACGAACTAGGGATCCCTCTCCCTCTCATTTCGCTTAGCTAACTTCGGATCCAGGTAAGTCTCTACTTACCCCTACCTGTGGGTGTTTAGTAAGGACGTAACTAAGGCCGTCTGTGTGTATTACATGTTTTTTTTACTTGCCATGGATGCCTCGTATGGTTATATGTTGTATCATGTGTATGTTATATGTTCTACTGTGTAGTGCAGCATGGAACCAAGGTACGTTCCCGTGCTCTTGTCTGTATGTACTAATATGGTATGGTATAAAGATGAGGTGGTGTGATGTGACATGCATGCTAGGTGTTTTGATGGGGAATTGTGGAGTGGGGGATTTGAAAGAGAAAGATAAACAACTAAGATAACCAAAGGGAAGTATGTTGGTTAACATAAGTATGGATGACCTAAGGAATTCATAATTGGGAGATGATGAGGAAAAGGGGGAATTGAATAAAAAGGGGAGAGTGGGAGAAACTAATGTTGCATGGGAAAATTAGGGTTTGCATGAGAATGATAGGGTTGGCATGGTGGAAATGATAGGGTTTGCATGGGGAGATTAAGGTCCGCATGGGGGCGGACCATACGTATAAAAAGTTACCTTGGGACGTGGGGAGACTAATGGAAAGTTGTTTGGGAGTTTGGAGGCTCGAGGTGAGAAATAGTACGTGGGATAAATTAAGGGTACATAGGGACCAACTAGGGTTTGGGAATGAAACCCTAACTTAAGAAGGTGGAAAAAAAAAGGAAGAAAATAATAAGAATAAACGAGGAGGAGTGAGGCATGAGGGAGAGTCGAGTCTGTGAGTCATGATTTGGGTTTTTAACAGTTTTGGACGGAGAATAGTACGTGGAGTATTATCAAGGTATGGAGGAGACAAAATTAAGGTTTGGAGTGATCAACTCTGGGTCGTTGTGATTAAGTAGGGTTGGAGTAGCTAATTGTGATTTGTCGAGGATAATTAAGGTTTGGGATGGCTAAGTATGGTTGTTATGGTAAAATAGGGTTAAAAGTGGTCAACCACGGGTTGGTGTGGACAATTAGGGTTGGTTATGATTGCTTAGAGTTGTTTGGTGTTATCATGTGTATTTATGGACTAAAGTGTAGTTATGAATGTGTGATTTTATTTGTTGTGACGTGTATAGTATAAAGAGAATGATTTATGCATGTCAATGGTGTGATGTAATTTAATAAGACATTGATAAGACATTAATTACGTAAAGTGAAAGATGTCGAGCCGAGCCTGCGATCCGGTCCACCGGCTATAATAGTGGATCAGAGGCGTTTTGCCCTGTGCGTATATTTCCGGTCCACCGGCTATAATAGTGGATCAGAGGCGTTTTGCCCTGTGCGTATATTTCCGGTCCACCGGCTATAATAGTGGATCAGAGGCGTTCTGCCCTGTGCGATATTTCCGGTCCACCGGCTATAATAGTGGGGGTTTTCCGCGCTCGACAAACCAA
The DNA here is from genome assembly GCA_030549775.1 of Tamarix chinensis. Taxonomy (NCBI): domain Eukaryota; kingdom Viridiplantae; phylum Streptophyta; class Magnoliopsida; order Caryophyllales; family Tamaricaceae; genus Tamarix; species Tamarix chinensis. The sequence continues at coordinate 99,125,396 of CM060176.1, forward strand.
ACTTATAAGTTAATCCATGGGAAAGATACTAAGTACTTAAAGCGAAACACCATGTGAGTCGGGGCTGCGATCCGGTCCACCGGCTATAATAGTGGATCAGAGGCGTTTTGCCCTGTGCGTATATTTCCGGTCCACCGGCTATAATAGTGGATCAGAGGCGTTCTGCCCTGTGCGATATTTTCCGGTCCACCGGCTATAATAGTGGGGCTCCCGCACTCACATGGGTTAATGAAGAAATGTGTGGAATGGACTTATTACTATTTATGAGAATAAAAGGACAAAGTACCGAGGAAACATTCACCGCTTTCTTGCATGTTATTGTATGTGGTCTATGTGCTGAACTTGTAATATATGTCCTAAGTGCTGGCCTTAGCTCGTCTGTCACACTATGAGTGTATGGCGAGACTCATGCTGTGGGTTGTGAGTATGTATGTTATTGTATTAACGTATTGTACTATAATTTAATATGCGCTTGATGAGATCTTTCTTATAAGATAAGGTAGCGAGACTTACTCAGTACTGGACCCGTACTGATACTACACTGATTGAATGGGTCCTGTGATGATCCACTAATGGTGGGGAGCAGACCTCTTGTGCAGGTTGATACTGAGTTGGGGTGGAAGACTTGCCTTGAGTGAGTAGGCGATCCGGATTTTTATTTTCGGGATTTGTTTTGTTTAATTGTATTTACCCTTGAAAGTTTGCAAGTATTGTATTTAGATTTCTAAAGGTTTTGTAATTGACTTTAAATTTCTCGGACTCTGTTAAGTGGTTACTATTCGGATTTAATTGTTTGATTGGATTTAAAATTCAGATTTAATTGTTTGACAGGTTTTAGCCTTGCATTTAACATGAGATAGATGGTGGACATTTATCTTGTGTTAGATGTGGCGGTAACATTTCCCAATTTCGCTCCTAGCTTTCGCTTTAATCTTTCAATTTTTTTTTTTCAGGAGTGAAATTTGGGGGTGTTACAATAACCTATGGAAAAGATACTAATAATTTAAAGTGGAATAGTACGTGAGTCAGGACCAAGGTGTTATTTTTATATATATCCCATTTTAGTGGATGATAATAATGACTCAAGTGTATTGTTTCTGAGAACGTGCTTCAAATCGTTCCACCTATTTAAAAATAGTGGACTTCCAGCACTCAATGTATGTAAAAGAATGAAAATGGATTATAGCTAATAAAGAGATATGGATCATTATCTGTCTTATGAGATGTTGCATTTATTTGCCTGTACACTTATCACTTGTAGTGAATATATATGCTATTTTTATCTCTATTTATATAGTATTATTCCCTTACTCGGTACATAGTGTACTAACTACCCGTTTTATGGGTGCTACTCATTTCCACAAGTAGAAGACCCTAATTCTTATGTATAGGTCTCAGAATATTCTTTAGATGATTGTGTTGTCTATGATGCACTATGTGGGGATGAGTGACCTTGTCTGTAATGGGTATTGGGTGAAGAGTAATATTATCTAGTAATTGTATATACCCGAATACCTTTTTGGACTCTTGATTCATGGTATACATTTTTTTTAAATTTTGTATTGTAATTTGGAGTTAAACTCTAAACTCATTATTGGATTATAAATGTTTCTTTTATTTCTAATTTCCTTGTTCTACTATAAATGTTTTAGCTGTGTGATTGATGTAAGGATGATTGAATAAACTAGACTTATGTCAATTACAGTGGTAACCCCCCAATATTTTAGTTATATACTTCCGTTGTAAAAATAAAAAATTTTAATAGTAAAAATTGGAGTGTTACACTTTTCACATAATATACTTAACCTATTTCAAACCACTTATCATAATAAAATACCCAATATTCCATTTTTAACCCATGTTTACCAAAATGCCCCTATGACAACTAGGATACTCATTGTTTCACAAAAAATTTTGGAGTCCCAATATGAAAGATTTTTTTAACCTCCTTTAGGTAAATAATCATGATATGCTTGAAATGACCAAATTACCCATAGGACACACAATTATAATAATCATTCTCCTTTAGGTAAATAATTATACTGTAACAACATGCTTAAATAAAATTAGCATATCAAAACCCTAATGTGTTATTATACGATATCTGATATTTTAGTATAGTATAAGTATTACCTAATTTTCACTAAAATAAAAATTTATTGGGAGCCTACTAAAAATGATTAGACCCCGCTAATCAAATTTTTATATCTAAAAATAAGATTACAACTACCATATTAATATTTAATTAATAAAATAATATTTTTATTAAATGGTAAAATACCATAATTTCCCTTACATTAAAATGGGTACAAAATTTTTAGAAAGAACTCATGCTGCATAAGCAATGTGAGTTTGGGTGCTGTAAGGGACTTTGGGGAGGGGGAGTGAACTAGTTGATCGATGGTTGGGGAGGTAGGAAGAATAGGGCTGCAAAGATGGTTGACTTCAGTGGTGGTGTTGGAGTTGCAAGGAGAAGGAAACACGGTAGGGAAAGGATGGTGTAGAGGGGCCGAGAGAGAGAGAGTGAGTTAGGTGTGGTTCTATTAGTGGTCAAGTAAACCAAACAAGCAGAAGAAGGGGGAAATGCTAGAGGGTTGCATTTGGATGAATGGAGGAGGAGGGAGTGTAGTGGTGTGGCGAGGGCAAGCTATAGGGGATGGCAAATGGTTGTTGTAATACCCTAAAATTTTTCTAAAACTAATCCCATATAGTCAATACCTTAACCTAATTATAATATTGAGAAAATTTTATTCTAACCTTATCCTAATTCTTTAATCCCAAATCTCAATCTAATTCTAATCTTTAACCCGAGTAATTTATATTTCTTAACCCAACCTTAATCCCAAAATATTTATATCATTAATCTTACCTATATTAGCTAATCAAAATTTAATCTAAATCCTAACTTAAGCCTTTTTACCTTTTTCTTTTCTTTTTTCCCTTTTTTCCTTCCTTCTGCGCCAATTTATTCTTCTTCTTCTTCTTCTTCTTCTTCTTCTTCTTCTTCTTCTTCTTCTTCTTCTTCTTCTTCTTCTTCTTTTATCTTGCGTGCGTTTTCCTCATCTTTTGTGGCACACAAACCATCACCTCCCACCATCCCCTCCCATCTCATCCTATTGAAATTTTGGCTCTCCCCTCATGCCCCTGCAGTATCCTCACCCTCGTGCCTCTATTGTCGATCACCACCATTAGCATTATCCTCTGCCTTTCCCTTACCATTCTCTAACTACCACCTTATTCTTGGTAAATCAACCACCTCAACCACCCAATCATCCCCCTCACCATCGTCGATGATTTCCACCCACACCCGCCATTTTCTCCCCCTCTTTCTCACTAGTTGTTGCATTTTTGTGTGGCACATGACCTTGCAGATCACACACACCACAACCATGCCTCCTCCCAGACCGTCGCACGACTCACACATTATCACAATCATGAATCATCATCGCACGCCTATGCATACTTGCATAGTTTTCCCATGCATACTTGCATAGGTAATGTATGACCTCTTGTATGCCCATGCACCCCTTGTTCTTTCTCGCTTGTGCATGCATTGCATGCGCATGGGTGTGCTTCCTTCGCACAACCTGCCCATATAACTTCAAGACTCTCAGCATGAGTGTGCATTGTTTGCCACATGCCTATGCAACCCTATTTCTTGGTCATGCTTTCCCTTTTGCACACCTAAACACCGCCGTAACACCACCATAGTACCATCATACCTTCCACCACACTTCCATACAACTCAAGCTTTCCTTTGACTCCAATTATTTCCATTTTTACCCTCCTTTACCTTAAATTTTCCCTCAATTATAATATTTTATCCTAACTCTATATTATCTTGTTTTCATAGGTGATATTTCGATTATCTTAGAGGAGGTGGTTTAGGATTTACATGCTTAGAGCCCAATGTCCTTGTTGGTAAGGATACTAGTTGATGTTTAGGGTTTTATGTTAAATTCTCAAATGGATATGTGTATTAGCATGTTATTGTTATTATATTATTAAATGTATGTTTTTAATGATATTTTATGATAATGTGGATTATATAATAGAAAGAGAGTAAGAATGACGAAAGATGTGCTAATATGATGCTGTTACGCTAAGTCATAATTTGTGGAAGAGTATAACTTGTGAAAGAGTAATATATGGAAAATAAATTATGATAAGTGGGTATGTTTTTAATGATATTTTATGATAATGTGGATTATATAATAGAAAGAGAGTAAGAATGACGAAAGATGTGCTAATATGATACTGTTACACTAAGTCATAATTTGTGGAAGAGTATAACTTGTGAAAGAGTAATATATGGCAAATAAATTATGATAAGTGGGAAATAAGTATATTAAGAGTTATGTTAATAAATGGAGGATTGAAAAATAATGACATTGAAGATATAAGATTTTCGTAAAATAAGGGTTATTTGTTATCTTTAAGGGCATTTTGGTCAATATGGGTTAATATAGAAATTTTGGTATTTTAACATGTTAGGTGGATTTAAATATGATAATAATATCTTTATTAGTGTTTGGAGTGATTATTGAATGTCTTAGATTCCTCAAAATGAGATAATGACCTAATTAGGGAATAGTAACCTTAAAACGGTAATGTTATTATCACATGTATAAAGTGTTAGGGTTAGACCTTTAAATTTGGGTATGATAATAATAATAAAATTTGAGAAATATGTACTAAATTTGGTGGATAAATGATTAATATAAGAGAAGTTATGCCTAAATTGTGAAAATAGGGTTTTTGGGGAAAATTAAGGGTCGTTATCTTTGAAAATGGTCTTGATATCTATACGTTGATGCCTTACTTGCCTTAATTATATTTTTTACTCATCAAACCAGTCATGAATAAGACACTAATCTTTTAAAGTGAAAGATCACATGAGTCAAGACCGGTTGTATCCATCCGTTCCACCAGACGAGAATAATGGTTAGAAGCATTCTATCCTGGCATTTTATATATTGATAACCATTCCACCAATAGAGAATAGTCATCAAGAGTGTTCTTCCCTATGGTTATATAATTTTTATAACCATTCTACCGGTTGAAAATAGTGGGGTCCCTGAACTCAACATCATTAAAAGAATTGATCATGTTATATTCTAATGGTATGAATCTGAAATCAATAATTACCCTATATTTAATTGTTGTATCTTGTATGTCTACTACTTTCCACTTTAAATGCATGTAATTATATTTTTTCCATGTTTCGGCTATATTGTTACCTTATTCAGTACATAATGATTGATCATCCTTTTTATAGGTGTTGCTCATTCCCACGATCAAAGGACCCAGATGTTTATGTGCAGATCGATGATGACTAAGAGGATGATTTTGTAGCTTATGATGCTTTATATGGGGTAGTGCAATTTTGCGTATTAGAAATTTTGAGCATAGAGTTATGTTATCTAGATATTAGTTTTACTCAGATACCCTTCTAGGACTTTTAGACCTATAGTATCCATTTTGTCTGTATTCTAGATTATTGTACTAGGAGTTAATCTCTAAACTTGTATTTAATTTTATGAAACTCCTCTCATTTTTTTTTCCTGGTTGAGTATTTTAAATTGTTTTGCCTTGTGATTGAAATAAGGGTGAGATGATAAACTAAACTTATGTCAATTATGATGGTAATTTCTAGTTATTTGATTTCATGCTTCCATTGTAAAATATAATTTTTCAGTAGTAAATTTTGGGGTATACAATTTTAAATGGTTGAGATGATGTTAGCTCGTGGTGGTTGCTATAGGGAGGTCGAGGCAGTAATTGTAGGGATTTGGTTGGGGAGTGGAGAATAAAAAGGAAGAAGTTAACAGGAGTGGTGGCGATGTGGTGGTGAGTTGGCTTTGGTGGTGGGGGGAAAGAAAACTAGAGGCGAGGGAGATAAGGAGAAGGAAAGGAAGAAGAAGAGGTAAGGAAAGGCACGGGTAGAATGAGATGGTCTATAGGCGGTTGCTAGTGGCATGAGGAGGTTGGAGGGGCTACAAAGGGGATAGGTAGGGGCGAGGAGCTAGGACTGGATGGTGGAGTGTAGGGCAGGGAAGTGGATGTTGGTCAATGAGGTACAGAGGAGGAAGCATGGCAGGGATGGGGGTGTAGAGGGGGTGGTGCACAAGCATAGGTTGATGGGCAGGAAGAAGAAGAAGGGTGGTGGTGGTTTTCAAGCAACCCAAATGGAGCCAAGAGAGGGGGATAGGGAAGACTGGGGAGTTGGGTTAATAAGGAGTTTCTTTGTCCGTATGTATATGTATATGTAGAGAGGGGAAGGAATGCGTGAGGGAGAGGATAGGGATGGCTTAGGTAGAAGAGGAAATGATGGCAGACTGGTATATGGAGAGATAGGGGTGATGTTGGTAAAATGATGGGTAGAGACATAGATCAGGTTTGGATAGGAAGGTAGGGATGGCAACGGGGCGGGTCGGGGACCCCATCCCCATCCCCGAACCCGATAAGGAAAATTATCCCCGAACCCGACCCGATCCCCGTTATTTTTTTATCGGGGATTCCCCGACCCGATCCCCGATCTATTTTTCATCCCCGATTTATTCCCCGTTCTTAAAACCCGACCCGATCCCCGAAACCCGACTTTATACCCGATCCCCGATCCCATCCCCGATCCTCAAACTACTTTTTTATATTATATTTTTAATATATATTATATAAAAAATTATATATATATATATATATATTATATGATTATATAAAAATATATATAAAAAAAATTTCGGGGCGGGTTCGGGGATGGGGACCCCAAACCCGTCCCCGAAAAAATCCCCATTAAGCATCCCCGAACCCGAACCCGATCCCCGAATTCTCTCCCCGAACCCGAACCCGAATGGGGAATCCCCGACGGGGCCCCGAACCCGCGGGGAAAATTGTCATCCCTATAGGAAGGGAAAGAAAGACACATGCGTGCATAGGCAAGGATGCAGAGGGGCGCTAGGGGTTGTTCTAGGCATAGGGAATTACAAAAGGGTCATATTTAGGTGTAGGATGGGCGAGAAGAAGGGGTGTGGGTAAGGTGTTGTTTGGCATGAAGAGGATAGGGGAAAGGGAAAGGAAGAAGATTATGGGGTTGGAGAAGAAAAGAAGGAGGTGTGACGGGCTAGGCTCAGCAAGTGAGGAGGAGGGAAAAGAAAATAAGGGCAGGTGGGTTGGGCGTAGTAGAGTAGGCCAGGGGAGGGAAGGAAAGAAAAAGAAAGTGGTTGGGCTGGGGGAGAGAAGGAGAAGAGAGAAAAATAGGTTAAAAATAGGTTGGGACATAGGGAAGGAAAAACAAAGGAGAAGGAAGAAATTGAAGAAAAAGGGAAAACGGGAAAAAAAAGAAAAGGGAAGAAGAAAATAAATTTAGGGTTAGAATTAGAATTAGGTTAAATTTAGGTTTAGGATAATATTAATTTATCAAAATATAGGATATTCTATTAGAAAAAATAAATCGAATAAAATTATTGGTTTAGGAAGAATTTAAATAATAGGAAGAGATAAAATAGTTAGAATAATTTCTTAAATAATTTATCTAGATTTGTGGGTAAAAGGTTAACTAACCTAATTAAATTAATATTTAAAGGTTATATTTTTGGATAAAAGGCTACACATTCTCAATTAAGATTGTGAAATTTCGAGGCATTACACCTATACCATAATTGAAACATTAAACATTAGCTTCATATTGAACAATCACAAGACGCTTAAGGTTAAAAGCTTAGTTCAAGCCATGCTAAACACAATTAAAGGCCATGAAAAGGATGTTAGGTTAAGCAATGCTAGATATATCAGAGTTACCTAGGTTGAAGTCCTCATATAGGATATATGTTCTATCATGGGGCAAATAATTTTAGTTCACCTTCCGGGTCAATTCTTAACAAGCTTGGTTGCTCACCACTTGATTTTTCCCCCCTTATTGCAAGCTTGAGGATAAGCTTGGTTTTTAGGAGGGGATTAATGCTTGGGCATGATGGAAGAAACACTTTTAGGCCAAAATATCTAGCTAATATTTTTACTTTTGTTGCAAGTTAGCTATTGTTTAGATATTATTGATATATAGTTTTATTTAATAGTTTTCATCATATTTAGCTAATATATTACTTAGGTATATTTTGTTATAATCTAAATAGATAACAATAGATATGTTATTCATTCTAAGGGCTTAACCCATAGGTTTTAATCACTTATAAAGAAGGGGTTAAGTTCTCTTTAATAAACAGAGTTGGGGAATTAGCAAACAGTTAATTCCCTAGCCTTCTGGCCCTTCTCCTTTCTCCATCACCTATCTTTGCTCTCTAGTTCTCGTAAACCTTAATCCTAATTCCCTCCATGCACAATCAATCAATTCAATAAAACTTTTACTCCTTGGGATTCATCTAATTCCATGGGTACTATGATAAAAATAGTATCAAGTCTATAATAACAAATAAGAACAACACATGTGACAACCAAGACGGTATGAGAGAATTTAGTAGAAATACAATCTAGGCATTTGAGGACCTAGTCCCTCCCATCATTGCCAATTCCTCTCCCCCGACCCTCTACTGACATCCTCCTATTTATTTAGTGATCATTCCCTAATGGATTCCCCCCTCCAAAGATCACTTGTACTGACAACACAATGATAGCACAAGAGGCCATCATAGACTCAAACAAGCTCAATAACACCCTTCAATAACATGAAATTGCCCCAATAATAATAATATTAATAATATTAATATTAGGGTCCCAACAACTCAGTAGCTGGCTAAGTTATAGCTGAGACATCTCCAACACTAATAGCCTTGACCTTCCCTCGCCTAACATAAGTGAATATGAGCAAAGGCTTATCAATACCCCCACTAACACTTTCACCTCGTCCTCAATGTAGAAAAGAGGAAATTTAGTGTTAATAAGATCAAAATCATCCTTAAATGACTCAAAATCGAGGATTTCTTTCTAGCTAAGCAACACCTCAAGCACTATTGTGGGCCTATAACACATATCATGAACTTGCTTCGGTTCCACCACCCACTCTAAATCTACCGTGAGTTTTGCTGTAAAAGACTACAACTGATGGAAACCTCTTACTGCCAACCTTAGCTTAGACATGTGAAACACGAGATAAATTTGTATCAAGTCTAAAAGATATATCTTGTATGTCACCTTCCCCACATGACTAAATACCTATTATAGTCCAAAATATCTTGGAGATATCTTCCCGTTCACTTGTTTAGCAATTGATCTTTATATGACCTAAACACCTAGTCACCAACCTCAAAAGTCACATCTCATCACTTGCAATTTGCCACAAAATTCATCATTTTATGAGAATGATCCAAGTGAACTTCAAGTCATCCAAACACAACTTCTTTGTCCATTAATTTCTAGTCAATAATAGCCAAAGGGGAGCCATCCAAGGTGTATCCAATTAATGGGGGTGGGTTGCGGCTATAAAGAGCAACGAATGGGGTGGTACTTGTGGTTGTGTGATGTGAGGTATTGTATCAATACTCGGCCCATGGTAACCAACACATCCACTAATTAGGTTACCCTCTGATAAAGCACCTTAGGTATGCCTCCAAATAATAGTTTACCACCTCGGGCTAACCATCAGACCGAGGATGATATGTAATGTTGTACTTTAATTATGTTCCATGTAGTAAAAAATCTCATTCTGAAAATAGCTCAAGAATATCTTGTCACAATCAGATATAATTAACTAAGGAATGTCATGTAAGCACACATCCTCTTTAATGAAAACACTAGCAACAATAGGAGCTGTGAATGGTTACTGAAGGGGACAAAGTGAGCTTACTCTATGAGGAAATATACTACCACTATTATATAATCTTACCCCCTCAGACTTAGGTATCCCTTCTATGAAGTCCATCAACAAATCCTCCCAAACACGCTCTAGTATAAACATAGTGGTTGTAAGAGGCCAGCTGGGGACAAGGCCTAAACCTTGTTCTACTGACAAATAGTACAAGTAAATACATAATCTTGGATCATAAGGCATATACTTGTCTACTACACATCCTTGACCAATCTGATATAGGCCTTCAACACTTCAAAATGTCAACCAATCTATCCCCCATGGCATTCGGCCAACACATGAGGAATAAACACAAAATTTGGAGGGAACATTGAGGGTGTATTTACTTGTATAAAATAAGGTTGTTCTCTAAAAAATAATTTTTTAAAATTATCTTAAAAAATTAAAAAAAAATTCATAACTTTTTTTTTTCTCATTTTCCTTATTGGAAAACTAAAAAACGTGTTTCTAATTTTGTGAATGAAACTAAAAAATAATGTATATTAGGTTTTCCAAGCTTTCCATATAAACATATATCTCTGTTTTTTCTATGTTACTGATTGGAAAAACTATTATCACTATTATTATTATTATTATTATTATTATTATTATTAAAAATAGAAGTGATACTAATGACATTATTATTATTATTATGAATACTAATATTATTAGTAAGTATCATGATAATAAAAATAGTATTAATACAATTATTATTAACGTTAATAATAATAATAATAATAATAATAATAATACTAACAACAACAACAATAATATTTTTTAGGATAATAATAATACCATTTATTATTATTTTTTTAATTATAATGATTGATCTTATTATCATAATTATTTTAAATATTAACATTAATATCAATTTTATTAATATTAATATTGGCATCATTTTTATCATTATTAATGATGATGATGAAGACGACGACGACGACGATGATGATAATAATAATAATAAAATTATTTATATTTTTAATATTGATGTTATCAGATTTTATGTTATTTTTAATATCATGGTTATTATTATTATTTATTTTCATTAAGAATGATCTTCTTTGTCTTCTTGTTGTTATTATCATCATCATCATCATCATCATTATAGATAGTAATAATATAATAATATTATTAAAATTAATATTTTTGTTCTTATTATAATATTAATATTCATAATAGTAATATATTATTGTTATTATTGTTGTTATTGTTATAATAATCTAATCTAGATAAATACAAATATATTTTTTAATTTATATATTTAAACGTTAGTTTTATAATATAGATACGTCTTATAATATAGATAATTGAATACATTTTTCTAACTTTTTATAAAAAATATTGTTTTTTTTAATAAAAAATTAAAGACCAAAAATAAAACATAGCTTTTTAAAAGGAAACGCTCCATAACCTTCCGTTGTACGGCCCCCTGTTTGAGACTATAAATTAATCTCCCACAAGGCCACAACTTTAGGAGACTTGGGTAGAGCCCCTTTGATAGGCCCTAGCTCTGGTTCAGTCTGCATTTAGCCAACTTTGCCTCCAAACGAAAAGATTGGAGGACAGAATGCGTTAGGAATTTGAGATGATAGAGAAGGATACATCAGCCTGCATTCACGCCGTAGTCCAGTTTTAACTTGCAAATTTCTCATTTACAGTGGTAACAGAAATGCTGAAATCGTTCTCTGAGGTCTGTCTTTGAACTACATATCGCCTAGTGGCAGATAGCTTTTATTAATATTGAGTATCTTGAGTCAATGTTGTCAGTTTGCTGCTTAGTATTTGTGTTTTATTTCTATCTACATTAATTGTAAGATGGCTTTCTAGGGTCTTGTCCGGCACAATTGCGGTTTTGCGTTTCCATGGCTAACATGAATAATTCAACACAAAACATTTTCGGTAAAATTAGTGGCGTGTTTAATATTCCATGCTGTTTTACACAGGACAGCATCTATTTTGAAAACGTGAGAAAGATGTGATTTTTTATTTTTTTTTTCATCTCCTTCGGGATGCGCCTCCTTCGCTACCCTCCATCTCAGTATGTTCATCCGCTCGATTGACACTTGAGAGCTCCTTCTTCTCTATGGGCTGTGGCGCTGTTCTCTTTTGGGCACCAACATTTGACATCGGCACAGTAAGTACCTGTATTTAGCTTGATTTATGATAATATTTCGAGGGAGTTTATTTATATGTTAATTATTTCATTCTTGATTTGTTGTGATAGTTTGGTAGCTTTACGGCAAATCAAATATCGGACCTCCCTTCTCTACTTGTCAATTTCGTCTCATCTGCAAGGTAGTCGCGTTTTTTTTTTTTTTTTTTTTTTCACTTAACTTGTGATTAATTTGTATTTTGAGGAATTTATAATAAGTAACAGGTCGCCTCTGAAATGAATCAATAAGTTGAAAAGCTTTAGGTTACCAAACAAAGCATAAGCTGCCAAAAATTAATATTTTTTGCACAAGTAGAATAGTTTGTTATCTTTTGCCAAATTCTTTGCCATCGTATGGGCTTTAGCTCATCCAGATAGGCCCGTCTATAAGGTGAAAGAAACAGCTCAACTGAATGAAGGTAGGGTACGCATACAGTCCATCTGGTTGTTCCAATTGGGTAAAGTTCGACAATAAAAAATCTAACAAAATTGCTCCATATTTACTATAAATAAAAACATCAACATGTTGGAATCTAAGTAGAAGAATTGTTTTCCATAATTAATAGATAAATGCAATATATATGTTAGCTCTTTGAACGTTTGTATGATTTTGCCTAATTTAAAGCTCTGATGGTCTTTATTGCGATTTCAGGATGAGAAATAAGCTGTATTTAGCTCAATGGAGAAGTCTTCGCTTCATACATTCTTCGACAATTGGAGACAAAAAAGCATCAACCTCAAAACCAACTTCAATTTGTGAATTTGCAAACTTCCTCCTTGCGGCATCAATTACTAAAACTTTGTCCATTTCTGGAGTCTGTGATCTCAATGCCGATTTAATTACTCTATCGGAGAGTCTTGTTCTCCAAGTCCTTAAGAAGAACTCCCTTGATGCCTCCAAGAAGATTGAATTTTTTAGGTGGTGTTCTCAGAGGCCCACTTACAAGCACACAGCTGCTACCTACTCCCAGATATTTCGTGTCCTTTCTGATTCTAGAAATCGTGCCTATCTCCTTAACCTCAATGCACATAACTTGCTAACTTCCATGATAAAGGAAGATGTGCGTGTTGACTCAGGCACCTTTAAACTTCTTCTGGATGCATACATCCTATCAGGTCAGTTTGATTCAGCTCTTGAAATTCTTGATCGGATGGAAGAATTAGGAGTTAGCTTGAACCCACAAATATATAACTCCGTTCTTGTGGCTCTGATCCGGAAAGGTCAGTTATCTATAGCTTTGTCTATGTTTTCTCAACTTTTCGATACATCCAGTGGGAATGGAGCAGTTATGCCCTGTGAGGCCGTTGCTTGCAATGAGCTGCTTGTTGCTCTCAGAAGAGCAGGCATGAAAAAAGAGTTCAAAGAGGTTTTCTACAAGTTGAAGGAGAAAAAATATGTATTTGATATTTATGGGTACAATATCTGTATCCATTCATTTGGTTGTTGGGGTGATCTAAATACTGCTCTCCAACTTTTCAACGAGATGAAGAATCCAACAGGTATAAGTTCATCATGTTGTCCAGATTTGTGCACATATAACAGCCTTATTCATGTTCTTTGCTTGGTTGGGAAGGTGAAGGACGCATTGACTGTTTATGAGGAGTTAAGAGGTTCTGGCCATGAGCCTGATGCCTTCACCTACCGTATTATTATCCAAGGCTGCTCCAAAGCATTTCAACTTGACAACGCTATTAGAATATTTAATGAAATGCAATATAATGGATTCCAACCAGACACTATTGTGTACAATTCTGTCTTAGATGGACTTTTTAAGGCAAGGAGAGTCAAAGAGGCCTGTCAGTTCTTTGAAAAAATGACCCAAGATGGGACGAGGGCATCATGTTGGACATACAATATTGTGATAGATGGTTTAATTAAAAATGGCAGGGTGATTGCTGCTTATACTCTGTTTACTGACTTGAAAAAGAAAGGAACTTTTGTGGATGGGGTTACTTACAGCCTCATAGTTTTGCATCTTTGTAGAGAGGGCCAGATTCTGGAAGCATTGCAGCTTGTGGAAGAAATGGAAGCAAGAGGATTTGTAGTTGATTTAGTCACTATTACATCGCTAGTGGTTGGTCTTTATAAGCAAGGTCGATGGGATGCAGTGGAGAGGCTCATAAAACATATAAGAGATGGCAATTTATTAGCTAGCGTCCTCAAATGGAAAGCTGATATGGAAGCTTTACTAAGAGATCCGCGTGGGACAAAGAAGGATTTTACCCCATTATTCCAATCCAAAGGGGTTCTAATCGAGATGATAACTAAGATTACTTCGAAGTCAGATGACCAGTTGAAATCAGACGTTGCTAAACATCTGGATGTGGGGATACAATCTCACTGTATAGATGAGTGGTCATCATCCCCTTATATGGACCAACTGGCAAATCAAACCCAGTCAAAAAGCCATATGTTCCCATGGTTCTCATTGTTTAGGGGAAAACGGGTCCAGGCAGAAGGGATGAGTTCTTTTGATACCGATATGGTGAACACATACTTGTCAATATTTTTGGCAAAGGGAAAGCTGAGCTTAGCTTGCAAATTATTTGAGAGGTTCTCTGATATTGGTCTTGATGTCACAGGTTATACATATAACTCTATTGCAAGTTCATTTGTGAAGAAGGGCTATATTAATGAGGCATGGGGAGTGCTTCATGAAATGGGTCAGTTCTGCCCTGCAGATGTAGCAACATACAACATGATCATTCAGAGCCTAGGCAAGATGGGAAGAGCAGATCTAGCTAGCTCCATTCTCAATAGGCTAATGGAAGATGGTGGTTATCTTGACATTGTTATGTACAATACTCTTATTAGTGCTCTGGGAAAGTCTGGTAGAGTTGATGAAGTTAACCAGCTTTTTCAACAGATGAAGAATAATGGGGTATACCCAGATATTGTGACATTCAATACACTTATTGAAGTGCATACCAAGGCAGGTAGGCTGAAAGAGGCATACAAGTTTCTTAGAATGATGTTAGATGCAGGCTGCTCACCTAATCATGTGACTGATACAACACTAGATGTTCTTGCAAGGGAAATTGAAAAACTGCGGCTTCAGAAGGCATCAATGAGGCGCAATTATGATGGTACTAGCAATTGATACCATCTACGGTTGTGAGTAAATGAAATTGGGTTCTGACATTTGATGTTATCAGAATCACAATATGGCTGCTTACTGTGCATTGCTGCAGTAGTGGCACTTCATTCATGTGGAGACATAAATTCATTGCTTAAGATGAGGTAGAAATTCTTGGTAAAGCCCAACTTTGCCACCCAACGAAGAATTGTAGAACACGTACAGAATGCCTTAGGAACTTGAGATGATAGAGATGGATACATCAGCCTGCATTCATGCCGTAGTCCTGTTTTGACTTGCAAATTTCTCATTTACAGTGGTGACAGCCGTGCTGAAATCTTTTTCTGAGGTCTGTCTTTGAACTAAGTATCACCAATTAGCGGATAACTGTTATTAATATTGAGTATCTTGAGTCAATGTGGTTAGTTTAATGCTTAGTATTTGTGTTTTTATTTCTATCTGCACTAAATGTAAGATGGCTTTCTAGGGTCTTGTTTGGCACAGTTGCGGTTTTGCATTTCCATAGCTAACATGAAAAATTCAACACAAAACATGTTCGGTAAAATTAATGGTTTGTTTAATATTCCATGCTGTTTTACATAGGACAACATCTTTTTTGAAAACGTCTAAAGGAGTTTTTCAAGTACTGTTTCTGCTATAAAGCACAGATGGACATGGTTTTAAAGAAAAACTATAATTCCATCTTTGTATTGATGCAGGAGCATCACGTAATAATATTTTACTAAATTTTTCTAAGTTAGGGGATCACAAAACACTCTTAACTTGAATGAGATTAATTAACTAAATATGAGAAAACAAGTGGACGTACCAGCCCATGCATGCATGGTGGCACATCCAGCCCAATCACAACCAATTATGGTAGCATGTCCAGCCCATAATCAGCCACCTAAGAAAAATTATGGTAGATTAATTAATTTTGGCCAACCAACTATTTTATTGTTATTTTCAAGTATTATGCCACCTAAGAAGCCAAATCAGCCCAAGCCCAAGGCTGATTTAGAAAATTAAAATAAAAAACGAGAAAAAGAAAAAGGAAGACAAGTGGATGGTGGAGTAGGTGAGGAAAGTCAGCCAAGTCAACATATCAGATTATTTTAATTGACTAAGCATGGGAGATGATTGATTAGATATGGGGGATGATTGAGTGATTTGTACTTTGATTTATTACCTACCATTTCAGCATATAAGAAACTCCATGCTATGGTATGGCTGTCAAAATACCACACATGGGCTGACCTCATTTTAGTTTTCATCCAACTAGGTGCTAGCTTGTATTAGATAACTAGATAGTAAAGAATGGTTGGAATGTAACTAGGTAGGAAAGGGGAAAGGGTATAATGGACTTTTTGTAACCATGGCTGCCACTATAAATATGAGTAGCCTCAATACAATGCAACACACTACCTCTTGAATTACAAATCAGATTTTTGAGCTCCATATGCAACACACTACCTCTACAATGCAACACACTACCTCTACAAAGTTGAGTGAAAACTTTGTTTTAAGTAAAAAATCTCACAATTTTTATCTCAAGTGTTGAAACCTTGAGTGGTAGTTGTGAGTGTTTGATCTTTGGCTACTTCATATCAAATATTATCGTACTTCTCATCTCTTTTCTCCTTTTCAACTTTCGGTGGTTAATTATCCCATAAGCCACCATTTTCCATTAAGCATGTGTCAACTTGTTTAGCGTATGCATCATGTATTTTGACAATCATGATCCTCAATATTTATATTTTTATTTTCATCTCCTTAGAGATGCGCCTCCTTCGCTACCATCCATGTCAGTCTGTTCATCCGCTCCATTGAGACTTGAGAGCTGCTTCTTATCCATCAGCTGTGTCGCTGTTCTCTTTTGGGCACCAAAATCTGACATCAGCACAGTAAGTTTCTGCAATTAGCTTCATTTATGATAATATTTCGAGGGATTTTATTTATATGTTAATTAATTTCATTCTTCTTTTGTTGTGATAGTTTGTTAGCTTGATGGCAAATCAAATATTGGACCTCCCTTCCCTACTCTGCCATTTTTTTCTTATCAGCAAGGTAGTCTCCTTTTTCCTTTTTTTTTTCCAATTAACTTGTGATTAATTTGATTTATATTTTGAGGAATTTATAATCTGATTATTTTCATTTTGAATTGCTGTAGTAATTTGGTGCTTTCTTTGTGTAGAATTGTTGACCTCCTTTGCTGACTGCAGTTCTCAGTAGTGAGGTAAGTTTTCATTTATTTTATACTCATCAATCCTCTATTAATCCGTGACTGGGTTGTTTGACGATGACATCTTGAGGAATTAGATTTATTATTTGCTTAATTTTATTCGTGTTTTCTTTTGTTGTGTTCTGCATATATGAGTTTAATCATTGGCTAACATAGGATTATTGATGAATTGCAATGTGAATGCATGTGATTTTGGTCTTGTATTTGTAAGTTCACTGCAATATATTCAATTATTCATTGTATTTGTTGTACTTGTTATTACCTGGAATTATCTTGGTTTTATTGTAAATATCTTATTTGTATATTGTGGATGTACAATTCATGATTATGTATTGTATCAAATCCTTGATTCAATAGTCTAATTATTTTCCATCAATTGTAATAGTTTTTCCCATTATGATTGTAATCCTCCAACTTTCCGTCTCCTCCACCACTTCCCATAGTTTTAATGCCATGGAGTTAAAAATATGAGAGGATGTGTATTGAGATGTAAGAGAACTCATACGTATGAATGAATAAGAAATTGTTTCTTCTGTTTCCCTCTATTCTTGATTTATTTTCTATTTGAGTTTCTCAATATCATCACAGGTGTGTAGTCTGTAATTTTTGTTCGCAGATGATTCTCTTGATATTGTTTGCTATGGTAAGAAGAAGAAAAAATGTACTCGATGAATTTTTTGTATTTGTTGGAAGTCCTTTTTCCACCAGTTTGACTCTTTGGGTGCCAATGCAGTGATTTATGCATGCATATTGGCTATCTTTTGTTTGATTCCATTGAAGAATCTTTCTGATTTCTCAAAGTCATGATACTAAGTATGATTGCTGCAATGGTTGGACTAGTTTTGCATCCTGCCCTGAAATACACAGAGAAGAAAAAAATTTGAAGCTCTTTGTATATTCTACGCTCCCTGATCTTCATGGTGCTGCTCATGAGAATGCCCAGTCCTTGATGCGTTTGTGAGTCCATAACTGTTGGTGAAATGATTCTTAGTTTTGGGTTGCTGCTGCAATACTGGGAAACCTTTTCTTACTTTAACTGGCTGGTCTCATAGGTGTGGTTGACATTTGTACCTGCATTTGCTATTTTGGTGCCCTTGTTTGTTAGAGTGTCATGTGACACCACGGAACCCTAGCTCAGCAATGTTTTATATGTGTACTATATAGGTAGGGTATATAATAAAAGGAGAAGACCAGATAATAGAATCTTGGTTGTGATATCAGTGTTGTGATATCTGCGTGACATGAATGATATTTTTTTATGTTGTGGTTATCATGGCATAATTTTTTTATTTATTATTTTTACAACATATATCGACATGTATAAATAAAATATTTGTAAATATCAGAATATATTGATTAAAACATATCGTATTGGCTGATATGTGCATGATTTCATTTTTACATCTTGTATGAGACATTTTGCATATTGACAAGAAAAAAAATCTATTCTATCATTGCTTCTGTTTACTATCCAAAAAGGCATTTTGGTTTGGTGACCTGGTGTCCCATGAAAGATTACGGATGAAAGATTTTGGTTTGGTGCTCTTGTTGACATTCTTTTCCCTTTTCATTCTTGATTCCTTTAGTTCATTTACATTTTTTTTATGGATAATGGATGTACTTTTCTGATTAATTGTTTAATTTTTTTGGTAATTATTAATTTACTATAATGAATATTAATGCATGCGTTATTAGTTTTATTTGAAAACTCGAATTCACAAAAAAAAATTAAAAAAAAAAATTAGAGGTTAATTCTTAGTTAACAGGTTGGTTAGTAATTAGACTTCTGGATCATTTAGAAGCTTAATATGATGACTTATTAGGTTCATGCAATAAATTTATAAAAAAAAATCATTATTTTACATGGTGACACTTTGGACTTCAAGTCCCGGTTCGGCTTTGTATTCTGTATAATATTAAAGGTAATAAGTGTCGATCGTCTTGTTTTCTGGAACAGAGTTGTAAGTTCTAAATCTGCTGGAATAAACGCCTTTGGTTTTGTCTTTATTCGTTTGCATGCAGAGATTGAGAGTGTGCCGGAGGACCAAATCTCGTTATCTGCAGTATCAGACCTTAAGCTTGCTGACTTATATGTAGGGTAAAGCACCTTCATAATGCCTTCAATAAGTCGGATGTTGGATTAGGAGAGAAGGGGGGTCGATCCTGGAAGTCAAAGTGATTGTACGTCTGAGATCTGCCGAGTTTGAGTTGGATGGATCATTTGAATTTGCTTCCGTATATGCAGCAGCACTGCGTTCTGGTCCGTCTCTATACATCTCAACTCTCAAGGGTAGCTTGATGTAAGTTTATTTTCATTTGATGTTCCTCTTCTTACTGCGTGTTTCATTCGTTACTTTTGCTTGGTATTAATTGAAGTTCTGTATGTTGATAAGATGGGATGCAGCTCGTGAAAATGTGGAGCTTCAAGACGATATAGAAATAGTAAAAATGCAGTACCGGTTCAGTGCTGTACAACATTAAGTAATCTTGGACAATGTACAACTAACAGACTTCTGATTGATAGAAATTGATGAAATATTGTATTGTCTATCTTTTATTATATTGGTCGCTCTAGTTATTATTAAAATAATTGTTATTATTATTAATTTATTTATTATATCCAACTCTTTCTTAAATTAATTATCCTTTCTATGGTCATTTAACTTTTTATAATTAAATAACCAATCATCTTAAGTAACCCGTGTTTCTTTAAATCTTTTCACTTGCCTACCCTCAATAATTTCATCTTTTAAAATAATATATATGTATATACTGATATTTTAAAATAAAAAGTATGTAGAATACTCTTACAATATAATCAATATATTTTGTAATTATATTAGCAATATTTGTATAAATTTATGTAGTACTAGTATTTTATCCCACGTGATGCATGAATTAGGATTTTTGTAAATTATAATTTAAGGTTTTTAAATGTATTAATATTAATATTCATTAAATGTTAACAATTTTTATATCTGCATGAATACATGGTAAAGACAATAACTTTTTTTATCTATTGAAAATAGATGGAATGAAAATTTCATATAATAATATTTGAACAAAGCTCCTAACTAATACTGTTTCATATATACCATATATTCATATTTATCTTTTTCATAGTCTATCATTTGCTTTTAAGTTTATACAGTAAAAATTTAGCACACTATCTTTTTTTTATCCTAGCACAATATCCCTTTTTATCCTTTTTAGTCAATGTTCTATGAAGATTTCATTTTATCTTCTTTATTTGTAAGTCAAAGTACCATTTGCCTTTTTGTCTTTAGCTACAAGAATAAAGTTAGTTTTTTTCTAACTTTAAATAGTATTGATCATTTTATTTATATCTCTGAAATAAAATAAGAAATAGAAAAATCATTTTACAACAACATTACCTAAGATTATGTTAATCTTTAAATCAAAATTAAAGAGAGAAAAAAAGGAGAAGAATTCCATAATCATCGTTCATCTTTGAACTATCAGCTCCATCAGTACTCTTCCTCATCCTCTTCCCTCAAACCCTACCAATATTTCCTCATCCTTTGTTGGTACTACCGTGTCCGAATAAAATATCACAAAATTGCTTCAAATTCTCCACTAATGTGGCATCAAAACTTTCAATTAGACCAACACAGTATATGGGCAGTCAAACAGTATTGATTTGACTACAAACCTAGCCAGTAGTCGCCATCGGCATTCGTTCTTCCTCTATTCTCCTTTTGATCTTTTAATTACATCTTAATCTAATAAGTTAAGATATAAAATTCTTTCAGAGTTGGTTTATTGGCCTCTAACTTGTGGAAGTCAGACTAAACTTGGAATTTAGGATTTTGGTGGTCTAGGTTCATATAATTGAAGAAAAATTACTTTAGCTCTATTTTAATTAGAATGATTAAATTTCAAAATTAATTAGTAATTATGTACGTTTTGATATCTACAGTATGTCTCGGTACATTTGTTTGTTGGATTTGGCTTGAATTCTCTACAACTCCTTAGATTTTTCTTCTCTATGACAGAGTTTTCTAAAATTTGTCGGTGCTTCTGGGACAAGTACTTTTATTTGGGTCTTTAGAATAAATAGGCACCAATGGATTTTTTTTGTCATGTAGGTATTATTTAGAAAAAAAATATTTGCTGCCTAGAAAATATTTAACAAATAAATATCAAATATAATTCCATCACATTTTCTTACCCTAACCGAACCACAGTTGCCTATTCTTTTCTTTCTCTTCCCAAATTTTATCTCATCTCCTTCATCCTTTCTTTCTCTTATTTGATTCCTTTCCCGAGTCTCTTTCCCTTTGCTTTCCAATTTTAGATTTGAAAACTAGGAGCACTAACCCAGATATGAAGGTATTAATTTTATTTTTTTTTATGCTAGGGTTGTGTAACGGTGGGCAGGTATGGGGAACAATGTTGATTGTCGTTGCCCTATGCTCTCCTCTAGTGCTAAGTGTCATAATTGCCCCCATTGAATGGCAAAGGGCATCATTATCCTATGCTTTCCTCCCCATTTGTGGGTGCAGCATCTACCCCCATAGAACGACAAAGGGTGTCGTTTTTAATCCCATGAGAGTGACATTACCTACCAGTCCTACCCTATGGGAACGACAAATGGTGATGCTCCTACCCCTTGCCTATATTTTATTGTGTTGTGTTATAGCTGAGACTAATTTATAACCTACTAGGTATATTAAGTATATGCTACTCTTATTGTTGGAAATAGTTTATTATGTATAATTTTGATTAGCAATTAGTGTTAATATATCCTACACTATCAATGACTAGTTAGTATTTTAATTAATATAAATAGATGATTTGTTTATTAGATTTTAAAAGTTTTCTTAAATATTACAATATTTTTAAAGACTTATAAAATAAATTAACCTTATTGTGAAAATTTATATAAAATGCAATAAATCAATAACCTTTAAGTTATAAAGTTGTGTATATATATCTCTTTAGCTATCATAATATGGGTTGATATTAAAATATCTAAAAATTATATCACTTTGACCTATGTGTTTGCTTTTTGTTTCTATCATAACTATTTATGTGATATCCATGTACTTAATTATAATTAACATAGTTCTGTTATTGAAATTTATATGCGTGGCAGACAGGACAAAGTACTAGATAAGATAGAGGGTTTTCCTATTACCGCTTCCTCACGGCGTTATAGAAATGTTATAGAAGAACCTACTCTGATGAATCGTCTAAGAAATATTGGAAAAACTTTGGCCAAAAGGCTACAACGAAGTAAAAAAGATACCTAACAAGAACCGGAAGAAACTATAGAACAATAAGAACATGAAGAAGCTCCAGAATAACCAATATCTAGTCATTAAACTCTTACCATTCCAACATTCACGGGCTATGCAAGTCATCTACCATTTATGGCTAATGTAGGCATTTTGGGGTACAAAGGTTTTCCATTATTTGCAGAATATGTAGATCTTCTTATATCACAGATACCAACTCACATGGAAGTATCATCATCCTCAGCTCACACGATCGTTGTGGATGGTTTTAGATCATCATTGGATTTGTCAACCTTCGTAACCCACATGATTGATCAAACTTCCTCCTTGACGTATGTACGCCATGATGATGATGATGATAAGGATGGTGATGGTGATGGTGGTAATGACAATGATAATGATGCTAGTGAAGATGAATAGGGTATACGATTAAAGAATGAATGGTATTTGATTGGGTCGTGTCCCAAAATTTTAATGGTCCATGATTTGATCCCAAGCTTTTGTGGTCACACCACTTTAGATTTATGGTTTGAGAAGTTAATTTTTGGACATTTATAACTCTATTTGTTATTTGTTATGTAAACTATCATGTATTCACTACGTTTGTTATATATATATATATAGGATCGTAGTTGTCCAAAGATCCACATTAGACACGAGGTGTTAAATAATTGTCTTGCAAGCATTAATCATCAAATTAATTTCATTTGTGATATTGGATTATCATGCATTCCACTTTAAACATTCGAGCATGCCAACATGCCAGTTATATCTACCTTTATTAAGAGATAGTAATCGAACAGCAACTTTCATATTTTATGGGGTGAGATGATAATTACCTTTTTAGATGAACATCGTATACTAGGGTTATGAGTTGATAGTGACCCATTACATTTAGAGATGATAGCCAACTTATGTGGCCATTTGAAAGGCGTATTAGATGCCCTATTTGGTATGGAAGAGGAGTAAGTAAATGAAATGACTTGAAAGGGTGGGCTAACATTTAAATGACTTCAAGATGTATGTCAATCATACTAGTTAGGGGAAAGGAAAAAGCAATTGAGTGTCTATTATGGTTGATTAGTTTATCGTTATTTATCAATAAGTTGGTTAATAAAGTTAATTTTTATTATCTCTTATTTCTCTAGGATCTTAGCTATGTTGAAAGTTCTGCATGGGGTGCAACCACACTTACTTTTTTTTATATAGCCAGCTTGGTATGGCATCTAGAGCTGACGCTACTCAGATGTCGGGATGTATCACTCTATTATAATTAATTTTATAACTATCATATATATAGTACATACTTAAATTTATTAGTTGTAATTATAACAAATGAATACTATAATAGCCTTGGATATACGAATGATTTCTTAGGTTTAGAGTGAAACGATTTGATTATGATCCTAGCTAACTCTGTTGTATGAGGTGTTTTTGTGCAAATAAATTTGACAATACATTGGAGATAAAATAATTTTGGGATAAGATTGATTATATGTATGTAGAAAAGGTATACTAAAATTATCATACTCTTACTATATTTATTATAGTGATATCTGTATTGTATTTAATTCTTTTGTTACATGTTATTTGGGATCCATACAGAGTAGTTGATCTCTATAGGAATTATCCCATGGTATTATTTCATAGTTTTTTTACACTATTTGGAGAAAGTGAAACCATATATACCAAATCGAGTGATATGTTAGTTCATATATGTGCAAATGATCCCTAGGGAGCCTATCAAGCCGAGTAATGACGCGTACAGAGGCCATTCATTGAAGAAACAAAAAGTTCATTATATACATATGCTTAGCTAATAATTCTTGAAGCGTGTACACATACTATGACCAGATTTTTTTGACCACCAACTCAATACCCATGGGATGTGGCTCCTGATCATATGAATCGGTATGTTACCAGAAATCATAGGTATGTTAGCAACAACGGAGGAATATTTAACTAAACATCCAAATGATGAACATTTCTAGCCGAAAGATGCCTTAACTAAGCACTAAAACCTCTTTGTTATTTATATTGGAGGATGTAGCTCCTGAATATTTGATTATATTGGAGAGGTAATTCCTTGAAAAAATACAAAGTTCATTATACACACATGCTTAGCTAATGATTCTTGAGGCATGTACACATACTATGGCTAGACGTTTTCAGACCACCGACTCAATACCTATGGGATGTGGCTCCTGATTATATGGATTGACACGTTTCCAAAACTAAGAGGTATGTGTTGGCAACAATGGAGGAATATTTGACTAAACATCCAAATGATGAACATTTCCAACCGAAAGATGCCTTAACGAAGTAGTAAAAACTCTTTGTTATTTTTATTGGAAGGGTAATCTAGCTCCAAATTACCGGCAGTTAATTACATGCATTAAAAATCTTGTGAATGATTTAGGAGTTATACTAGTTGAGTGTGGGCATAGGCATGGGCATTTGCATAATTATTGATTTATTATTTTTTGTTGTGTACTTTGATTTCAAATATGGATGTTATAATTATATAATTATTTTTTATTTTATTTTATGGTTTTGAAGTAGTGAGAATCTTGAACCAATCCCAAAAAAATTAGGAAAATATCATCCAACTTACATTAAACACCAAGTTACTTAAGCTTAACAAAACGAATCTAGCTATCATAGAAATGGATACACAAAAGCATAGTAAGCATGCAGTTTTAACTACCTCATATTGCAAATGGGAGAAGCTATTTAGTGTAGCTTATCTTTCCTAGAAGTTACATCAATATCGGGTTGGTATATGCTAAAAGTGGTGAATTTGTTGGAAAACATATTCCCGAGAAAGTGTATATCTGAGCTATCTAACAAAGCATGCAAACACTTAAGATATACACTCTAGAAGATTACCATACCATCATGATAGGGTAGTAGGAAAATAAACACAAATAAATGAAAATTCATCATGTAGTTGTCTCTAAAGTCATACACATATAAACTAAGAAAAAATTACAATAATTTTAGATAAAAACTAAGTCCGAAGATGGAGGAAGTGATTCCTACATGCTATCATGCACCAAAGATCGACATTGTTGGCATATTAAAGAATATAGTGTATTCCATGTTAAAATGCTACTATCACAATATATGTTCCAATTTGTCTGTAGTGGTGGGAGTGGATAAATGTACAAAAGATATACCTATCAAAAAAATATTATAAGAAATGACATTGATATAGTGTTGATATAGAAAAAAACATAAAACATCTACATACTGATATGTAATTACTCATATGTTCAAAAAAACCATATAATTACTTAATTTTTAGGACTTTGAATCCCATATTGTGCTACTAAAGAAAAGTATGAACTACACACATTCAATAAGTGGTATACAAACAGTATACAATAACGAGTTGCAATGACATGGCCAATATATGACATTTCCATCTAGTGTACCATCAGAGCCGACCTTTCCCAATGAACAATAGTATTAAAAACTTGATCAACAATATCATATACAAGCACATTCTCATACAACTATTATCTAGCCGGTATCTAGTGATATAATTCCTTACGGATTTGTACCAATTGTTCCTTATCTCCTAGTATAACATATGTCAATGCTCAAAAAACACAATTTCCATCTCTAAACACATTATACTAGGGTAATAATATACGAAACTATATATCTATTCATTTGACTCACATATGAAAATTGTAATTGACCTGATGACATAAATGCTAATTTCCATCCTCAAGCCCGACCTTTGCTTTAAGCTCTGCTCCGAACTTGATCCGAAGATGACCTACCCCAAACCTGTGTTGATTCCAAGTGAATTGAAATATCTTGTTTTGTATACTCCCAACTAAATGGATTCCTTATAATAGAGTTACTTAGGAGACCCCTATGTTGTTATACCAATGCCTCCACAAGAGTTGTTCTTTGGGGAAAATCAATAAATATCTCTCTTGCCAACTGATTTTGTATTATTGGTAGTTGGCTCATAACATATTCCATGGAAAATTGGCGTAAATGAGGTGTAACCTTTGTTGGTTCTTGCAGTGCCAGTGGATTAATTAGCCCATCTATGTTGAGTTTCTTCCATAACAGATGAATAGCTGACATGAGAATTGACATGAAGTTATGAATATATGTATTAATCTTGTGCGTACATGGTATCTCATACATATAACACCTATAACATCCATATAAGTCTTCATTAGTACCTACATTATTACTTGTTTTATACTCTTTATTGATCAACTCCATTTCATATAAAATGGCATGACCTCTCAAACTGGCATAAAGAGCATCAATAGTAAAATAAGAAATATTTAACCGAGACCTCTCTGGTGATTCTCTAACCTCATCATATTTCAATTCCAATAACATGTGCATTTGTTTTAATATGGTGTTGAAGCTACCTAATGATGTGTGTAGAAACCTATTCAAATATTCATGAGTACCTCCAACCTTATTGACAAAAATTAGTATATTATTTTATCAGTTGAAAGACATAAAAGAAATTATATAATTGTACACTATAATTCATATGTATTCATTGTAATCTGATGGATATGAAACACATCATCAAAGAAAGCAAAAAATATTTTATGATTATATCATCTTTAGATATGAAATTAGGTGAGGTATTTCTATAATCTTCCTCCAATGAAAAGATTTGGTCCTCATGTATTCCTTTATCCATGTCATCTATCATATTTTTCCATCAAGATATAAAACCATGTGCAAATAGTGAATAGCTAAAGATTCTCTTACACCTATAATCTACATTCTTATTTATATAAAACCTACATAATAAATATTTTGAAGTGGAAAAAATACATTCTACATCTAGAATGAGAGCAAGTTTCTAGTCAGTAATAATGATGGTTGGAAGTATAGATTAATCCATTAAGGTCTTCAACTTTTCGAGTATCCAAAAATAATTTTGTTCCTTTTTAGATGATGTGTACACATATGCAATGTTGAAATTCAACTATGTTGGTATTAGTCCAACAATTTTAAGCAAAGGCATATCATAATTATTTGTCTTATACATATAACAAATTTGTAAAACAAAAGGAAATGTATGTAAAATATTAATAGATACAAGATGTGTAAATAGATACTTTCTTATTATATTTGATTCCACCTCACTTCAGTGCCACAAAAAATAATGATTTTCAACCAACATACTCATAATATGTTGTAACATTATCTTACCATCCATTTCTTCGTACCTAATATTCTATCAAGCATTAAAAACATGTATTCTTGTACTTACAATCTGTAACACCCAAAATTCACTACTGAAAATTTTTATTTTATTAAAAGAAATAACGAAAGAAAAAATAACAAAATTATAAATTTCAGGGATATTACCACCACACTTAGTACCGAACCGATTCACTCCTACCGTTCCAGTACCAAGTGCTAAGGCTAAAGGAATAAAATATAATTTTCTAGAAACTCAAACCATATTTAAATTAGAGTAGCTCAATAAACAATTTACAAGAATAGAATACACCAATGGTGGTTACAAGAATATAGGTTACATTTAAACCAGGGTTAAAAGAGAGAGAGGTGATATTCTAAAAGTTCGAATAATTCCTTATGCTCCTTTTCGTTCCGCACTTGAATAATACCTGAAAAGGACCTGCAAGGGACACTGCCCATTGAATAGGAAGGGGCTCTATGAACAGAACCCTTTAGTTTTATGGTACTGAGTAACCCTTTAAATCACACTGAAAAGCAGGCCTGTAATACAACATATGATGCAAAACTATGAACACATATAATAAGAGATGCACACAAAATGTTCACATACTTAACAAGTCCATTAAATATTAATAGGTCATAATGTGAAATTAATACTTTTGAGCCTTAAGTCATTAGTCCATCATTATTCAATCACCTCTCTGATTATATATCCATGTGAGTACGGGAACCCCACTATTACAGCCGGTAAACCGGAATACATACAAGGCAGAACGCTCCTAATCACTATTTTTGCCAGTGGACTAGTCTCCAGAGCAAAACGCTCCCTGCCACTATTATTCGCCAGTGGACCGGTCTGGCCCCAACTCACATGGTGTTCCACTATAAGTGATTAGTATTTTCCATGATTTAATTATATCCAAGTGAGTGTGGGAATCCCACTATTATAGCTAGTGGACAGGAATACATACAGAGCAGAACGCTCCTGACTACTATTATTGCTGGTAGACCGGTCTCCAGGGTAGAATGCTCCTTATCACTATTATTCGTCGGTGGACCGGTCTGGCCCCGACTCACAAGTTTTTTACTTTCACGATTAGTGTTTTTTTTAATTATCACAACAATTCCATTTATTTTCCTCGGAGGTAAGATTAAGATCCCGAGACACAGAGGTACACCGGTCGCATCGGTGCATACAAGCTACTCAGTGCCCTTCAACTATCAACCCAAGGACGCAAATGTACCCTGGTCGTATTGGTGCATAAAGCTACTCAGTACCCTACCGAAAAGAACACTTAATCCATAAGTATGCATACCCTCTAAATAGGTCCGTAGAGCTAGATATAGTAAGGTGTAGGGCCTGATTAGGGCACAAAGGCACACCAACAAATACCTGAATCACCGTGGGCTAAACCACGTCTTTAGGGTAGCGACCCTTAAAGAGCCATCATTCCTGATCTCAAGATATTTCACTTTAATTATTAGTGTTTTGATTGAGGTGATCATGAAAAGCACAATAACTAGATACTTATTCACTTTCAGTCGTTCTAATATCATTAAATACTCCATATTCATACAATTATCCAAGATAGCTTAGAGGAATCATTAAGGCCATAATTATCTTATCCAATTCCGATTTAAGATTCATTCTCATGATACTTACTTATTGTCAAATACCCTTTTCTTGTTGTTTAGTGTTACTTGAGTCTTATTATGAAACTACGTTATCACATCGACATATTAGATATGAATTACTGATTTACCCTTTTCTTGTATAATTATTAAGGCATCCCTTTTTTACTTGTCAATTTACCATATTACCCTCTATGTTGCATAATTACCAAATTATCCCTTACTCAGTTTCGGTTACCAAGTTATCTTTCACACTTACTAGATTACCAATCATCCTTTATAATTGTTACACTTGCCATACTTCCCATTTGGTTGGTTAGATTATCAAATTGCCCTTCTCCTTTATTATAATTACCAAGCTACCTTTTAGTTGGTTCAATTATCAAATTGCCCTTCTTTATTATTGTAATTACCAAATCACCCTTTAGTTGGTTAAATTATCAAATTGCCCTTCTCCATTTTTATAATTACCAAATTATCTTTCTCCATTATTATAATTATCAATTTACCCTTCTCCATTATTATATTACCATTTTACCCTTACTTCCAAATTTACCATAATACCCTTTTACTTACAAAATTACCATTTTACCCTTTACTTCCAAAGTTACCATAATATCCTTTTACTTATATAATTACCCTTTTTCCCCTTACTTCCAAAATTACCATAATACCCTTTTACTTACAAAATTACCATTTCACCCATTTCTTCTAAAATTACTATAATACCCTTTTACTTACAAAATTATCATTTTGCCCTTGTTACACCACTTTTATTAAAATACTCTCACTACATACAATACTAATATTAATACTCCATTCTCATCATCCAACTCCACCAGCTATTATTATTCAATATAATCCTCATTAGCATCCACATATATTAGGCCACACTCTTACATAGACATATTATTAAAATGTCCTTAGGGCTCACAATAATATCATTCATGCATTAATGGTCACAATAACATAATATATCATGGATAAGTACTTAACATTTTCATTAATAATCAAGCTCATTCCTTAAGCATTATGTCCACACATGACACTTATCAATCAATACAAGCAAATATATATTATATTAAACTGCATATATCATGCATAACAACATATTAAAACCCTAATGTGCTAACATATGTTTATCCATGCATTTAAGTGGGATTTAATGATTACCTTATTTCTAGAAAAAATCGAACCTTACCGATATCTTGGTTAAAGATTCAAGCTTTGATTAGCAAAACCAATACCTAAAAATAATATCAATATTTATCATATTAGAAATAAGAAAACCAAAAGCATAAGGCTTTATAAAACTTAATTAATAAAATACCTAACTTAACTATTATTATACCTTAAAATTCATTAACCAAATTAACCCAATGGAATGCAGCAAATCACACAGCTCATGCAGCATGAGCTACATGCAAAACAAGGGGTGGAAGGGTCAGAGGTGGTGGAGGAAAGGAAGGGAGAGGCTAATTTTGGGTTAGGGTTTTTGGGCTAGGAAAGAGGGTAGGTGAGGGAGAGTTAGGGCAAGGAATGGGTGCAAGGGTGGAGAAGGGGTGTAGGTGGTGGTTAGGGGTGGGTTATCGGCTGCCAAGGGCTGCGGAGGCAGCGGCAACAGGGCTACGAAAGGGGCTGCAAAAGTGGTGGTGGCTGAGAAGGAAGGAAAAAGGGAGGAGGAAATGGAGGGGTTGCATGTGTTTGTTTCAGCCAAAGAAGGTAAGTGGGTGGTAAGGGAGGTTGCAAGGAGTGGTTTGGTGGCTCAGGTGGCGGCAAAAGTGGTGGAAGGAGGAGGAGCAAGGTGGTCGCCAAGAAGGGAGAAAAAGAAGAGGAGATGAAGGAGGGGCTGGAGGGGTGGTGTGGTGGCGCAAGGCTGGAGTAGAAGGTGGCAGGAGGCAGTGCAAGTGGTTGATGCAGTGGTGGCAGCGACAGAATGGGGCGGTGGTGTAAAAACAAGGAAAGAGGATAAAGGAGGAGAAATGGAGAGAAAGTGAGGTTGGGAGAGGGAATGAGGGCTCAAAAATGGGCAGGGGAGAGGCTGGTGAGGAGAAGAAAAAGTGAAGGGAGAAGAGGGGAGCGGGTGGCCGGTCGGGGCAAGCTGTAGGGGCAGGTGGCTATCAGGGCGGCAAGGAGAGGGAAGGGGAAGAAGGTAAAGAAGGGAGCATGCGTGAGGAGAGAGAAGGGTTGGTTGGGTTGAAAAGGGATAGGAAAATGGCGGGGGAGAGAAGGAGGTGTGGAGAGTAGCAAGGAGGCATGTGGTTGTCGAGGTGGCAGCTGTAGGGTGGGGCTCAAGGCAATCGGGCATAGAGGAGGAAGAAAGGAAGAAGAAGAAGGAAGGAAGGAAGTAGCAAGCCGGCCGAGGGCGAAAAAGAGAAGTGGGTCGGCCCAGTAGGGGGGAGAAGGAAGGAAAGAAAAGAAGGAAGGTTGAGCTGAGCTATGACGCGCAAGAGAGGAAAAGAAAGGGAGGAGAGAAACGAGACAGCGGTCCAACGCACAGGGAGGGAGCAAGCCATGGCCTAGCGGCCCGAAGAGAAAGAAACGGAAAAAATAAAGAAAGGAGAAAGAAAAGGAAAAGGAGAAAAAAGAAAAAGGAAAAATAGGGAAAAAATAAGATAAAATAAATTATGGAATAATATAATGCAATATTTTCGGTAGATAAATAAATTTAATAATTTAATTTTATATAATTTAATATATGGGTTTAAAAAGGTTAATTTTAGAAAAATATTGGTTTGGAAAATTATTTAAATAAAATGAGTATGATAAAATAAAAAAAATATTTTAATTTATTAAATATTCATATCCAATTTAATATACTCAAAAATCCACAAAATAATTAAATTAAATAAATTTAAAAGTTAATTTATCCCAAATAAAAGTTATTTATTAAATTATAGGTTTTTAAAATTTTGGGGGATTATACATTCCCTTCAAATTTTATCTAAAAAAGCGGTATGTTTTGTCGCGGTTTTATGTGACCTATAATAAGTTTATCAGCAAATTTGACGTCATTTTTTGTGATAAGCATGTCCTTATTCTTATTTTGCCAATTCATAATTTTGTGTTATATTCCTAACTACCGCTCGTCATCCTCTATTATTGTTTTTAACTCCAACAATCAAAAATGGACAATCAATCTTCTTAGAACTTGTATTACGTACACTTTCACTATCCATAGGTCTAATGCACATATATGTTCCATCTCTTTCACATCGTATAGAAACTCTACCTATTCCTATATTATTTTCTTTTCTATAGCCTTTTATGATCAAAATCATCCTGTGACTTTTACCCATTTATTTAACCTATGCGACAAGTTCTTCACAATCAAAGAATATCTGATCCATCATAAAAAATCTCTCATAATTTTGGGTTCTGAAGCATGTATCCATATGTTCCATATGCTACAAAAATAGTTGAGCATAATAATATAATAAGAAGTATTAATTTTGTCTAACCAAATCTATCTTTTAAGAACCCTTCCTACCACTTTCAACAAAATTTACAATAATGAAAAATTTATTTTACCTCTTCCACCAAGTTGTAACTAATATTTGGGGAATCTATTTGCATTTTCTTTGTGCATCCATAACTTGTTGGGATTTTGAACCCATTATCATAGTTTGTCGGGGTTCCGAACCAATCATCGTAACTTATCAGGGTTCTGAGCCAATTATCGTAGCTTGTCGAGGTTTCGAACCAATCATCATAACATGGTGGAGTTCCGAGCCAATCATAATAGCTTGTCGGTGTTTTGAACCAATCATCATAATGTGTTGGGGTTCCCAACTCATCCTAGCCTATCGAGGTTCTAAACTCATTATCCATTGTTAATGCTCTCTTTGATGTCTATTTTATTTTTATTTTTTTGAATATTTAAATTAGAAGTTATTCGTTGATGTATGTTGTTGGACGATGAAGAATGAGTAAAGTAAGATTAAATAAACCTTCACACCCCACTAATAATGGAGCAATGTATTTGTTTCTAAACAATAATTTATTAGTTTGCCAACAATAATTAAGTAGAACTCAAAAAGGATACACAACTTATCTATATCAAGAAATTGTCATTCATTGTGAAGAAAATTATTTTCCATTGTTAAAGTGCACGTCCAATAGTGATACTAATAGACCTCAATAATCCAGCATAATAGAGCACATGAAAGAAGGTTTCCATCAATAATGGAGGACAAGCGGTACCGCTAGTTGATCATAACCGCAAATAATACATCAAAAGTGGTGATGCATGAAAATTATGGGAGAACGGTGTTGGATGCCGGTGTCGGTGGGGGTACGGCATTGGGTGTCGGTGGGGGTGGGGGGAACAACGTTGGGCAATGGGCACCGGTAGGGAGTAGGGGCTTTGGTTTTTTGTGTCGGTGGATACCAAAGTTACTTGGGCGATTTAGGAATATGTTTTCTACGGAGTTAATACATATTTTCTACATAACATTACCTTTTTTGGTAACAGGCAAAGGTCGGGGCTAGCTGATATTCCATTATTTATGGGTACTCTTTGTTTCGCGGCTTTTGTTCTCTCATGTTCTTCTTCTCCTTCTTTTAAAGAAAATTATAGCTATGGTCATGGAGATCTGGGCATCAAATGTTGGAGGACAGATAGTTTAAGGGTAGGGGAGCCTACGATTACCCATGATCTTATATTCAATACAATAAATAATGACTATTTGAAATATCATATATTCAGAAGAAGGAAAAAAAAAGTTTTGAACATCTAAAACTCCATGTTATATAACAAATAATCTATCGAGCAAGCTATTAATAAAAAATATTTGATTAAAAGATATAAACCAATTTAATTGGAGTTTATTTGATCTAATTATTTTATTTGTGTATTAAATTAAATAATATTTAATTTGTTATTCAATTTTTTAGATAATAGTTAAATATTTAATATTAAATAAAATAATAATTTAAAAAGTATAAAATTTACTAATACTAAACAAAATAAATGAATAAAACAATCCACAAATATACATAACAATCTTGGTAAATTATCTATTCTAATTAAGTTTTCCACCATTAACTCTTCCTTCTTAAATTACACATGCATATATGATTATATATAATAAACTATTACAAAAATTAAATTGGAGACTATCACCCCAATTGAGAGATCTTTAATTTTTACATCTAAGTTACATGATAACATTCTAGACAAAAAATAGTCACAAAGATTTCTAAGTAGTCTTAAATATATTCTGAATTTTTGTCCTAATGTTAACTGTCTTACGAAACCTCTCCATGACCAATTAAAGAAAAATATTATTCCTTAGACTTGGAAACACACAAAAAATTGTCAAAAACATAAAAACCCATGTCCGAGACATCCGTTGTCTCCACCTTATTGATCCAAAACTCCCAAAAGTAGTTGAATTAGATGCATCCAATATTAGTTACAGTGGTATTCTCAAATCCACAACCAGAATGAACATATAGTTCAATCCACCTCAATCCACTGGAATGACATCCACGAAAATATTCTACCATCAAAAAATAAATCCTCTCCATAGTTCCTTACATTCAAAAGTTCCATTCTAACCTTCTAAATTAAAAGTTCTCACTAAGGATAAATTATAAATCCTTAAAAGAAGTACTACAAAATGATTACCTCAAAGTAAATATGTGCAAAACTGTAGGTCATATTATCAATTTTTGACTTTGATATAGAGTTTATCAAAGGAGATTCAAATTTTGTTCTAGATTTTCTAACTAGGAAATTTCTTGACGAAAGAACTTGATATGCCCCCAAAAAAGAAAGAAAAACAACCTACCTCTCAAAACCTTTCCACACAAACTCCTATCAAATCATGGTATGAGAATAACATTGAATATGAAGAACAAGTGTCCTCATCACAAATATCTCCTAATCAAAAACAAAAGGATATACAAAGTTGGGTTTTCACCCTATTAAGGTCTTCAAAAGCACTCATGACACTCCAAAAAATTGTACAAAGTATGCCATTTCTATTAATAGGTAAAGCCTCTTCCCTTATTTAAAAAATAGAGGATTGTTCTTCTTCTTCTCAAAAAAACCCTTCTCAAAATTTAATTTTAAAATCCCCTTCTTCAAATCTTATAATTTTACCAAATCCTTCTTCAAAATAAATTGTTCCAAAACAAAAAAAAAATCAAAAATCTTCTAATTATTTATGCAAAACTCATTTTTAAATAATAACAAAGATAGAGGATGGTTATTTTCATCATACCCCTTTCAAACTTTGCAAAAAAATCTTTTCTGTATGGTTTTACAAACCTTGGGACTTATAAAAATCTTGGTCATATGATATGACAATTCTTGAAATACCGATTCGATTTCCTTCAAACATTTTTCATGCAAAGATACTCCTAATGAACCAACCTATTCAACCTACAAAATTCACAAAATCCTTCACCCTTCACCCTATTCTTTTGATTATTGGAATTACCAGCAAGCATGATACAACACTTTCTTCTCTCAAAACTAATGAATGAGTCATTCCTACCTTTTCTTCTTCCAAAATTTTGTATCATCAAACCTCCTTTTTGATTCATCAAATGGTAGAAATACTTCAGTTCAATATCTAAAATATTAACTCCGCAAGTGAAATAGGTCTTTGATTCCTTAAAAACCCTTTTTTTTGTCAAATCCTAAAAGATAAACAATTCCAACCTTTGCTCCATTTTTAACTAAGTTCTTTTGCCCATGAATTTTCTCCTAAAAAGCAAAACACTAAACTATTGATGGAATTCCCACCGTTGTTAGGCATTTCAAAGTCAAATGGTAAAATAAATTCCAAGCATTTGATAAAATTTTCAAACAATATGTCCAAGTATGAGCAAAAACACAAAAACCAATACAACCGATCTCTCGGGTTCCTCTTCAAAATGGCCCTACTCAAGCTCATTTCATTGCACAAAATTTCCATACAGTTACACAATTTGCCACATCCAAAACATATGATGAATATCTTTCCTTTTTAAGCCAAATTTTATCTTCACAAACCAAATCCTCCTTTACAAACCATCTCCATAACCTCTTATAGACTATGGCGATGAGAATGAAGATGAATGTTACAACATCCTTCCTTAAAATAATAATAATAATAATAATAATAATAATAATAATAATAATAATAATATTCTCAAACTAATATTCAAGGCGAGAAACAAAGTTGCATAAATATTTGTCAACTCAAAACAACAAACTCGGTCAAACAACACAATAAAATTTATGGCAAACAAATTTTACTATAACAGTTAATGTGGCAGTCACTATCGTAGTTTAAAGCAAAAGATAAAAGTACAAAGCATCTTTCTAACTTTTAATGTAAAAATGCAAATTGTCAAATTATTCTTTGCACTAAAGTTGAAAGCTAAGTGTCAGACACAACTTTCGATAAATCCCAAAAGATATGATTTCTCCCAAATTTCAAAATTAAATCTTGAAGCCTCCAACCTATATACATAGAGGACTTGAAGACTAGAAAGGGAATCAGATTTTTCTTTGAAAATATTTCTATCTATCTCTCTTCTCTCAAATATTGTAAAGCTAATGTGTTTAGCAATATTTACATTTACAAATCCTCTTTTAATATTCAAACTAATGTGTGTGTGTGTCTATATATATATAAGTTATCATATATTGTTTTTATTTATCATATAAAAAAATTATTTTATTTAACTTTTTATTGACTAAATTGATTATTTAATTTTTTAAATCAAATTAGTTCATTGAATATTTAATAATATGAAAAATCCTAATTCAAAGGGTGTCATTAGCTTGTTTTTGAAGTTTAGTAGTAGGGTATTGGCTTTTGCGCAGGATTTGGTCTTGAATTTTGTTATTTGGCCTAATGGAGTTTGTTTTCAAGTTTTATTTTCATATGCTCGCTCTATTTGTGGAAACATCCTTATTGTTGTATCCTTCGCCAATCAATCAACAGCAATAGGTTCATGAATATTGAATTATTATTTTTTTGCAAACTGATGAATAAGATACTATTATTTTTTCTGAGAGGAATGAATAAAATATTTTTTTTAATGAGAGGGACGAACAAGATATTAAGTTAATAAAATTGTAAAAATGTAGAGAGTTGAAGGCTTGTAGGATGGTGACCTGAAACTTTGATGGGACGATGAAGAAGATAAGAGAGGAAAAAGTTTTCCTTATTTTTTATTTCTCGTTCCATTGAAGAGAGATTTCAGAGATAATTTAGGCTCAAGAATCAATAAAGTAGGGGCATTTTTTGTCAAGTCATAACAAAATATTACTTAAATATATTGCAAAAGGGGTAGATGACTCTAATAGAATAGTAGTAGAGATACATGACATAATTTCATCAAAAAACAAAAATATATCTTGTAATATTCTAAGTTTTAAAATCAATAAAATAAAAGGCACATTTTAATTCAAGAAATACAAACTAAACATGTTTATTTATATTAAAATAATAATAATAATAATAATAATAATAATAATAATAATAATAATAATAAGATCTAAAGATATATAAAAATATTGACAAAAAATGAGATAGAAAAAGTAGAATAGAATATTGAAAAATCCATATCAAATTTTCTAACTATGAACATTTTGGAGGAAAAAAGGAAGATGATGGTACAAAAATATTTTAAAAACTTGATACAATGTATCACAAACACTCTTAAACAAATTACATGCATATAGCATTTGTTTATTAAAGCATACTATAAAACTTGCCAAAAAATTCAGTGCAAAAAGAATTATATAACAAAATATAAATTTGTCAAATATTTAAAAAAATAAAAAACTATTTCTTAAAATATTTAGGCATATCAAGATTCGATGAGTATTGTAAGAGTCCCCACTTATATAATTATGACAACATTAAACAAACAAATAATTAATACTTTATTTTTTTATTTTGACATCAAATTTTATATTCGATAATAAATTTTGGGTGAGAAAAATTCTCACTTTAAAAAATTTTGATACAATTTTAGATTATATATAGATAGATAGATAGATATAAAAGATTTAAATATAATACACAAAATTATATGTTACTAGAGAGTATTCAAAACCACTCCTAGTAAATACCAAGTTAAATATATATTATTTCCCACATGATAACTTTGAATAGAGTATAGATGCATGAAAATAACAGTTTGAAGAAAATAAATTCTTCAAATGTTATTACTTTACATATACTCTATTTAAATCATCCATTCATATAAATAATATGAATAAAATCCTAAAATATTTCTTACCATTAATTGAATACATATATATATATAGTATATTTGATTCATCTATATTATATTCTCTTCATTATCCAAATTAATTATTTTAAAATAAAAATAAATAAATAAAACTAATTTAAAAGCATTTTATTGTTGAAAATTGTAAAATTAGTTTTGAATCATGTGGCATAACTTTGAAGAATTTAGTAGATTTTGATAACTATTAAAATTATAAAATGTATATATATATATATATATATAAGCAATTAAAGCATTGAAAAATAAGCCAATGGTGGAGCCCAACATCATTAATGATTGAAAATTCAAAATAAAAATAAATCATATAATAAAAGTAAAACTCCTAAAACAACCTTATCATTTACAAATTATGATATAAATTAAATTAATTGTAATATATTTGATTTATTTATATTATAGTATAGTATCTACATATCCTCATTTCAAAATGAATAAATAAATAAAACCAATTAAACGGACATTTATTTATAAAAATAGTAATATTTAATTTGAAACATATGACATAATACATTGAAGAATTCAATAGATTTTGATGTTGATTAAAATTATAAAATATTTGTTCAACTTTACTGTAATTAGTTTCTATCAAAAAATAAAAATATAGAAGTTTTAGTTGAAAAAAATATGTTGACAGTAGGCTCCAAACATTATTCATATTAGTGATTTATTAAAAATGTTAAAAAAAAAAAGTAGAAAAATGAGAAGTTTTACAGAAGATGTAAATCCTAAGAAAATCCTTGCCATACGTACACCGTCGATACAAACCTTAATCAGATTTCGGATAAAGGAGTAGCTATTTCCCCTCTTCAGAAGGAAACATGCCTCAACTCTCGAGCAAACTACTTCGCTGAATCCCGCCCATCTTCTATGTATACTTGACATCGTAGGTAATGTCTAAATTTGATATAAAGTAATAGTACTGTAGTATTTAGTGGATATAAATTATTTATATACAAATGTGTTTGAACTCATAACAATATTTAATAATTTATCTGAAATAGAATAAATTAATATATAATATAAAAAATTAGACATGTTCGTAGGATTGGCAAAATTAAACAGTGCAGGATATTTTTGTAATAAAAAAATATTATTATTTTTGGTATTTAGCTAAAATTGATGGAATTTACTTACTAAATAATTGTAAGCTGTAAATGAGTTATAAATATCGAGATTATAAGAAAATAATGAGGTAAACCATACAACCTAAAATATATATCATTAAATAATGAAAAAATAATAAAGCTTACGGTACACTCCCTTAATACGCTAGCAAAAGCCTGAAAGGTGCGTCCAGATTTCTGTATTTGAGGAATTGCACACTGCGCTCGCATATCTAATAATCATCACTAGAAAACTGAACCTCACTAAAACATTTATGCCGTAATACAAGAGATACAGTGGTCAACTCACAAGATGCACTCATCCAGAGAAAGAAAAGAATTTTTCCAATTGATCTTCACTAAGCACAACACCTAGCTTCTGTACATAGGTTGCATTCAGCAAACTCTCATCAATGATCTGAACCACGTCTGCACCATGAATCTCAATGTACTCATTCAGGTTGTTCGCTGTTCCATCTACAAGAAGGGAGAAAAACAAGTAATGTTTTGCTACTCGTACATGATACAAGGAAAAAGCAATAATATCAATCCTTAGTAGGTAGACATTAGACAATAACAGACTTTTTAATGAGATCATAAATCATTATACAATTTCACCATAACAAGCATCAGATGAAACATAAAACAACCTATAACCAAGGAGAAAAGAATATTGCTCAAGCTTGGATTACAGGGCGGGGTACGGAAAGCTGGATATGCCCAGATTCACGCCCTGGGTATAGCTATAGACAAAAGGAAGAAAATTATGCTTAAATTCCCAGGAAAAATTACACAAAAAATATAAAAGAACAAAATAAAGAGGATCTCAGCCTCAAACAACATATTTATCAAAGATGAAAGCTTCCTTACCTTCACCTACAATGGGATCATATAGTGGAGGTTGAGCAATCCAGTTCCCAGCAGAATCTTTCATGTGTCTTCTATCTGATGCAAAAGACTGCAGGAATATTGGAGCATGCACAACTCGGTAAAACCTGTTTGAGAAAAGGTGATAAAAAAGGCTTTAATGTTAGTTTGCAAATTAGGATGAGATACGTCGTCAATCATAGTAAACTTCACCACGTGACAACAAAAATAGTGCATCTGTACTAACAGCATAGTGCAGACAACAGATAGACTAGAAGGAACAAATTGATAGATGCAATGCTGGAACTGCAACAGCATCCAAAGGCAAAACCTTGAAGGAAAACAGACTTCTTGAGTGAGTGAATGCTTTTGAAGAATCATTTTCTCCATAGAAATGCCTAATGGGTTTGTCACACGGAAAACTAAGCATGAAACTTTTCAGGGCCATATGTTGATCCTCATTTATCAGTGTATGTAGAAAAAAATAAACAAGCAAGGGGCCACAGAGTTAGCCAGCAGTTCTTTATTTCATTTTTTTTACCTTCTCTTCAAAGAGGGTGATGAGAAGGGGATCCAGAAATAATGGGTTACCTCTGATACTCGGCAAAAAGCTGAAATGATGGCTGAAATGTTTCAGCAACATATGTCTGCAAGGGTGAAGGAAACGGAAGACTAGAGTCCAAATCCCATACTAGATGTGGAGAATTTTTATCCCTTTTCTTCTGCAAATTCAGTGCGATAAATTCATAATATGAGGACTGAAAGAGCTAGAAAGATAACTAGATGCTAAAGATGAAACAAACTTGCTCTGTAGTGGACTGCACATATCACAATGTGAGTACCGGGCAAAAGGTTCAATTCAAATCATGCCCGGAGAAAGTGCTCACCTGAACGCAGATAACATGATAGTCCCAAAGAGTAACCCCATCTGCCCTCTGGCTGGCCTTTTGATGCCAAAGTGGAATCTGCATTACACATTCAATCCCACATATAAATACAGTTGAGCAGGTAAGACCATTAGACCTTACTGTGTAGCAGGAAATGTTACATAATGTATTAAAACAAAGGAAAATCCAAATATGAAACGAAACTTAAACAACAATAGGCAAGAATATGATATGGATGGTCTAAAGGAAGGTAAAGGTAATACTCAATATGAATCTTGCCTCCGCTAAGATCTGGTAAACCAGTATGTACGTTACCTCATATCAGATTGTATGCTAATAGAGAGTGTTCCAGGAATAACCTCATAGTATACAGTATGAGGAGAGGCACAAACCTGGGACCTTTAGGTATCCAGACACCTAAGTCTTAGACTAACATCTTTTGTGTATGAAATCAAATGTAGTCCAAGTGAAAATCATGGTTGCTTACAAGTACATTAATATATGGTCACATCGTTTTTAGAATAGACGAGCAAAATCATGATTGCTGTAAGTTGATGTATAAGCTGTTGGCTAATAGACTGCAACCATACCTATCGAGTTTTGTTGGAGAGGCAAAGGCAGCATTTGTCCAAGGGAGACATATAGGGAATAATATACTAATAGCCATTGAATTGATTAATTGCTACAATAATAAGAATCTATCGCCTATATGCATGATCAATTTGGATATGAAGAAGGCTACTGATCAGTTGGACTTTTTCGAAGAATGTGCTTCTTGGTCTCAATTTTCCTGTTCACTTTGTTAAACTGCTTATGGTGTGTATTACATCTGTCAATTATTCTTTAGTGCTTAACAGTGTTTTGCAAACACCTTTCAAAGCACAAAATGGATTACAACAAGGTGACCCCATCTCACCTTATCTATTTGTGCATGTTACGGAACATTTTTCCTCAGTTTGGCAGGATAAGTGCAAAAAGGTCAAAGTCGCATCTCTTCTTTTTGCTGGTGATCTCTTTATTTTCCTGTCGAGATTTGATTATGGTACTGCATAACATCTTCTCCACATTTTCTGATTTATCGAGCCTTAAGCTGAATGGAGCTAAGAGTGTAATTTATTACAGAGGAAGTGTAAGCACAGATACTGAGCAACAAGTCTATCAGCTACTACATATTATTAAGCAGTCCCTGCCCGTGAGATATTTGGGCTGTACTCTTACAGGTAGAACCCTGAAAGTGTGTCAATACCAGCCTTCGCTAGACAAGTTCTTAACGCTAAATACTTCCTGGCAAAGCAAGCTTCTTCGCTATGCAGCTAGGCTTCAGTTGCTTCGATTAGTACTCTTTGCAATTCAGGCTTATAAGAGCATCATGTACTTACTTTTAAAGCAAGTCATTCACACCATCAAATCCATGTGTTGAGCCTTCCTATGGAATGGTAGTCATCTGAACATATAAAGAAGAATCCAGTTGCATGGCAGCAGGTTTATAGGAGGGAGGCTTGGGAATTATGGATCTTGATTGAATGGTAGAAAACAGAAGCCCTAGGAAAGATACTATGGAATCTACACTGCCATAAAAGATGTAATCCAGGTCAAATGGATGCATACCTATTTCATAAAGGCTAGTAACTGCTGGGGTATGCCTTGTACTGCTACTGCTTCATGGTGTATGAAGCATTTGCTGAGACTTAGGCAGACTTTCCATCGCTTGTTCCACGAGGCAGAGGGTCAGGGCGTCTGTTTGCATGGACAGTATAATATCACTAAAGCGTATGAGGCCTTAAAACCAAAGGGTGAGAAAGTGTGGCGGTGGAAGGTGGTATGAAATCCTCTTTCTCTCCCTCGACAGCTGATACATCTATGGTTTGTTGCCCATCATAAAGATTGAATGGTTCGGCTGGGAATAGCAGAAGAGACAAGCTGTGTGTTGTGTTCCATGCAGGAAGAATCTGTACCTCATCTATATTTTACATGCCAGTTTTCGAAACAGGTCTGGGGCGAGCTGGTAAGAGGCTTCTGGTGCACCCATCAAGCAAATGACATTGATAGTGTATTCAGATGGCTAGAGAGGGGAGGACATGTGATAGGGAATACCTGTAGTACTTCAAAGAAATAACACTCTGAGCAACACAATTTTGGATTAGCACAGTGAGAATGTAATCAGATGAGGGAATTGATAGAGAGATTTGATTAGCCAGAGAGCAAATGTCAGGTATTCGAGGTCCTGACCCCTCCCATATAATATTCTCTCTCTGCCTACCTCCCCCCTTCTGTCGATGCTATTTTTATATCCCCCATAACAGATTCCCTAGCTCACTAAAACAGAAAAACTGACTCAACAAAAAGCATAACAGCATAACATACTCACATAACCGACTTCCCGCTAATGGCCACCCCCACAGATCATAACTGAAAAGGAATGAAATGACTGAAAAGGACAAAAGTAAGAACGGCACCCCTCTACTTATCCAGCTCTGACACTCCCTGCTTAGCTCCTTCACCCTTCCTCCCTTTCCTCCCCTTCCTAACATAGGTGAATTTAATGATTGGCCTATCAATACTTCCCCCTGGGAGATTCACCTTGTCCTCAAGGTGAAAGGCTGGAAACTGTTGGTTGAGCACATCAAATTCTTCCCAAGATGTTTCAAATTCCAGCAGGCCCTTCCACTTAACTAAAACTTCCAATGCTCCTTGCTGATTGTAGCATAAGTCACGTACTACCTCAGGCTCCACCTTCCATTCCAAATTGGCCAAGAGGACTGGAGTGAATGGCTGTGCATGGATGTCATTCCATACTGCTGGCTTGAGCATTGAAACATGGAAGACCGGGTGAATAGATGCTGAATCTGGTAACTTGAGGCGATAGGCAACCTCTCCCACTTTAGCTTCCTCCTGGTATGGACCAAAATACCTTGGGGCAAGCTTCTCATTCAGCCGCTTGGCCAACGACCTATGTCGGTATGGTTTGAATTTCACAAACACCCAACTGCCTACTGCATAAGTGTGCTCACGACGCCTCTTACCTGCCTGCTGTTTCATTCTGGTTTGTGCGCGCTGAAGGTGATGCTTCAACTCTTCCAAAATTGCATCCCTGTCCCATAAGTCCTGATCCACAGCAACAAAAGGTGCGCTCCCCACCTCATAATGCAAAATAGGGGGAGGGTCTCTTCCATACAGAGCAGTGAAAGGTTTAGTCTGTATAGCTGAATGGAAGGAGGTGTTATAACAAAATTCTGCCCAAGGAATCCACTTAACCCATTTTCTGGGTTTATCTCCTGCAAAACAACGCAAGTATGTCTCCACACTTCTATTCGCCACCTCTGTTTGCCCATCTGTCTGCGGGTGGTAAGCCGAACTAAACTTCAGTGAGGAACCCTGCAATTTAAATAGCTCCTTCTAGAAGTTACTCACAAATACTTTGCCCCTATCTGATACTATGGATCTGGACCTCCTTAACAAATGTGGTTGACACTATCTGCGCATTAAAAGGATGCTTC
Organism: Tamarix chinensis; assembly: GCA_030549775.1. Taxonomy (NCBI): domain Eukaryota; kingdom Viridiplantae; phylum Streptophyta; class Magnoliopsida; order Caryophyllales; family Tamaricaceae; genus Tamarix; species Tamarix chinensis. The sequence goes on from CM060176.1 coordinate 99,170,376, forward strand.
AAGGGAATAAAATGCGCGTACTTAGTAAGACGGTCCACCACCAACATGATACAATCAAATCCATCCGATCTTGGCAACCTCTCAATAAAATCTACTGATATATCTTCCCAGACCTACTGTGGTATTGGCAAAAGTTGCAGCAATCCCGCAAGGCGCAAAGCTTGGTGTTTATTCTGTTGACACACCGCACAACCCACGAATTCCTACACATCCTTCCTCATTCCTGGCCAGTATACCTCCCGAGCTAGCCTATGAAATGTTCAGAGTACTCCTGAGTATCCCCCTATTCCACCACCATGGAATTTGGCTAATATTTTGTGCTTCAAAGGCGACTGAGCAGGTATCACTAACCAGTTATGGTACATCAGATTTCCTCAAACTAAACTATAGCCATTGTAATTCTGATCTCCTTGTTGGATTCCTCGAAGAATAGGCCCCAACACTGGATCAGCAGAAATGTCGGACTGAAGAGAGCTCATATCACTCATACACACTGCAGTGAGAGTGGACAAGACTGCTTCTGCCTCTACCCTTGATAATGCATCAGCGGCTTTGTTTTCGCAGCCCAGTTTATATTCAATGTCGAATTGATAGCTCCACAGCTTGATAACCCACTTCAAGTGTTCCTCTAGAATGACCGGCTGCTCTAGCAAGTATTTCCGACTTTTGTGGTCTGTTCTCACAGTGAACTTCTGCCCTAAAAGATAATGTCTCCATCGTTGTATGGCCAGCACCATGGCCATTAACTCTCGCTCAAAGACTGACTTCAAACGCGCATGTTAACCCAAAGCTTGACTGAAATATACTATGGGCCGCTGCCTTTGCATTAGTACTGCCCCTATTCCCACGCCCGCTGCATCAATCTCCACCACAAAAGGCTCCTTAAAACCTGGTAGCCCTATGACTAGTACAATGAGCAATTGAGCATGGCCTGCTTAAGTCTTTCAAAAGCCTCCTGCGCTTCCTCATTCCACCTAAACTTCCTTCTTTAACTGGGTTGTGAGGGGGGCTACTATATGCCCATAATGCCGCACGAACCTTTGATAATAGCCGGTGAGTCCCAAGAAACCCCTTAACTCCTTTAATGTTTTCGGTACTAGCTAATATTTCATGCATTGTCGCTTAGACGGATCTGTAGCTACTCCCTTATTGGATATAATATGCCCAAGGTACTCCAATTCTAATCTTCCAAAAACACATTTTTTCATGTTCACAGTTAAAGAATTGGCACACAGCACTTCAAAAACCCATGTGAGGTGACGAGTATGCTCCTCCAAAGATGGATTGTAAACGAGTATATCATCAAAAAACACCAGCACACATCTTCGAAGGAGAGGTTGAAATACCTCATTCATCAATGCTTGGAAAGTGGCTAGGGCATTTGTAAGCCCAAAAGGTATGACTAGAAATTCATATTATCCTTCGTGCGTGTAGAACGTAGTTTTTGGGATATCAGCTGGGTTCACCTGAATTTGATGATACCCGGACATTAGATCCAATTTCGAGAACACCGCAGCCCCGTTCAATTCATCTAGCAACTCATCGATCACTGGAATAGGAAACTTTTCAGGAACTGTGACTTTATTCAGTGCCCTATAGTCCACACAGAACCGCCAACTCCCATCCTTCTTTTTCACCAACAGCACTGGACTTGAAAATGGGTTGTGACTAGGTTGGATGATCCCTACTGCTAACATTTCCCCTACCAACCTTTCAATTTCATCTTTCTGTACCTATGGGTATCTATAGGGCCGTACACTCACCGATTTAGTGCCAGGTAGCAGGGGAATTTGGTGGTCGAGTCTCCATGGAGGGGGAAGGCCCTTGGGTTCTTTGGTTACTTCGGGGAATTGTTGTACTACCATCTAAAGCTGTAGAGGAATTTTTATGGGCAGTCACGCATCACCTTCAGAATTCAACGCACAACACTCTACCAAGACGCCCTGTCCATACTTAATTACGGTTCAAATTAGGGACTCCTTAATTAGCTTTGCATCCCCCTCAAGGGTGATTCGTCATTCGTGTCTTTCCCAACATAAACTTCATCTTCAAATTCCTCCCATCCACCTGCATCTCGCCTAATCTTTCCAACCACTGCATACCCAATATCATGTCAACACTACCTAAGTTTAGGGGTAGAAAATCCTCAATTATTTCTACCTCTTGCAATGTCAGCGAAACTCCCTTGCAAATACCCTGGCTTTGCGCAAAATTTTTTGTTCCAATGAGCACATCATAAGAAGCAGTGTTAGTGATTGGTAGTTGAAGCCTTTCCACCAAGTCTGTGGCAACGAAATTGTGGGCAACACACAATCTATTAAAACAGCCACCGCCTCCCCTCGAATTTTCCCTTTCATCTTCATTATCCTAGGTGAAGTAAACCCATCACAGAGTTCATGGACAGCTCCCTCTACCTCCTCTGTTTTCTCCCTTAATTCCTCCTCTGGTCCTTCCTCCCCCTCATCACCACCTACTATATCGTCGATGAGTAGCACTTGAAGCATTCGATTTTTGCAAACATGACCCGGGCCAAACTTGTCATCACACCGGAAGCACAGTCCATTCTCTCTTCAGCGTAGGTATTTTGCATCTGACAATCTCTTAAAGCCAAAGCTTTGCCTGCTCGCCTGTGATTCTTCGGCCTGATTGTGGATGTTCAAACTCCCAACTAACAATTTTGGCCAAGAAGTCGTAGCGTTGGGCTTCGGGGAAAAGAGTTTGGTTGAGCTCGAGGTTGAAAAATGTCTTGGGCTAGTAATTGCTTGACTTTGGGCCACCGATTTCGATCCCAATCCTTCGATTCCCCCTAGGCCCCGGATTATACTGTTTTTATCTTTCATTAACTAGGTTGCCTCCATTATTTCAGTCAATCCAGTGGGCCTTAACAATCAGACCTTAACCCTTACCGCCGGCTTTAGCATATTGAGGAAGGTACTCTCGAGTACCTCCTCCGGCATTCTTCCCTGCAACGGGGCGGCAAGCAGCTTGAACAATTCCAGATACTCCTCGATCGAAGAGTGTTGCCGAATTGCTAGAAACTTCTCACACGGTGATCCTTCAAGCTTCGAACGGGATTGGGTTAAAAATGCTTCCCTAAATCCCTTCTAGGTGGTGAATTTCTTCCTCTCCTCCACATACTAAAACGAAGCCAGTGCTCTTCCCTCTATAGCCACCGCTACCACTTCCAGTCACTCTGCTTTAGTGAGTTGGTTGATATTGAAGTATCTCTCGGCACGAAATAGCCATCCATCAAGGTCAGTTCCATTGAAGAGTGGGAACTCCAATTGTCGGGTCGGATGATACTCCATGCGTTGCACCTCCACTAACTGTTGTGATTCCTTTGCTCTGGGTGAACCTATAGTTCCTCCATTCTCTACACCCTTATAATTCTCGAAGATGAAAAGCGGCCTCCTTGATTCATCAATTGATCCAGCCTACTCAACACTTTTGTCATGGTCCTCTCCATTTGAGGTATCTTCCCTGTATCTCCCTTAATAGCATCGATCTCCTTCTGCCATTCTTCCTGCACCATAGTCATTTTCTCCTCGAGTAACCCCATTCTCTCCTCTACAGCTTCCACTTTCTTTTGGGCCATCTCTTCCAATCTCGAGCCTCGCTCTAATACCAAAGTGATAGGTAATACTTGTAGTACTTCAAAGAAATAACACTTGAGCAAAACGATTTTGGATTAGCACAGTGAGAATGTAATCAAATGAGGGAATTGATAGAGAGATTTGATTAGCCAGAGAGCAACTGTCAAGTATTCGAGGTCCTGACCCCTCCCATGCAATATTCTCTCTTTGACTACCTCCCCCCTTCTATCGATGCTATTTTTATATCCCCATAATAGATTCCCTAGCTCACTAAAACAAAAATAAAAAATGATTCAGCAAAAAGCATAGACTCACATAACCACCTTCCCCCTAATGGCCACCCCCACAAATCATAATTGAAAAGGACAAAAAGTAAGAATGGCACCCCTCTACTTATCCAACTCCGGCACTCCCTGCTTAGCTCCTTAACCCTTCCTCCCTTTCCTCCTCTTCCTAAAATATGTGAATTTAATGATTGGCCTATCAACATGGTCCGGTGAGCAAATCAAAGGTTTTCAGATACATGCTAGCTGCCATTACATATCATATCTGGCTGGAGAGGAATCAACATGTATTTCATAGGTGAGGAAAAACCCCAAATCAACTCATGCAAGCCATTGTCAAAGAATTAGCAAGTAAAAACCAGTGTAAATCATATCTAAGATTTGTAAGCATAACTAATGCCAATGTAGATAACTAAGCTAGTAGAAGTGTTCATGTGATCAAGTGATGGGGGGAAAAAACTTTTCAGCATAATAATGAAGATGTTATCTCCAAAAATATTAGAAGTACTATAAAGTTCTAAGGGAAAGATAGTCACTTATAAGCCTAGCATTTTGCTTGTCTTCTATATAAACACCATCTCTCTACATTATCTCATCTTGTATTTCTGAGACTAAATTCTTCAAATGCTCAAATTTCAGCCAACTTTCTGTCCTTCATCCACTTGTAACCTATCAAATCACTCTTCAACATTTAACTTGTGTCCTCTATCTTCCAATTTATACACCTTCAAACCTAACATACCTCTAATTTGATTTGCTAAATGGGGCTATAGAGATCATGGCTAGGTTGGTGATCTTACAAATTTCATTGCACACTACAAGTTAGAACAAAAGACTGAGGATAAACAAATACAAGAAACAAACAGAAAAAAAAAAAGAGAGAAAATCAGAAGTTGATGTTCAAAAGGGAGAGTTTTTTTTGGGATAAAGGGAAGCAATGAAAGAGAACTACATAAGGACTACCAAGGAAATATGACAAGAAAGTGATGGTAATGTCAAAGTCCTAGTGACATAGAAGATGAGGATGGAGCTACTATCGTAACATAATATAGGAGCTTAATCCAGATCTAGTCAATTAGTTCCCCAAGAGCAACCTATGTGATGTCGCATGAAGTTAGGTTGAGATGATAGGCTTATATGTGGTGTCACATGAAGTTAGGTCAAGAAGATTGGCTTATATGTGGTCTCACATGAAATAAGACAGAGAAGATCAGCAGAAGTCACATTTCCAGCATACCACGAACATTTTAAAGTTACTACAAGGCAAAGTAGTGCACAAAAATTATATTTGAAAATGGAAATAAGCCAAACACCACCCTTATGAATATCAGTCTTCCCATTGTAACATAATAATTGTATCCTACTTTCCCTAATATATTAGTAATTCACTATATATCTAAAGAAACCATGGAAACAAATGGAAGGCTAATACAAAAGAATTAAAGACAAATGTACATGCCTGTTTCTTATCATTGGAAATAAAGACCACGAAAAGGTCAGATCCATTTGCGTTTGCCATCCCACTTGAGCATAATTTCTTGCTAAGTAGGTACACATTCTCCTCACTAAACAAACATGGAAATGAAAGAATAAGAAATCCAATATATAAATTTTGGAACACACAAAATAAACAAAGAAAGGCACAATCCATTTACATTTCCTTTGCAGCTGACACATAATATCTTGCTTAGTAGGTATACACTCTTGAAGCTCCTCATAAATATACAAATAATGAAAGCATGAGATAAGCACTTATATAAATATTCAAACAGAAAATATAAAAAAAGTTATGAACATAAACTCAAATTCCAAAAAGACAAAGGTGTATTTAAAAGCACAAATATTATGAGTTTGTTACAATAAAGGCATACAGATTTTGAATTTTACACAAATGTTTAGAATTCGTTCCTATTAAGGCATAAACGTTTTAAAAATGAAAAATTTCAAGTTCTCAAACATTATGCCTTAATAAAAACAAAGTCTAAATGTTTATGATTTTATGGAAACTTAAGAACATTTATACCTTTATGTAAACAAATCCAAGAAATTATGCCTTTTAAGAACATTTATACCTTTATGTAAACAAATCCAAGAAATTATGCCTTTTAATACATTTCTTTTTATTCCAAAAACACAAATTATAGAGTTGTTCACATTGAAACATTTTTGAGCCACAAATCCATGCTTTTGTATATGAGAAAAGTCTAACAGTAGAAAGTTATCATAATAAAATCAAGTAACAAAGAACTAAACTTAAATTGAAAGTGATATTGCAACATCTCATTTTCCTAAATCCTAATTACTATGTAACTAAGTTCGTAATTCATTTCTAAAAATTTTAATATTGATTTATAGACCATTCATATTAAATCTGAGCCTTAAACAATTCATTTTATTCATTTGCAAAAAGCCATATTATTTGTAATGGTTTTGATATAGTCATTTCCACATATTTTTAACTTGTACAAAATTCATAGCCTATTTCAAAATTATTTCTAAGTTTGCCAACATCTTCTGTTCCATTTTCGTTCCTCTGTTCATTTTGAATCATTAAATCACGAATTTTTGTGTTCGCGCAAATTAATGATTTTAGCCATTTTAATATGTTTGAGCTCCGAATAAATTCCAAATCAAATATATATATATATATAGATGATTTTCTAAAATATTTTTACATCGACCCAATCCCATTTTTCCCTTTTGTTAATTATTTTGCACGTTTACCGAAAAACACATTTTCATAGATTAACCAATTTTATCATTTTCGCTCATTTCTATCCACCGAGATTCAAACCAACTCAAATATCTAATATTTTTATATTTTATGGTTACAAAAATTATTCCGCACCTTCCCATAAATTATCATAATTTTTGGGTTTATTTAATATTTTTCCTAATAAACTCCAAATTAATTTCTGTCTACACATTTTTATTTTTGAAAAAATGTGTGAAATGGCCACCTTTACCCCTCATTTCTCACATGAGACACTAGCCACCTTGCCAACCAGATTCTATTTTATCTTATTTTTCTAGCTTGGTTCCCTCCCTACTAAAACCTAACATCCCCCAAAACCCACTCAACATCCACCTAATGCCTTCCACCACCAATCACTCTTCTTCATTAAAGTAAACCATGCACTACCTCAACCCATTCCCCCTCCTATCTCACATCATATTTTGGCAGCAAACTAGACCCCCTCATTGTGCCTAATCCTCATGCAGCCCTCTTCACATTGATATTTTCATGCAACCCAAAGATCACAAGTGTTGGCTTTGTTTTTCCTCACCCCCTCTGGTAATACTCTCAGCGGCTCTAGTACTCCCTTCCCTTCAGTTTTTTTCTTGAGTTTTCCCTTGCCATCAACCTTCCTACATCTTGCGTTGCTGGTTGATTTTGTGGTGGTTTGCCTTGGTTTTTTTTGCCTTCTTTCTCCCCCACTCTTGCACCACCTATTGTTGTTTTTTCACTCCCTCACACAACTCCCCCTCACCTTGCATAGCCCCTTCATGCAGCCTCCCTCACCTTGCATAGCCCCTTCATGCAGCCTCCCCCACCATGTTTAGTCCCCTTGCACAGCCCTTTTATCCCAAGTGTTACACTCCTTTTTTCCCTTCTCTGCCTACTACTGATTCTTTTGACCTTCCCTCAATTTCCTTCCAGTTTTTCTTAACCTCCCACAACATCATCTCCTTCATCACCTTCATTTCCCTTGCTTTGGTGTTGGAGAAGTGGTTGCTGGTAGTTTTGCCCAGAAAAAACCATGGCCAGATTCCCTTCTTCTCATTGAGGTGACATCTTAACCTCCTTAATCCATCAACCTTTTCTCTTGTTTAAATTTATTGTTTTAATCTCTCAGCTAGCAACTTTTTATTTTTGTTTGAAGGTGATCGAGTTTGGGAATTTTGAAGTAATGATCATTAGAAGTATTTTTGCTTGAAGGTTTATCTAGCTAGGAAATGTGATGAAATTTCTAGATATAGAATATGTATTATCATGGTTGCATTAATATAAATGCCATGTATGCATGCAGTGGCGAAATCAGGGCTTACGCATGGTGTCCCGAGACACTACGAAGCCCTGGCTGGAAGGTAGAATTTATGTTCGTTTTGTTGGCATTAAATATACATCATATATAAGGGACAACTTATCGGTAGTTTCAAATGGATCAATGGTTCGATTACTCAGGTCCCTACCTTCTTGAATACAAGATCCCGAGATCAAATCTCTGAGGCAACTGTTTTTCAAATTAATTATGTAAGCAAAATGACGTCGTTTTGCTTTCCCCCTTACCTGTTAATCGCTAGTTGTCTCCCTTTCTCAACTTCTTCAACTTTTCCAACCTAGGCTACCCTCCTCATTCGTCGACCACTTTCGCCCCTTCTTTCACCACTCGACAATACTTCCTCCAGAGACCACTGTTGGTTGTGCCGAACTCCATCGACGACGACATTACTTCCTCTACTTCTTCCTTCTCTAGTTCTCTTACTCCGTCCCTCACACAGTCACACTCTCAATCAGTCATTCGTCCTGCCTGTTCTGTGTTCACCATCACCTCCCTGGCTCCCCACCTCCGGCCCTGCCAGCGTGCGACGGTTGTTGGCTATCGTTGCCTGTCAACTGTGCTTGTCGAATAAAAACAAATGAGGGGAGGGGATTGAGTTGAGGAAAGCAATGCCAAGTAGGCGCCAGTGTAGCCTACGCAGGAACGAAGCCACAAGCCACAACACAGTAGGAATGAAGGTAAGAATTTGTTTAATTTTTGATTAGTTAAATTGTTAGTGATAAATTGTGAGTAGTTAATTTATCTATTTGATTAATTGATTAGAATTTTTTTGTTTACAAAAATCGGAATGTAGAAACCCTAATTTATTAATTAGTTTGTTAATAGATTAAATTGCTTAATTGTTTAGTTAATTTTTGAATTAGTTTGTTATAAAATTATATTATCAATTAAGTTTTAGTAAATTCTTTAGTTAATTCATTAAATTATTTAAAGTCTCAATTTAGGATCGAACGATACTTTTCAAGCTAATATAAAAACTCGACGAATAATGTTGTAAATATAAACTTTTCTACAAGGACACCATGGAATTTTAATCTTGGCTCCACCACTGTATGCATGATTATCTTTATATTGAAATAATACATGAGAATGTATTTAAGTGCTGAAATAATGGTTTAATCTTGGAGGTATTAATATGTAGACATGATAATTTGAATGAGGGATATGAGCTGCATGATTTTATCATGATTTTGTCTACTAAAACCTTCATGAATATGAATATATTGTTGGTGCGTGGTGAATATTTTGTTGGTCATTAATGAACATGCAGTAGCATTGTAATGAACATGCCTTGACCTGAATTAAAGGCATTTAGCCTTGCTATTTTTTGTGGGTTTAAGTTGTTATAATTTTGTGTAAGTATAATTTCATGTGTAATTATAGTATAGAAGCTTTAGAGTAAATTTTGGAGTAATTGGTGTTAAATCAAAATTATTATGAATTTATTAAGTTTGGAGGTAATTGGTGTAAGTAATGTTAGCTTGGCTATTCCACATTAATTTTGAATGATTGGAATTTAAGGTGGGTATTATGATAAAAAGATGATTTAAGTAATAAGTGAATTAACTGGAATAGTTATGATTAATATAAGTTAGGGGTTTATGATGAAATAGCTAAAATGAGCCTAAAACACTTTAAGGGTAAAATTGTTATTTTATGTACTTAATTTCAAGTATAAATTCTATTTTTGACTTAATCATGTTTAATATAAAGTATTTAGTCTTAATTTGGTAAATTAATGAGTTTAAATTGTTGGTTAAATGGCTTAAGTAAATAATTAGGGTTAATAAATATTGTTTGATCTAATATATAGTAGGGGATACATATGCTTAAGGATTAAGAGTCTATTAGTGTTAGCTACTTAGTTCTACTAGGACCAGAGAATCCTAAATATACTCCATGTGAGTTTGATCTAATATATAGTAGGGGATACATATGCTTAAGGATTAAGAGTCTATTTTTCGTGGGTTCATAAGCGGTTCTCCACCTGCCTTAATCTGTGGCATCCTACTCTTCCATGAGAATAATGGGATTTTTATACTTAATGTGAATAAGAACCGTGTTGTGTGGTAAGGATGATAATAATATGGCTGGTATTCTAAGATTATGTCTAGTGTTATGAATGTGATCTTATCATGTGTTATCGCATGTTCTTTTTTAGTGTATCATGTCATGTCTTTGAATTAATAATGTTACTCCATACGCAAATATTAACTTGTTACCTATAGGAGAGAGATGTATTATATATATGAATTGTAGGCGTAGTATATTATATTTATCCAGACACTTCTCTAATTACTTATGTATATATATATACTATATACTATATTTACCGCATCTATTTTGTAATCTAGTAGAACGAGATCTACAACTAATCTCTAGTTGTGAATTACTCTTTTTAGCCTTATACCTGGCATGAATTAGGTATGGATAGTACATTTTCTATATTGGATAAGGCAGTAATAATAATTATTTTAATATTATGCTTCCGTAAAACGAAAATTTCAAATTTAAGAGTGTTATAGATACTCACACACAATGCACTCCCAACAACTTTATAATAATACAAGAAGAGACATTTTCTACATGATTTTATTGTATGCTTAAATAATTGTCTCTTTCCAATTATTAGGTGACAGACAGTGAGATCAGGCTCGTTGGCAATGTTAAAGATTGAAGGATAAAATGCTAACAACTTTGATCTCTAAAGGGCTGCAATTAATTTGTAATGGCCGTAACAGTGTCCACAAAACAGAAAATATTGTTATGACCCTAGGATAGAACTCAACCCCAAAAGCTAGCTTAAAAGAGAATGTACCCCTAGACCATATAATCCGTATGTTAGCATCTAATACTGCCAATGCCGGGCTCAAGTCCCATACCTTACAATGGCATCATGACAATCTATCCCTTCAACACTCTACCACCCTCGTAAGGTACCCCTTTCCATAGGCCGCTCCATTCTAGCCCATTAGGGCCAGCTACCCACTTTATGAAGGCTTTCCCTGTATCATCCTGTAGGTATCCCTTTTAATATGCCCCCCTTTCCTAGTTTATGTTGTCCTAGGATTGAAGAACTTGGATAGCACTATAACTCCCAAAAACTAGCTTAAGAGGAGAAGGTGCCCTTGGCTATATAAACCCCCTGGTAGCATCCCATACTACTAATGTGGAACACAAGTCCAATACTTTGTAATGGGATCATAAGAAAGTCATACCAACTCCTTCCTTCAAAATAGATTCTATAGATTTTACTTGATAAGGATAGAGTCATGATGATCTTACACAACTTTCTTAATGGTCAATTTCACTGTTGACCACCTCCTAGAGATCTGCTTGAAAGTACTAAATTTGTTATAGGCCCCTTATGCATAGAACGCTGAAAGAAACACTGAAAATTGAAAGAAAGGAACAGCGTCTTATATCACCAGTAAAAAGGGGGGGGGGGAATGGACTAATATAATTTGCAATTGCATAATGCTCATTACGGATGCAATCAACATAACTGATAGATAATCAATCAGCTCTGAGTCTGTCACAATGAAAAAAAAACAAAAAACTGCATCTTTTTAATTGACTCAAGCAACCCTAAATATCCATCCTTACAAATGAGAAACTGAACGAATCCTAATTCTAATAGGCTTTCCAATGAGCCCCGAACATTGTTCATCGGTGCCAGCATGGAAGAAACTTCCAATCTCAGTAACCACCGTGTGACAATTACAATAGACTATACATTTCAATCAGCCCCTGGTTCTTGAAACTAACAAAATTATCAATAAAAGGGCTAAGGCAATCATGAAACCAAGCAACAACCAATTTCGTTATCGCACTGTTTAAGCTACGACTATCCCATGATCAATTTTGCATAGCAGCGAGGGATCTGACAGAAACCCCAAAATATTTGACCATGCATTTACCATAATTGGTATGAAATTTCCAATGAATCGCAGCTTAAGATCGTTACAAAAATGTTCAAAACACTAATCAGTCAGCGTAATTCGTAGCTTCACTGACCACTAATACTAATGCTGCTTTCAATTTCACAAGTTTGACAAGCAAATGAAAGGCACTAAAACAATCGCAGAGAAATGAGAGAAGAAAGATCGAGATAATACCAGTAATATTTTGTATGATCAAACTGAGGCAAGTCAGGCAAGCCCAAATTTGCAGTCGTCATCAATAAATATCAAATTTTCTACTGCGCTAGATCGAGTTCGAGTCCTCTATTCGCTTCCACCTGGCAGTAATGCCAACTTTCCATCCTACCTATTCGAACTCGAGCTAATATGCAGAGGGGCTGGTCCGATCGATATTAATCAAATGAGATCAATATACTAATAACAAGAATAATTTATTATACTAATATTAATTTAATAACATAATAAATAATAGTTTGAAAATAATTAATATTGATAATAATTTTTTCCATAAAAGTATAATCAATATTATTTTAATAATAATTGAAAATATTAATATAACCTTATAATATAAAAAAAATCATTTATATAAGTAGTAATAACAATATGTAATTTAATAATATAAATATTAATAATAGTAGTAGTAGCACTAAATATTTTAATATTAATGTTAATATTATTTTAATAATATTATTATTAATAATACAAAAAAGATAATAATAATAATATTATTATTATTATTATTATTATTATTTCATAATATAAAAATAGTAATTATAAAATGAAACTAATATTAATAACAACAATTTATTGATTGATTTATTTATAAATATTATTTGTGATAAATGAAGATATATTTATACGTTGGTGTCTATAAAAAGAAATTGATTGAAGTGATAATAATTACATAAGATCAAATTAAGCATTATTAAACAAAAATTGTTAGCACTGTTATTTTCAACCATATTAATTTTCTTTCCACACTCTGCATTGCTTCTCATAAGAATTGCATTTGGTAAGTCATTTCATTCCTATTTTTATATGTAAATGAATATGAAAGAAGATGGGACAAATATGAAAAGAAAAGAAAATTTCACGTCATGCACTTATATTTATTTTCAAGCTCTAGAAGATTTAAAAAAAAAATTAGTACTACATTCATGTTTGCTCATTGATACACATACACAATTTTTTTTCACATTAATGCATGTTCTAAGTTATTTCAAGTTACAACCATCTACTCTTATATATTATTCTCGCATACTTTATTTGTGTGTTAGTGTGGAAACTTATAATATTATAATAAGTAAAGAAGATAATAACCATATGATGTCATTATGAAATAAAATGAAGTACATTTATATTCTTGGTGTATACTTTAATAATTATTTATTTATTTAAAATACTATAAAGTAAATTATAATAATAGATATAGAATTTTTTTTAAGAAAAATAATGGATCATATGACCCAAAAAATATTTAGCTGCCAAACTAATGCAGCCCTATTTTAATAATGATCATTGATTCCTATATTTACATATTTCTATAAACTTATAAAGATGATCAAAATACCTCCATTTATCCATACTTTGTTCTCATCTTTTACTTAATTTTTAGTATATATTTTTAATTTTAAGGTAACAAATTTTTCAATAAACTTCATTAAGGTTACAAAAATTTTTATCTTTTATTGATTTTAGAGCACTAATCATAGAAATAATAATGAGAAAAAAACATGTAAGAAGTATAGAATTATGATTAGTGCTATGCCATAAGAAGAAATGAAAGAAATGTTTGAAAGAAAATAAAATGGTTATTTCACCTTGTGCAACTTTTGCTTTTACCTTACATTATATGATTTATCTATTGAAAGTTTAAGTAATTTAAAAATGTTGAATGGTTGCAGTGCTCTAATGGAATCATTTACTATGAAAATTGAAGTAACTGAAAAAAAAAATTTAAAGAAATAACCATCAATGGATGATTACATTCTTTAATGTCCACCAATAGATAGTTGCGTTATTTCTTGTCCTATCAATGGATAGTTATATTATTTATTGCATATCATTGAACATTACAATATTTATTGTCCATCAACGGATAATTACAATTTTCCTTTCTTCGGTTATTTGGTGACTTTATGACTTCCTTCCCTTGAATGTTACACTTCTTTCTATAGTTTAAAACAAGTTTTTATGTTAAGAGCAACAAATATCACACACAGACATTCACTATTCTTTTCTAGAGAAAGAAAACATTAAGATTTTGAGAGATATCTAACACCCATTCAATTGAGGATTTGTTATTGTAATTCTTTCTCTGCATAGTAAATTTATTTTATGGTCATCATCCATAGACATAACCCATATTGGGTGAACCGCGTAAATTTGTGTGTTATTATTTTTTATTTTGGTTCCTGATTTAATGAATTTATTTTATTAATCCTATATACTTCTCCACATCAATCATTCATGAATCACTTCTACATCAATATATATCTTTACAAATGGTATCCAAGCTTCGGGTTTGAGGTGCCTAAATTTACCAAATTCAACTTTGAGAATTCTAATGGTAGAATTAGCTTTAGTATCTCAAAAGTCTAGAAGAAGGCTGCTTTCACCTAGAACAAATTGAAGAAGGCTTTTGGTGGAAAATCTAAGAAACCTATTACTATGACAGACAAGCAGTGGGATGAATTGGATGAAAAGGTATTGTTAGCAATTAAACTATTCCTTTCTAAGGATGTTCTTTATGAGGCGGTTCACAAGAGCACTACATCTAGCATTTAGTTCAAGCTTGGATCACTTAATATGACAAATAGTCTAGAAAACAAGCTTCATATCAAGTTACATTTATATACTCTATGTATGGTTAAAGGTATTCTTATTCAATTCCATCTAGTTGAATTTAATTCTATTATCATTGATCTTAAGAATCTAGATGTAAAAATTAATTATGAGTATAAATTTGTGTTGTTGGTTGTCTCTATACTATCTACCTTTGCGCTTCAAGAATTTTATGTTATATGGAAATATTGATACTCTTTATTTTGAGGACGTTAAATCCAATTTATTATCAAAAGATAACTTTGACCTTGAAGTTTGTTATGATGATAAAATTGAGGCCTTATCTATTGAAGATAGATCTAATGAAAGGGGTGGTAAAAAAAGAAGAAGAATCAATCTAAATTGAAAGGATGTAATTCCAATGCTACTTATAGATACTGTGAGAAATTTGGGCATGAAATTTCTGACTACTTTAAATTAAAAAATAAGGAGGAAAAAGGAAAACCAATTCTAAAACTTTTAATGTTGAAGCTAGCACCGTTGTTGAAATGGAATCTAAGGGTGATCTACTTTTAGCTAATTTTGATGATAAAAGGTCAATTCCAGATGGGTTTTAGACTCTAGTTATACCTACTATATGTGTTCGAATAGGGATTCTCTCACCACTTATGAGCATCTTGATCATAAAGTTATATCTATGGGTAATGATACCCAACGCAAGGTTGTTGGAGTAGGTAACATTCAGATCAAGACCCATGATGTATGCATTAGGACATTAACTAATGTTAGATATATTTATGATTTTAATTATAATTTTATTTTTTTGGGTACCCTTAAGTCTTTTGGTTGTAAATATTCAACCAAAGTTGGAATTCTGAAGGTCTCCAAGGATGCTCTTGTCTGGATGAAGGGCAAAAAACATGGTAATCTTTGTACATTGTAGTATAGTGACAAATTTAGTTACATTATCCACATCTATTTCTAATGAAGAACTCAATTATGGTACATGTGCTTAGGCCATATGAGTGAGAAAAGTATGCATGTTTTGACCAAGAGGATCATCTTGGTGACGATACGAGGAATTTGGAGTTTTATGAGCATTGTATATTTAGAAAGAAGACAAATATCAAAATTTCTACTGTAACACATCGTACTAAAGATATTCCATATTATATCCATTCTAATTTATGGGAACTATCAAAGGTTCATTTCTATGGTGATAGGCACTATATGATAACTCTAATTGATGATTTATCCCAAAATGTTTGTGTTTATTTTTTCTACCACAAAAGTAGGTTTTTCCTAATTTTAATAAACAGAAAGGTCTAATTGAGAACCAAATTGAGCAGAAGGTGAAGAAGCTTGGAACAGATAATGGGATAGAGTTTGTTGAGATTGACTTTAATAATTTTTGTGTAAATCATGGCATTGCTAAACACAAGGCTCCAGTTGAGAAGCTCCAGCATAATAGAGTTGCATAACACATTGATAGGATTCTACTTAAGATAGCTAGGTGTATACTCTCTAATAATAGATTGTGGCATTGGCATGAGTTTTGGGCTAAAGTAGTCTCTACAGTTTGCTACATTACTAATCGATCTTCGCATTCATCCATTGATTTTAATATTCTAGAAGAAGTCTAGTTAAGCAATCAAGTTGATCATTCTATTCTTAGAGCTTTTCGATGTTATGATTTTATGCATGTTAAGATGATGTAGGTGTAGCTTTTTCTTCTACCTCAAAGCATAATTTTTAGATATGTTTGGAATGGTTCTTGGCAATCTTAAAGGTGTTTTGAATTCCTACAATACTTTCTTTAATAATGTGCCATAAATTAAGAGTTTGCGCAATATGATGTTTTAAACACGACCTTGAGTGACATACAAGGGTTTGGATCATGTCAATATGAAAATTAGAGAGGTTTGGACATGGAAAGTCAAGCATGCAAACATAGAAATCAATTCAACTAGGTTCAACAATTACTAGTTAGGTTTTTGTGTTAGTTGAGATTTTTTTGTAACAAACTTATAGTAAATCTTAACTATTTTGGTTGGGGATGTTTTCATGGATTGATGACATGTGTATACTTTTGGATAGGGATGGAAAAATGTGGCATAACAATTGGATATCCAAGTTGTTACAAACGGATAGTTTAGGAGGTTGTTCCCTTGAAATATGTAAAGTTATTTAAGATTAAAGATTAACTAATTCCCCTCTTAACGCCAGAGTCTTTTTTGGCTAATATGAACTTGAATTTCTTCATGGATCTATGCCCATAAATAAGGCATAATGTCGACCATGGTATGAAAATTGAGTTGTGAAATAAAATTCAAGTCTCTTGTTGAGCATCCAAAATCTTTTAATTACTTTGTGGAGTTAAGAGTGATCTTGAGAGGATTCTTAGTGTGCTCTTCTTTAGATTTTATTTGAAGGGTTTTCTATGTGAGTTCTCTTTGAAGATCCTTTTAGGAGCTATCTATGTGAGGTTCTAAGAAGTTAAGAAATTATGACCTTCCATTCAACAAATATACCATAGCTTCATCTGTTCATTCAACTCCTTGGAGTGATTTTATGAGAGGGGATTATGTTGATTTCAATTGTGGGTACTAGAGCTATGATACCAACTTGTAACACTCCTAAATTTAATATTGAAAAATTTTAGGTTTGTAGAAGTTAATATATAAGATAGTAAGGTGTTACCTCCATACTCAACACAAGTTCAATTCATTCTCATGCTAAGTACAAGGTTAAAATGGTTATGAATTGAACATGATAAAAGTTAATGACAAGTATTTCATAAAACATAGGCAAGAGTTAAAAAATGAGTATAATATCAATATACAAAAAAAAAGACCTCGATAGAACTAAAATTCCATAAATTATCCAAACAAAAATACTACATTTTAGGATCACTAAGACTACATGTTCGATATCCTAAATAGTAAAAGGTCACTCTTCCACGTGTAAGATGTCAAAATCATTCAAACAATCACCAAATACCTATACATCAACAACTTAATCATCTATTCATGGGAGCGAGTGTCCATAAAAGGGACACATAAGTAATTGCATACAGAGTCAGATAACAAATGCATTAATTGATTAAGACATGCATAGCACATAAGCTCATATGACAAGAGAAATACTATACATGCATATCCTACTTATAATACGAGATGAATTAAAAGAAACTATATTAGAGTTCATACTTAAGTAATCACAAATTTCTATTTACTTATTCACTTGTTATCAAGAATCTCACTACACATAATAGATGGAACAGTGTCATAATATCAAACACCTTCCATGACAACACACTCCTAGGAACCACTATCAATAACCGATGGAACAAAGTATGACATATAACACTTTCCAAGGCAACACACTCTTGGGGAGCACTAAGATTAGCCTCACAATCCTTAAGTACATATAGCCTTTATAATTTGATGGAATAGAACAATACATAGTAGATATAGGGTCGCTTTAGTTTTAATAGAAGTAGATCTCTATCACTATTTCTAGCAATACTCGATCATAACTTTTTTGATCTTTTACTTTAAATATTAATATCTTATTATCCCTTAAGCCAACACTTAACAAGGCACCAATTAATTCACTTATGGTAGTTCAACACTTCCACTTGTATTACCACTTTCATTAGCACTTAACAACATACTTAGATTTCACAAAATCTTGCTAAATTAACCAAAATACCCCTATAGCCAATTGCCACCCAAATTCTCACCAAATTAAACATGTTCCAAAATTCACCAAAATAACACACAAATCCCACACAATATTAAACACCTAAAGATATACTGTACTTAAATTAAATTAGCCATCAAACATTCTAATAAATCAAAGGTCAAACCGCCCAAGAACCAAAATTCTCCTAAAACTCCAACCTACAACATATTGCTCACAAATATACTTAATCTCATAATAAAAAACACTTAACAACATACATAAAGGAATAAAAAGCTATAATACCATGATTAAAATTTTAAGGCAAAGCCTAGCATAAACTAAACATGGTATTTTTCACATAAAATCATAAAATCACATGATTTACATAAAATCATACTTAACATATGGATACAAGCTATAAAATCCAAAAATCATGTTTTTTGCTAAATATAACATGATAACATGGTGATCCAATTAAAACAACACATTGTACCAGAGATCCCTAATCTAGAGATGTCTATAATCTTACCTAAGACACACCAATCTCTATGCTAAAGTTGATCATAATCACCACCTTCAACCATCTTAATATCACCTAAACAAAATTTGCAAGATAAGATAATAGGAATAATAATAAAAGATTGAAAATGGGAAAAAGAGGATAAAAAAGTAGAAGAGGGAGGCCCCTTTATTTCTGAAATAGAAGGTTGAGTAAGATGATGAATAACTTCACAATCTACAACTTCAATTCACTTTTGCTTAATAATCAAGCACTAATGGACTAAACTTAAGATTTAGAAGTAAATGAGTGGGGTGAGGGAAGGAGAAGAGAATATAAGGAGTTTGGTGACAACAATATCAAGGCACAAGTCTAGAATAATAGGAAGTGTAAGAGGGAAGAGGTTGTTGCATAGTTGGAAAAGTTAGAAAATGGCTAAATGTTACATAAGAGAACCAAGAGGTCATAACCCCTCTATGGATTTTGACAATGAGGAGAGAAGGAGGTAGAGTCAGATTTATGAGTTACTTCCAAGTTAAAGGATAATGGAGTGTGATTAAAAAGAGGTAAGAGGGTGTAAGAGATTTGGTAGGAGGTGTAAGTATGTGATTATAAACAATATTTTGGTTAAAGGAGAAATCAATCAAAATTGAGGAAGGTATAGGAGTTTGATTTCATGGTCAACATGGCCAACGGAAGTCAATGACTATAGAGAATAATTAAGGTAAGGTAGGAGATCTAATAAATAGGTGAAATTGGGAAAACAAACCAATAATTCCCAAAAAATTGACAAATTAGGAATTATGTGGAATTATTTTAGAATCCCAAATATATAAAAAGGTTTGGCATCAAAATTTATTTAAGAGTATAAAGATAAAAATAAATAAGATTTGATAGAATCCCCTAGATTTGGTCAATTGAAGAAGATAGTCCGGTTGACTGCCAAACCTCATAGGTGAACAGTCTCTCTGCCTGTTGGCTAGTCAATTATTGGACAATGCTTAACTAATTGTCTATCGAGAAAACTCAATCATTAGGGTTTTAAAGGATTTTAGGGAGAAATAAGTGGTTTAGGGGCTAATATAGATGATTAATGAATGATAAGATGTTAGGAAGGAATTAAGAGATTAATCATATACAAATTTGGTTTAAAGAAATTTGGGCATCACAATCAATGCACGCATGGCATGCATTTAATTACTAGTTATATTTTTTGTTTGGTTATCTCTACTATCATTTGATTGAAGTGACTGACTCCTTATATAATAAAAGGGATTTATTGTAACACTTTTTTTTCTTGAAAACCTAAGTTTTATAAATATTGATATTAATTTATAAGTTTCAACCTTTAATTTTATTTTGATTGGTTTATTTTATTTAAATTTTGGTCTCATAAATATTGTGTTAAATTATTTGATTCATTTTATGGTTATATTGACGATTTAAAAATTATGTTAAAAATTTTTCTATCATTTGTTGTTGTTGATAAGTTTAGATATATTTATTCATGACTATAATTTTAGTGATTCACATGATTAGTTTTGGTCTAAAATATGTTTTATTTTTGTCACATATTTTATTTGAATATTTTAAATATGTTTTCAAGTATAATTTTGTTTTGTAAATATGACTCTATTTTAGGGTTATATTTTACTAGCAAAAAATAAATTATTTTAAATTATAAAATAGTAAAAGAATTTTAATAATTTTTATCTGTGAGAAATATTTTCATCTTTAAATTTATTTATTTTTATGATTTCATGAAAAAATTTAAAGGTTTTTAAATTAAAAATATTTTTGTAATCAATTTATGATTTTCCTTCCGAAAATAATTTTTTTCTAGCTTTCCTAGTTTGGTTTACAAAAGACATTTTCATAAATGTGTTAAATTAATATTAGTCACTTAAAATTTTAGAAAAAGAAATTTTGTTGCACCAAGTCTTTACCAAATGTTTTTTTAAGTAAACTTTAATATATCTAGATATTTTTATTAAAAAAACCGTTGAAAACCTAACTTATTTTCTTTATCTCTCTCTCTCTCTCTCTCTCTCTCTCTCTCTCTCCCTCCTTACCTTCCATTTCTTTTATGGAAAGCAAAACCAAATCCCAAACCCCAAACCCTTCTCCCTTTCTTCTTCATCGAACCACCACACTGCTATACCATTATTGCGCCACACCACCGCCCCACTAATGCATCACCATTGAAATCTCCAATTTTTCATCGCCGCTATCCTTGAGCACAAAAATCATCAATGGCAGACTAGCAACAGTGAAGCACAAGCATTGCAATAAAGCAAAGTATCAACGTTCAGCCACCTCTAGTGACATTCGCCACTAGTTAGTTGTTCCTGACCTCTAGCGATGTTTTAGTGGTCCTCACCTACTTTGTTTTGGTTAATTTCATTTGGTATAAATTAACTCAAACCCTATCCTTTTTTATTAATTTTGAATGCATTAGTTTGATTAAGCTAAATTGATTGTTTAATTGAGTGTCTTTGTGTTGTATGATTGATTTAGATGTATAGGTGGTTGTTGTTTTGATTTATTGCAGGGGTTGTGAATTTTAACCTAAATTTGTTCATTCGAGTTAGTTTTATTTGATCTTAATTTTTTTATGCAAAATGCTCAAGAATTTGTTTAATTGTATTTTAAAACAATCAATTTTAGAAATTTATAAGTAATCAATCAAAATTAGATTTAAATTAGATTGATCCATGAGTTATTTTATTAAATTGATTATACAATTTACATTATAATAAGTTTAATTTTATTTCTAAATCACCAATTTGAATATTATAGTAAGAATTGATCGAATTTTCATTCCAGACTCAAAAATCCTAATTATGTTAAATTATGTATTTTTCTTGTTGTCTTTGATCAATTGATTATACAATACATTATAAAATGGGTATAATGGCATTTCTATACATTAAATTTAAATGAATTAATAAAATTTGACCAAATTACATTTTTAGCTCAAAACCCTAATTTTCAAAATAAAATTATATAACTAGTCATTTGTATAGTTGTTTCTTCTAAAATTAATTTTATAGAATTATTTAAAATAACCTTAATTGATTTCTAACACCTTCAATTTGGATTAATTAATTTAAATTGTTTAAATTTGTAATTCGGGATTTAAAACCCCTAATTTTTTGGAATGGTTTATAAAATTGAATGATATTTTATTCTTTTACTTATTGGTTATTAGTTTTGACTTAAAATCAATCTAATTGTGTTTCTAACTTATTATGTCAAATAAATTCTCTAAAATTGATTGGTTTGATGTTTTAATATGTAAACTATAATCATTTAGGTTGTTTTAATAAAATCTACCTGTTTCTTATTATTCTCTACTTTGATTAGTTTCTCTAACTTAGTCCTAAATTTTTCAAATGCGGTCTAGGAAGGTATTCTAGTGGATTTTAAAGCTAGGGTGCCCCTCCTTTCATATCTAATTGAGATTTTTATTTTAGGTAATACGTTTAAAGATGTGGAAGATATAAAATTTTATGATTTTATGATTATGGTCTTGTGAGAAAATCTACTTGTTCTATTGTTTATATTTCATAAAATGTGTAAGAGCCATGTGTTAAGAAATGATTTATGAGTATGATATGAGTGAAGACGTGTACCTTAGGTTATCAAGTTTACTTCAATAAGTGGTTAGAGGCTTGAATGTTAATTTTATGTTCTATTTTAAGTGCATGAGGTCTTACTTTGAGAATGATAGTCCAAGCATGGAATGTTTAAACACTTGGGTGTTTGTTTAGATCTATGTATGTTTGGCATTTTACCTTTTGTATAAGATGGTTGTAGTAAGCCTATATATTTTTTATTTTGATTCTAAAATTTTTTATTCTAAAATTTGTTACATGTGCTTATGGTTTTAAGCATGTTTTTATGCAAGTTTGACAACATGAACACATTATAGAATGGTTGGATTCAATTAAGAGAGCATGTGGAATTCATTTTTTGGTAATTAATGAAATTTTATTTAATACCAAATGGGAAAAATTACAGCCTCCAAATAATGGAAACCTTAATACATAACCAATATAAGGTGGCACTAGTTGAATCACATCAACATATTATCAATGCATCCTCTCTGTTTTATATTATTATGTTATTGACTAGGGGAAAGGCGCCTACTAGCTACAATGAAACTAATGCCTTTCAACAATGAATCATTTGATCTATAGTAATTATTAAAACTTTGGGAGTTCCTTTCATACCAAACAAAGGCAAGAAAGGTGACATAACATGCACACAACAAATTCATCTTTCCTTTAGGTTGCCTAGTCCTTTTTACTAAGATCATTATCTCTCTAACCCATGATTCTATTGTATCCCTACGATCAAAAGATTTTATAACTTTTTCTCATATTTTTAAGTTGTATAGACAATCAAAAAAGAGGTGAAAAGTGCTCTCCAAACCATTTGGACACATCATATATTTCAAATCAGTGGAGAAGCCCGTGTGGTGTATTATGTCCTTGGTGAACAGTCTCCCCTAGATTATTATCCACATAATAAACTAATGTTTAGGTGTTGTAGGATTATACCACACTAAAGAGTACTAGCGGACTTTATGGTTTTTATGTCTCAAGTGTTCATAAGCTTTGTGGATACCATAATGGTCTCCTTTACCATCAAGGTAGTGATAAGATGATTGTTGGCACATATTGAAAAACATCAATCTTAAGTTGAGTACTTGTTGCAGGTGTCATGATCATCTATGTGTACCGATGAATCTCCACACACCATCCCTTGGTATGTAAATGGAATGCACCCATTTCACCCATAAGGTATCATTTTTCTTACATATATCCCAAAGGACCTTACCCATGCTATTTTATTCCAAGTATGAATGTCCATCAGACTCAAACCTCTCTCCTGATTTGGTAGACACACCACTCTCCAAGCCACTAGCTTTTTTTTAAGCATATGATTGCCCTAACCAAAGAAACTGCCTACATACACTTTCAATTTGGTGCATAAGCTTTTGAGGTAAAATGAAAACCTAACTCTAGTACATTTGTATGTTGTGCATGACCAACATAATAAAGGAGATGAGAAAGCCAATTCTAAAGTTTCTTAGCCACCATGAGTTCCAACTCCTAGCATGTGGAATTTTAATACTTGATTTAATTGCCTTTCATGCATAATTGAGTGGTAATTATTTAAATTAGCACTAAAGCATTGGTTTAAATAGTGAGATTCTTAGAATGAATATACTCTGAATCTGCTTAATAATTCAATTGATAAGTGAAAGAAATAAGATAAAGATGAGTTGTACTGACTACTTGTGGTGGGTTACTTGGTATAGTCCACCTCGTGTAGCCTCAGGATGGCCTCCGAGGCTAATTCATGTAGCAGATGCATTCCCTATGATTTCATATGGTGTTATTTGTCTCAATGCAGTAGCATACTTAGTGGTTACTATTGGTCTTTATGCCTTTAGCAATATCATTCTTTCTACTTTATGGGTAACTTACAAGCCCTATAAAGGATGTGTACACTTAAGCAGTTAGGGTGTTGGGGGGTTTTCATGGATTTTTTGAATCTCTATACTCTTGATGATTACTTCTTATAGTGTTATCCATCTCTTTTTGGTAGCGTATTCATGAGTATCTTGCGGCCTCTGTGCTTTGAATGATCATTTAGTGGGTAATACAAAGCCTCTGGATGATTATTTACCTCATATGGCCAACTCCCCCTCCCGACCTCCTCTGGTTCTCCCCCCCCAACAACAACCCCTTCGCTCTATCTCGTAAACTTCTACTCCATAACCTAAAGTACCCTCCCCCATCAAGCGTCGCCCCCTTTCGCTACCTAAACTCGGTTATGTTGCCCTTTCATGTAAATCCCCTCTTTCTGTGTGCATGACTCACATTTCCTAGTCCCCATGTAGTGTGAGTTTTGCTTGTTTTTGGTTCCAATCAATTTTGGGTAGCGTAGTGTAAATTTTGATGAATTATTTTGATAATATTTTGCTAATTTATGAGTATATTATAATATACAAATTGCTTATATTTGTGCTTTTTGTGGGGAATTAGGTTATCCATATGTCTTACTAAAATTTAAAATATTGCATGATAGCATATTATGATTCCGATATATTAAGTTATAATTTTTGTTTTAACCATGTATTGTTATGTTGTATTTATTTTCCCTAATAATGTTAACATGAAATTATGAAAATGAAGCATGTTAAATTGTTGTAATATCATATATACAAAAGTATGCTAGAATAGGTTTAATGTTGTGGATTAATTATGCATGATGTAAATGTTTAATTTGATAGGTTAAGCATGTTTAGGCATGTTTTTAGTATAATGATTATCATTCTATGCCCCAAGGGTAATATCGCATTTTAAAGTGTGCATTGACATTTATTTGAGTAAGTATGCCTAATATATATTATTTACAGTTAAGTATAAAAATATGTCATTTTTTTTATGAATTTAGGGTTTTACATGATAAATAGTAGGTATGATTGTAAAGGATTCAAGCCAACGACTCATGAGTTTAGGCTTAGCTCATTTAACTAAACAAGCCTAAAATAAGATTTAGATAATTTGTTTAACTAAATGAACGAATTGAACCGAACCAACCTTATGAGCCAAAGACATAAAATGAACTGAGCCTCACTTTTTCAGGCTCATGCTCGACTCATTCGATAAACTAGCCTAAAAGTAATGCTCGGACTCAACTCATTTAACTAAACAAATGATATGAACTGATTTTTTAAGTAGCCGTACCGAGCTAACTCTACTCATTTACAACATTTTATTAATAAAGTATTAAATAAAATGGAATAAATATATAAAATGTATAATAATGTGGTAGTTATGTTATTAGGGGAATTTTGGTCATTTTTTATCTAATAGGCATAAATGTGAATAATTGGTTGTAGAATGACCCTAGTGGACCTTGTGTTGATTTGAATAAATGAAAATGAGTTGAAATTATTAAGTAAGGAAATTGAAATTTTTTGTGCATTATGTGATCTTATGGTTTCTATAATAAAATACTAATATTTAAAATGAAAGACCTCAAGATCGAGAATAACAACTCTTTAGGGGTAGTTATCCTAAATACATGGTTTAGCCCACAGTTTGGTTTTGACTTTGCTAGTGTACCTTAGAGCTCCATCCAAACCCTTTATCTTACTCTATTTAGCTATTCGGACTTCTTAGATGGTATGCATACTTAAGGATTACGTTTCCTTGTCAGTTGGACTCTTATGTCCTTCAGTATTCCTTTTCATTTGCATTTGGTAACTGCTGACCGATTTCATATTATCAGATTGATCTTAATCTACATTGTAATCTTTATTTTATTTCTTATAACTATATGAAGTAACATTTTAGCTTTAGAACTTGGTATACGAATAGTATAGAAAACCAAACTTACATTAAATGTGGTGGTAATGCCCTGGATTTTTAACTATTTAGCTTCCACAATTAACTCTTTAAATAAAACTTTTAAGTCATAAAAATGGAGGTGTTACAGAACAAAAGGACCATAATTTACTCTATAATAGTCTAATATACCGACTTATAGGGGTACACATACTTAATAATTAACGGTTTACTAGTGATCTAGTTGTGGTTACCTTGTATGTGAGAGCATTAATGAGGTTAACTATATTTCTCCCATCTACAGGAGAAAGATGAGAGTTTATGATACAATCGTTTATTGATCCCAATGTGACTAAGTAAATAGAATATTATAATCACTTAATGTTGAAACTTAATCTAATTTTCTTTTGAGTTGTCTTATATCATGAACATATATGCATGTACAATATATATATATATATATATATATATATATATATATATATATATATATTATTGTATGGTCTTATGTGACATGCATGCCTTATTCTATTGATGTGTATTGTTACCTTATTCAATATATAGTACATTGATCATTCTTTTTATGGGTGTTGTTCATTTTCACGGGTCAATACCGCTATGTTTGCAGGCATATTTTGATTTAATGTTTTCAATATGCTTGCCTATGGTGAGCATTTTATAGGTTGGTTCAAATGCATGGTTATCCACACACACACATATATTCCTTTGTTTTCTATTATAGTTTTTCTATCTTCTCTGCTTTGTAATATTGTATCATTGAGGGATCAAGTGCTTCTCACACCTAATCACTATGTATATGTTACTTTTTAGCATTTCACCCAACATAGATTAGGTATGGAGAATATCTTCTCTTTATTAGATGTAAAGTAACACCTAATAATTTATTATTAACGCTTCTACAAAAGAAAACTAAAAATAATAGTAAATTTTGGAGTGTTACAATATGAAGGGTCGGCAAAGCATTATTAAATATGTGTTAAAAAATATAAGAAAATAAAGGGTTACAAATGCTTCTCAACCTTAATTACCTTCTAAAACATATCTAAGAGTGTGTAGAAGGTAGAATTCGACAACAGCTCTTGGATACATATGTGCAGCCCCATCTCAAACTAGATCCTCTTTTTATCATTGTGTGCAAATACCTTAGATGTGAAATAAGTAAGATTTGTGAACTCTAAATAATACTACTCAACTATAGAGGAACCCTAGCAAAGGGCCATGAAACAATCACGCAACCCCATCATGACACTAGTTAGGCAAAAACATGTCCTCATCACATCTGTAGCATGTGCTCCCAACACTCTTCAAGTGAGCCTAACACCTACTGATTGTACCATCACTCATTAATCAAGGCCGTCATAAATTAAGCGGAAACCTTCACCCTCTTATTGTGTGGAGACTTGAAAGCCCAATTTTTTTATAACCGTTTGATCTAGTTATCCAAAGTGAGTGGATCCTAAGTGACCATAAAAGATGGATGTCCATGTGAAGAATTCTGATGAAACAAGGCCTTTTGTGGCATCGGTGTGGGAATATGAATCAAAATATAAAATGGCAGTGGAAGCGATGATGATTGAGCTCATTACTCCACCATTGCAATGATGAGCTTCTCAATAAAAGTAAAACATGTGTTCTCAATCATGATGAGATACAATATAGAAACTAGGGTATCCAAAATTTTAACTTACTACCATAAAGAGTCGGTCCCATAAAACATATAAAAGGCACCTATATTGTCCTTCCTCTCACAATGAAACCAAAAGAACTTAGATTGAAATAGAAGGAGAACATCAAAATAGATAGAGCATCCTTAAAAACCATATTTTCACATAACACAAAGCCTATCTTTCATCCCTTATAAAAAGGAAAAATTGTCCTAGAACATTTTTTTAGCTATATCACCATGTTCCAATCTCACAACACTTCCACCTACAATATCCTACTTTGCAATTACAAAAAAATTTAAGTTCAATTTTTCTAAGACATTTCCCTTACCCAAACATCACGAATCCTACTCCTCTTTGATCCCAAAATTAAGTTTTTTTTTGCCAAGTAATTTATTGTTGGTACAACTATTTATATTTGACTGGGTTTGATTTGGACATTGTCCACATAATACACTTGATTTAGGAATCAAAATGGACATATTCATTAAAAATGGTGAATGACTGAAACATGGACGAAATATGAGCTTTAAAAAGTGAAAGATTATTATTTTTGGGTGAAAAAATAATATATGGAAAAATATCAATATGTATGAGTGGTTGTAATACCCCAAAATTTTGTAACCTTTTTTTTTAATGTTTAACCTTTGAATTCAAAAAGAACCCCCAAAACCTTAGCCTAATTATTTTATTAATAATCTTTGACTCGTAACCTAAATAAATTCTTAAATATTTTTCTTGATTATTTTACCCCTTTCATTTTTGTTAAACCTGCCGTAAACCTAACTATTTTTATCTAATATATTTTCTACCCGGTACTTTAATCTATCTAAACTAAACCTAAAACTAAAATAATATATATCCTTACTCTACCATACCTTTTTTACCTTCATTGATTTACCCCTTGCGTGTCCCATTCTTTTTTCTTCTACTACTAACCACTCTCCCTGTATTCACCTTACCTCACATAACACCCACCCCCCTCACTTGTCGAACCATGCTTCTCCCTCATCCCTATCACCTTACCTTCTCTACTAACCCATGCTCCATTACCATCACCTCATCAGTCAAACTCACCTCCCTCATCGACATCTGCATGTAAACATTTACATACACACACTATACCCTTCCTCTCTAGCTTAACCAAACACAACCCTCATAGCTTCCTCTCTCTCAATCCTATTTGTTTTGTTTTTGGCAAGCAACCCGGCCAACATTCTTCCCTCCCTATTTTCTTTATTATAAGCCCATCACCACCTATTACCCATATTCCCAAGCCTCATAACCTCCTCCTTTCTACCTAACCTTCTTGACTTCATTTGGTTTCATAGAAACCACCACCGCCATCACCATGCCTTGTGTTGCCACACTACACCACGACCTCCATCATCCAGCTAGCCAACATCGTAGCCACCAGATTCCCCTTCTTCTTCTTCTTCTTCTTCTTCTTCTTCTTCTTCTTCTTCTTCTTCTTCTTCTTCTTCTTCTTCTTCTTCTTCTTCTTCTTCTTCTTCTTCTTCTTCTTCTTCTTCTTCTTCTTCTTCTTCTTCTTCTTCTTCTTCTTCTTCTTCTTCTTCTTCTTCTTCTTCTTCTTCTTCTTCTTTCTCCCCTACCACCCCTGTTTTTCTTCTCTCCTTCCCTATGGCAATTTTTGTCAATCCTTATCCAATTTTTTCGGCACTTTCTCCTACAGCAACCCCTTGGGTAACAAAAAGTTTGTAGGTACACCTCCCCTTCCCTTTGACTCCTCCCACAACAACCAAGCACCCACATTTTCCCTTTCCCTCTACTATAACCCCAACCCTACACCACCTCCTTTGCAGCCCTCCTAACCAAGCCATCCTCCCCTCGGCCTACACTACCCTATCCTAAATCCTCGTCACACCATCACCTCCACCTTAAGTTATAACCACCTCCACCTTAAGCTATAACCACCATCCACCGGCATCTCCTTCCCTGTAGCAACCCTTCCCTTTTTCCTACACTCACTATTGAGCCCAATGCCACCAATACCATCTTCCAATGTCGACCACCGACGACGCCAACCATCACCACCATTTTCACCACCCTACCTCACCCTTCCTCCTCATCTAAACTAAACAACCCTTACCCAGCAGCCCTCATTTTTTCTTTGTGCATGGCTCACACTATGTATGAAACGTGAGAATTTTACCACAAAATTTTGTTACATATTTATAAAATGTAAGGATATTTTAGTAAATTTAAAAAATACATATTTTAATATTATAATTATTATTTTATTCATTAAATATTAATTTAGTAATTTTGGTTTCTCTTTAGGTATGAAGTGATCCATGGGACCTTGTAGTATGTAATAGAATATTGATATTTTTATGTTTTTACTAGAGTTCATATAACTTTTATACTTTCCTAAAATGTCAAGCATTGCATGATAGTACGTTAGGATTTTTGTCTAAAATATGTTAAGCACGATTCATTATGTCATAATTATGCATTATTTATTGTATCCTAAAAATTGATAAAAAGAGTATGATATCATATTTAAATTATCGTGGGTATAAAATTATGGCAACGTGATTTTTATGATAATGTATGACATGTACGTGGTTAGATAACTTTATAGAATAATAATTATGGATGTGTGCCTTGTGGGCAATTATGTATTAAGATTTTTTTACCATTACAAGCATGTATAATGTATATTATATGTTGCAAAGCATGAGATTATGTGATCATAGATATATTTGATATGCATGTTAGGGTTTTATACGCAAAATATTAAATAAGGATAAAATGGTCATTTGGCTTATTTGATAATTTATCTACATGATAAATTAATTTAATTATTATGTGTTAGCATTTTCATGACAGACCTATAAATAAAATGGATTTGGTAGATGTTAATGTGATAATTTTAACCTAAAGGGCATTATAGTCATTTTTGGCCTAATGTGCCAAATGTGAAATATTGGTCCTAGGTCAGCCTCGATACTCATGTGTTTAGGTTTATATGTTTATCAATTTTAAGATTGGAAAATTGATTAGCCTTGTAAGAAGACCTTGTATTATCAACATTGAATAAGATATTAATCATTTAAAGTTAAAGATCACGTGAGTTAGCCGAAGTGTTGGGTCATTTCCATCAGAAGATAATAGTGGATAATGTGTGTTATCCTTGAGAGGTAATTCATACCGTTCCACCAGTTTAAAAATAGTATCTCAAGAATATTTTGTCTAGAGAGGTGTTTGGTATATTTTATCATACGATAATATTAGCTAAGATGTGTTGTCTCTGAGAGGTGCTTCAGTTTGTTCTACTTGATTAAGAATAGTGGGGCCTTGAAGATAAGTAACTAATGGATGAGACATTAATCATTTAAAGCGGTAGATTACATGAGTCATAAATAAGGTGTTGGGTCTATCCCACTAGACAATAATAGTGGCACAGATGTGTTGTTCATAAGAGGTACTTTAGACCATTCCACCGATTTAAGAATAATAGCTCAGGTGCATTTTGTCCTAAGATGTATTGTGTTTTGTTCCACCGAACAATAATAGTGGCTCAGATGTGTTATCCCTAAAATGTGCTTCAGATCATTCCATCGGTTTAAAAATAGTGGAGTCCTTAAACTCAACATAAATAAATTTGAAAATGAATATTATCAAAATTAAACAATTATTAGATTATTGGATTGGTTGGTAGCGGTCTTTGTGCCTACGTTCGATAGCAGCCTTTGGGCCCACCTGTATTTCGGTAGTAATTTTTATGCCTACCTATAATGCTATGGATTGTTATCGGTCTATGCTTATGAACCTACTTATGTTATGAGATTTATTGACATTGATAATGAGGTATGTGATATGTTGTTATTGTATTGGTTTTAGGTTGATATTGTTTCTAATTATACATTAAAGAGCATCTATCAAATTTTCCATTGATAATTTTCAGTTAATTATAGATAAACAAGTATAGATAGTATATGGCTTTGGTAGTATGTGGGTATATGAATGATTATCGTATTTTAACTTATACATACACATTTTGATGTTTTATACCATGTATTATTGTGATGCCTTGTATGTGTTCTATGCCAGAATTTTATTTTGGTTTAGTATAAAGGGTTGCTCAATACCTTTGTACTGAATGGTTCCTTTCATAGGTCCCTACCTATCCAATAGGTAGTGATCTTTACAAGTCAGCTTCTAATATTAGTCGAAAGCTGGTAGTTTAGTTTGAAAGTCTAAGGTCATCTAGTGTCTTTTGGTATATTTGATTTCATTTGTATTTGGGATGCTTGTTTCCTCCTGTCTTTCTCTCTTTTGAGTTTTGTAATCACTGATGTTGTTTTTATTTAACACAATACTTATATGTTGTCTCCTCTATTATGTTTATTTTAATCATGTTATCGATTTAAGCAAAGTAATTATTTTAGTCTAAGCACTTGGTATAATGATGATAGAATAAACCAGACTTATACTAAGTGTGGCGGTTACGTCCTTCATTATTATTGTTTTAGCTTCCACAATTAACTCTTTAAAACAATATTTTCAAGTTAAAAAAAATGAGGCATTACAGTGGTTATATGTGAAACATAGTTTTTATTTATGAAATGCCTTATCCAGATTTTATGATTCTATAATCCAAAACTTACTAAGTGATCCATGGTCCTAGGTATAATATTAAAGTAGTAGAATCATAGTATGATCTTTATGATCCTAGGTAGGTTTAATAAAATCTTACAATCATAGGTATAATCTTACTATAATTTATTATTTATTTACCTTAAAATCTATGTTTCCTCTTATTCTCACTATATTTGTCCCAAACTTAAAACCTCAACCTTATTATTTTGTACATACTATATATATATCACCAACAAATGTAAAGAAAATACGAGTGAGATATTAGCAAAGTTGGTTGTTGGAAAGAAATATAGTTACAAAAAGTACAAACTCTATATGCAAAGTAAAACAAATATATTCAATTTGTGATGTCATTTATTTACAGATTTTTATTTAGTTCATAACTATCCTTTTATTTTCTTTTGTGGTGTTGTGTCACTTTTTTGCATGCATAGTGAGTATAATAAAATTTGTATATGTATATAATCAACAATTTATATTACTTGTTACTTGCCACAACTTAATTAATGACCAAATAAGATCGTAATAATGAGTTTTGTAGTGTTGTTCAATGTTAACTAGGAGATTTTGATATATAAAAGTATATCTAAGTCATATTATTGTGGTATTTGTAAAGTCTTATGACCTTGTGATTTGATTTTAATGGCCCCTATTGATTCTAGGTAGAATTATGATTCTAAAAACTTTTATTTGAAGTTAAAAGTAAAGAAACAAAAACGTAAGAACATCGAAGGTCCAATGTAGAAGTTGATAGTTTTTCCCCAAGCCATGATGATTCCTACTAGTTTATCCGAGGTGTAACAACATTAGATGAGCTAGTGAATATCATTAATATTTTTAACCCTTGAGAAAGATTAGAAAGGAAAGTTGAAATAGCAAAAGCTATAAATGTCACTTGAAATCTTCTCAATAGTCCTCTTTTCCCTCCAATGCCTTTCCTATTGCTTTGGTATTTGGTGCTCTAGTTTAGACACCCCATCTTTGTCTCCATTGTTGCAATAAAGTTTCATACTTGTCGTCTCCATTATTAGCAGTATATTGCACTTTTCTATCACACATGGGGAGCAACAAGCATATTGCTACATTAGATGATGTGATCTCAAATGGTTATAATTAGCCATAGTAAATGAACAAGATAATGGGTTGAAGCTTTCCACTAAAAATCTTATAGTCTATGCATTTATTCCATTAAATATAATCTCTAATGAGACTTCAAAACCAATTTGTAAAATTTTTGTGTGTTGGTCTTCACTCAATGTTTGTATAAGATTATATAATCCTTTCAGTGAATATTTGCTTTAAAATTAAGGTTATTCACTTACTTTTTCTGTTTCAACCACCATAATATCCTATTCATCTTCTTCTACTATTGGGTTATACTCTTCTTCTTCATTATTATGTTTATCTCTATAGCTTTCTAATGTTATCTTCTACCTTTTCATATTTAAAGGAGATCCTTTCTCAATATTATCATATTTTCAAGGTTTTGTCTTTTTCTTCCCAAAGTCAACTCTCTGCAAATTTAGATTATTTTTTTTTGAATTATCTCTTATTTTTTAGTTTTTTTTTTGTTTCTGGATGTTTTGCTAAGGTGAATCATTTTTGTAATACCCCAAACATTCCTAACCCCAATTCTAATGCGATTAGTCTCCCAATTTCTTATTTAAACCTTAAACCTTATTTGAACAATTACCTATACCTCTTGAACCTTCATTTTTATCTTTATAAATTTTAAACTATTAATTTTTAAAACAAATGACCGTTAGTTGATCGAACCTTATCTTAGGTTCAACAACCAATACCGTTCTTAACCCGTTCATCCAGGATATTCGGCAGCTGATCACCAGTCTCTTCTGATTAACTGGTGATAAATGATTTTCATTATTCTTAATTTTCTTAATTCCTTTTTACCTAAAATAAATTTATATGCCCAATATTTTTACATAGTTGTATTCCTAGATTAATTCCACAACTTTCCATAAATTTTCATGAATTTTTGGAGTTATTTGAGTAGTTTTTCCATTTTTAGTCAGTTATTAAATATTCTACCTTACCTAAACCATTTTTAATCCTTGTAAATTTTATTGGGTATGAAAATTTTAAAATGTAAACCTCCTTACACCCCCATGATTAGATATTTCCTTATCTGTGCTTATTCAACCAAAAATTCATCAATAATCATTTCAATCACCTTCCACCAACTCTCTTATACTTTCTTAACCATGATAATCACTTCCATCATTCCTCTTGATTGTAAGCAACCTCCCTTATTATTTCTCCCCTTCTTTGTTGCCTAATTTTGATAGCTATAAAGGGGATTAAACCCTTTGGTTATCCATTCCCACTTAGTAAAATTCTAACTCATAACTTTACTTTCTCCTAGCTCCTCTCTTTTTATTCTTAGTTGGGTTATTCTTAGCTACCCCTTGTGTTGAGCCACTCCCTTGTTCTCATCTTAATTTTTCTTCCATTTTTTAACTTCTAAAATCTTGAAATATAACTCTTTGGTGCTTGATCTAAGCAAAATAGAGTTAAATTCATAGGTTAGTGAATGTTTGAAGCAAGCTTGTTCTAATCCCTTGATTTTGAGCCTTGAGGTTTGTTATCCTTTCTCCTATTTTTTTTTCTTTTATTCAAACACTTACTATAATTCGTTATATGATGTTTGTATTCTTGTTTATGTGATAAAAGTATGGAATGAGGTGTTTAGGAGTGATTTTGTTTGGATACCTGAGTAACTTTTGGGTAAGGATACATGTCTCTAGTTTAGGGTAACTATTGTCAGGTGATGATTTTATGAACTTACTTGTTATCATATTTTGTACTAAAAATAATGTTTATATTTTACTTTATTTGTATATATGTATTAATTGGGGTTATGATTGTATATGAAATTTCAATATTTTATGACTCGCTGGGCTTTGCCATAAAATCTCAAATATGATGGTGTATTATGTTATATTAATAAGTTAATGGATGAGTAGATTTAATTATGTTTAATTATTAAATTGGCATAGTATATTGAGGTTGCAATATTCGAGGTTTTAAGCTTGTGGTGGTTTTAGCAATAGGGTCATTTGAGACTTTGTGAATTATTTTAATTAAAGCTAATTATATTTTTGATTGAGCAATGGATTGTGTACTATATCATACTCTCATATACTATGGAAGTCTATCCAAAATAGAGACATAAAGTTCGGCTGAAGCTAAGTAACCACTAGTGGACAGAAAGTTCGGTTGAAGCCAAAAACTACCCAGATGACTAAACTCTTTAGTATCAATGCCTCCTAGTACATTATTAGTGTATATAGTAGGTGAGGCACAAGGATATACTAGGATCCCGCCCGAAAGCACCAGTAAATGCCAAAAAGCAGACTAACTTTTAGTAGCTTATCAAGGATCAGGTTGTAACACCCCCAAAATTCACTACTGAAAAATTTCGTTTATTAAAAGATAATTGCGGAAGCAGATTAATACAACATGAACTTTGGGAGTATTACCGCCACACTTAGTACCAGACCGGGTCACTCATACCGTTCCAGTACCAAGTGCTAAGGCTAAGAAATGAAATACAGCTTGAAAGAAATTCAACACACACAAATCAGAGTAGCGCATCAAATCGTTTACAAGAATAAAATCCACCAACGGTGGTTACAGTAACACATAACATTAAAACCAGGAATTTAAAGAGAAAGAGAAAACCCTAACGATACCGGATAACTCCTTACTCTCTTTCCCGTAGCCCACTTGAGTAGCACCTGAAAATACCTGCAAGGGCACTGCCCATTGAATAGGCAGGGGCCCCATAAAGGGAATCCCTTCAGTACTACGGTACTGAGTAACCTTTTAATACCACACTTAAAGATAGGCCCGCATACGACACATAATGCAAACTACACACATACATAATGAGAGGCACATGCATAACAATAACATACATAATAATTTATAAGTCACGATCGATAATTTGGGCCTTAAGCCATGTCATAGAGTAAGATCAATACATTAGGGCCTTAAGCCATTATTCCGTCATCATTCCATCAATATCATATTTTATATCCATGTGAGTACGAGAACCCCACTATTATAGCCGGTGGACCGGAAAGTATACACTCAGGGCAGAACGCCTCTGACCACTATTATTGCCGGTGGACCGGAAGATAAACACACAGGGCAGAACGCACCTGACCACTATTATTTGCCGGTGGACCGGTCTGGCCCCGACTCACATGGTGTTCCACTATAAATGATTAGTATTTTTCCATAATCTTATTCACATACATAACTGATTTTATTGAGCTCGAGACCCCCACTATTATTGTCGGTGGACCAAAATACATATAAGTCATCATCCAGGGCACAACGCTTCTGGCCACTATTATAACCGGTGGACCGGGATACATAAGAATCATCATCCAGGGCACAACGCTCCTGGCCACTATTATAACCGGTGGACTGGTACTCATAATCACACACCAGGGCAACACGCTCCTGGACCACTATTATAACCGGTGGACCGGTACTCATAATCACATACCAGGACAACACGCTCCTGGACCACTATTATAACCGGTGGACCAGTACGCAATATCATAAATCACTGGGCCCGGCTCATTAATATTCCACTTTCAATTATAGTATCTTTCCTTTCTTTAATCATCACATCAACCATATTTAATTGCCTCGGACGGGAGATCAATAACCCGGGACACAAAGGTACACCGGTCGTACCGGCGCATATCAGCTACTCGGTACCCTTCAACCATGAACCCAAGGACGCAAAGGTACCCTGGTCGTACTGGTGCATAAAGCTAACTCAGTAACTTACCGACAAGGACACCTAATCCATAAGTATGCATACCCCCTAACTAGGTCCGTAGAGCTAGAAAGAGTAAGATATAGGGCCTGGCTGGGGCACAAAGGCACACCAGCAAATACCAGAATAATCGTGGACTAAACCACGTCCTTAGGGTAGCGACCCCTAAGGAGTCACCATTCCCGATCTTGAGGTCTTTCACTTTAAGTAATAGTGTCTTAATTAAGGTGATCACAAAAAGCACGATAATCCGATACTTATTCACTTTCAATCGTTCTGATATCATTAATCGTTTCTTATTCAGATGATTATCCAGGATATCACAGAGAAATCATTAAGGCCATACTAATTATCAAATACTCTTACTTGGCTAATCATCGTTATTTGAATCATATCATAATGTTCCACAATCATAACAATAGGTTAGGTACAAATTACTCCTTAACCCCTTACTTATATAATTGGTAAGTATCCATTCCTTACTTGATAAATTACCATATTACCCTTAAGGTTGCATAATTACTAAATTACCCCTTGTCCACTTTAGATTACCAAATTGTCTCCTACACTTTTTAGATCACCATTCACCCCTCATAATTACTACACTGATCATATTTCCCATTTGGTTGGTTATATTACCAAGTCGCCCTTCTCCTTTCTTAAAATTACAAAATTGCCCTTGAGTTGGATAAATTACTAAATTACCCTCCTTCATTATCATGATTACTATTTTGCCCCTTTAGTCGGTTAAGTAATTATCACTTTACCCTTTAATCGGCTAAATTACCAAATTGCCCCTTTAGTTGAATAAATTACCAAATTGCCCTTCTCCTTTATCATAATTACCATTTTACCCCTCTCAATTATTTTAATTGTCATTTACCCTTTTTAATTATCATAAATCCCAAATTACTCTTCTTCATAATTACCAATATTAATTTACCCTTCTCCATACTCATAATTACTATATTACCCTTCTCCATTATTAAAATTACCATAATGCCCTTTAATTGGTTAATTTACCAAATTACCCTTCTATAGTATCATACTTACCCAATTGCCCTTCTACAATCATAATTTAATTACTAAATTATCTTTTGTCATTATCATAATTACCAAGTTATCCCTTACTCCCAAGTTTACCATGATATCCTTTTATTTACAAAATTACCATTTTACCCCTTACATCCAATTTTACCATATTACCCTTTACTTATAAGTTACCTTCTCGCCATTCACTTATACAATTTCCATATTACCATTTATTTATGAAATGACTATTTTGCCCCTCTACCTCCAAAATTACCATATTAACCCTTTTTACTTACAAAATTACCATAATGCCCTCATTCATCCAAAATTACTATTTTACCCCTACTTCCAAAATTACCATTCTTACCACCTACTTATTAAATTACCATATTGCCCCTTGACTCCAAAATTACCACTTTACCCTTTTCTCCAAAAATTACCATGATACCCCTTTACTTATAAAATTATCAATTTGTCATATTTAATCATAAAATTACCTTATTATTCTTTTATCTCGAAAATTACCATAATACCCTTCTTTCTCACAACTTACAATTTTATCCTTTTTACTTATAAAATTATCATCTCACCCCTTCCCTTTGAAATTACCAAAATACCCTTTTGTTTACCAATTTACCAAAATGCCCTTTTTCACTTATAAAATTTCCACTCAACCCCTTTATTCACCATTTTTATGAATTTACTAATACTACATAAAATAATAATATTAATACTTCATTTTTTATCATCTAAGTCCACCAACTTATCATTATTCAACATAATACTCATTAGCAACTATATACATTGATTCACATACCTCATAAGCATAATTACTAAAATACCCTTAGACAATAACATTATTCATGCATTAGCAACATGATACATCATTTTATCATCTAAGTCCCTTAGACAATAAAATACCCTTTTTCACTTATAAAATTTCCACTCAACCCCTTTATTCACCATTTTTATGAATTTACTAATACTACATAAAATAATAATATTAATACTTCATTTTTTATCATCTAAGTCCACCAACTTATCATTATTCAACATAATACTCATTAGCAACTATATACATTGATTCACATACCTCATAAGCATAATTACTAAAATACCCTTAGACAATAACATTATTCATGCATTAGCAACATGATACATCATAAACAAGCATTTAACATTTCCATCAATAATCAACTACTTCCTTAATTAACATACCTACATATGGCACAAAAGTTATCATGCTTGTCCTTCTTATCAAAAAATATAAGAAACCATGTACATATCATGCTAAGCACACCAAACATGTATAAAATCATACTAAACCCCTAATGTGCTAGCATGCGTTTTTCCATATAGTTAAGGGAGGATTAACGGTTACCTTAATCCCGCAAAATATCAAATCTTACCAAGCATAATTAGCAACTCAACACCTAAAAATAATATCCATCATTATTGTTAGAAATAAGAAGTTAAAAAGGATAAAACTTTATAAAACAAATTTATTTAATAATCATACAATTTAATTAAATATGAATATACCTCAAAACTTTTCCAAATTAAATCCAAAACAAGGGGGAGCTCACACTGCATGAACAGCGTGAGTCTCATGCAAAATTATGGGGAGAAAAGGGCTCGAAGGGGGTGAAGGGAGCAAAATCCATTATTTTCGGGTTAGGGTATTTAGGCTAGAAAAGAAGGTGGTTAGGGGAGGTTCTAAGGCAAGTGAATGGTGCAGAAGTGAAGAGGGGGTGTAGGTGGAGGCTAAGGGTGGTTTAACGGCGGCGTAGGGCGGCGGAGACGGCGGCGGCAAAGTTGGCTGCCGAGAAGGGTCGAGGGGAAGGGGCTGTGAAGGAAGGAAAAGGAGAGGGAAAAATGGAGGGGTTCAAGAGTTGGTTTCAGCCAACTAAGGCATGGCAGTTGTAGAGGGGGTTGCAGGGTGTCGAACGGTGGGTTGGGTGGCGGCATAGGTGGCTGAAAGGTGGCGGTAGGGGCGGTTGCAGGTGGCTCGGCGGTAAGGGGAAAAACTGGGAAGAAAAAGGAAGAGGAGGAGAAGGGAGGAAGTGTAGGGATCGAGGGGCAGCGTGGTGGTGCAGGGTGGTAGTAGACGGTGGAAGAAGGCTGTGCAGGGCTGAGCTTGGTGGTTCGAGCGGCGGCAGGCGGCGGTGAGAAGAAAAACAGAAAAAGATGGGGAAGAAGGAAGGAGAGAAGGGAGAGCTCGGGGAAGGGATATTAGGCTCGAAAAATGTGGGAGTGAAGGGCTTGGGAGCTGAAGAAAAAGAATAGGGAGAAGAGAGGGGGTAGGGTTGGCCGGCGGTGGTGCAGTGGTGGCAGGCCTGTCGGTTGGCAGGGAGAAAGGAGGGGAAGAAGGAAAGGGGGAGAGGCATGCGGGGCTGTGGTCTAGGGCCGATTTGGCTCAAAAAAGAAAGAAAATGACGGGGGAAGAGAGAGAGAGGGAGAGGGAGGAAGGCACGGGAGCTGTAGGGCTGAGGTTGTAGGCATGCTCGACCATGGCAGAGAAGAGTCGGGCGTGGGAGGAGAAGAGGGGAGAAGAAGAAAGGGACGGCGGGCGGTCGGACCGGCGCAGGAAAGAAGAGCAGCCCGGCCGGTCCAAAGGAAAAATAAAGAGGGACGTTGGGCTGCTGGACGGCGTGCAAGGAGGGGTGGCTGGGGGAAGAAGTGGGCCGAAGGCCCAATGCGCAGGGAGAAGGGAGAGCAGGCCGGGCGGGCGGCCCAAGGGGAAGAAAAAGGAAAAGAGAAGAAAGAAGAAAAGGAGAAAAGGAGGAGGAAAAGAAAAAGGGAAAATGGGAAAATAGGGGGAATAAATTAAATTAATTTATAAAATCATAAAATGTAATATTCTTGATAAATTATTTAATTTAATAATTTAATTTATTATAATCTAATATATTAGTTTAAAAAGGATAAAGTTGGTAAAATATTAGTTTTGGAAAATTATTTAGATAAAATAATATGATAAATAGCAAAATATTTATTTTAATTTATTAAATACTCTTATCCGAATTTAAATACTCTAAAATCCATAAAATAATTAAAATAAATAATTTTACAAGCTAATTTTATTTCAAATAAAATTATTTATTAAAATATAGGTTTTCGAAATTCTTGGGGTATTACACAGGTAACCTATACCCATACACAACTTGATTATCTTTTATTTTAAATGATTAGTGTGTTATTTTTTAAGGTTAAGTGAACATACAGGGCCCATACAACATCTAAATAATACATCCACGTACTCATTCTATCTTAACTATTTTACCCTCAAATCATCTAGTGGGATTTCCATCAGTGCTTAACCAATGTTTATCAATCCATCATGATAACCCATTTTAGGCTAAGAATCCAAATTACATTACCCTTTTTGAAGTCATAACAAACTTATTAAAGTTTTTCCACTAAAGCCTACCCAAGAACTTATTGAAAATGCTATGAATTAAGATCCATTTAATCCATCCATTAGGTTAGTCAAACCATGTCAAAAAGTGTATTTCTATTATTAAAGAATCATACAGTAGCATTGGACATAACCTCAAAACATATCTAGTCCAAATGATCAAAGTCACACGCTCTAGCCGGACCAGTTGATCAGTTTAGGCTAACCGATTGACCGATTTTAGCTAACCGATTAGGCCAACAAATTGATTGGTTTGCCTCAGCTAAATTTTAAGGTTCCCTCAAACCAATCGATAGGTTTGGTCAGACCAATTGATCAATTTTAACAAAACTAGTCAATGGGTTTGAGAAGAGAGTAACCAATGTCACCACAAACCAACCAGTCACTTGGTTTGGGTCAATCGGTCAATTGTTCTAAGGACCCATCAATTAGTTTTTCCTAACTGGTCAATCTTTTTTGGTCTAAAATATCACATATCAGATAATTTTTATGTGAATCACACTCTAAAATCTTACCACATCCATATTGTAACATGTCATAACAAACTACCCATATTTAATAAGCTTATAAATTGAATCATGCTTCCCATTCAAGCAACCCTATTTTCTCTAAAATCATATATTTTTCTCATGATTCTTAATTAATTCAACATTTATTAATTAGAAGCCAAACTCTCGTGAGGACATATAAAATTAATATCTTGCAGAGGAAATCCCATCATATGCTTATTCAGGCCATATTTTAAAGGTAGGAATGACTTACTTGATGCTTAGCAATTTTTTTTACTAAAGAGGAAAAACTCAAGCTAGAATATTTTAACTTTCAAAACCTTTAAAAATAATAAGCTAAAACTTAGAAATAATAAATAAAAAACTAAAATTAGAAAATAAAAATGGACTTACCACACCAAGAGAAAAATAGAGAATGATTTAGCTAAAAAGAACTCAACTTCCTCCTAAAACTCTTTCTTGCTTAAGGATAAAATAAGAGGGAAGTAAAGAAATGATCAAAAAAGTGAAAGGAATTCAAGTATAAGCTCGCAATAGAGAGGAAACAACAAAATTTCTATAGGATTGAGATATTTTGGAGGCTAAAAGAAAAATGAGAAGAAGGGGTGATTGATAAGTGTAACTTTTGCATCTTTTTCCTAATATTTATAAGAGTTTTTACCTCTAATTTTAGTTGAAATTCTCCCTTTTTGTTCATGTTACTGCCTTTGTGTTGTGCAAATTTGCAGGGTCTCAAGAAACAAAAAAAATTCATGAAGGATGGAAAAAAGAATAAGCTTAAAGGGATAAAAAAAAGGAGAAAAAGGAGCAAAAGTTAAAGTAGAAAGAGATTTAGAGCTAAAATGTAAGTTCTGGAATAAAATAAAAGCAATAATGCATATTTAAAGTGTATGAGCCTGAAAGAAGTAGAATTTAGACCA
The DNA here is from genome assembly GCA_030549775.1 of Tamarix chinensis. Lineage (NCBI taxonomy): Eukaryota > Viridiplantae > Streptophyta > Magnoliopsida > Caryophyllales > Tamaricaceae > Tamarix > Tamarix chinensis. The sequence continues at coordinate 99,213,583 of CM060176.1, forward strand.
TTAAAAAGTTTGAATTTGGAGATTTTTAAACATCAAAGTTGTAGATATTTTTAATAGATTTCCAATGCATCCAAATTAAGCTAAATCTGAGTTATGATGAAAAAGTTATGGTTAAAATACGCATCATTGTCAAAGTTGACACGGGAAGCCCATCTTTATTAATACCCTAGGGATCCGAGATGCGGTAATATAAAAACTCTCATTCTAATTTCTCGAGGTAGCGTCCACTCCCTCTATCTTCTCTATTCTCTATCATATTCCCCAATTCATCAAGATCTCTCTTGTAAATTAGAGACCGAGGTGCAAGAAGTTTAATTTTTGCAAGAATTTGTGAACATCAAGGGTATTATCTAATGATCTTTTCTATATCAATGGAATCTCTTGTTGTTTTTAATATTCTTGCTATGAATTTGATAGGTTAGATCTTGTGCTAAGGTGAATGGAAATTTCCCCTTATCCAAATGTGTTGAATTATTTCATCCTTTTTTATTCAATTCATGATATATGTGTTGTGTTATTGATTGATTGATGGATTGATGAACCATGGCCGGGTTCCGATTTTTGATGTAGAAAATATCGGTGAAATCGAGAGATAATCTAGTGTTAGACCCAATAGCACAATAGGAGATTAAATTATAGGTCAAGAGATGACTGATTTGACCTCTACAACAATAAAGGAGGAAACTTTATGGACTTTAATGCATTATATTCTTTTAGACTCTAAGCTAGAAATAGTTAGGGCCATAGATATGTAATAAGGTGGTTGTGGCTTGAGAAAGCACAACACTTTCTATCCTTGTTGGCATGATGATTATGATTGTTGAATTATTTTGTGATGTGATATTCGATTACATGTGAGGATCGGGGGTGATGAACCGGAAGCTCTTCTATTTATTTAAGTCACTTGAGTGCTATTTTCCTTTCCTTTTAGCTTAATTAGTTATTTTAGTTATTTTAGCTTACAATTTATTATTTCATATCATCTCATAGTCTAGACATAGTTAAGTTTTATCATTGTCCTAGTGGTCATTCACCAATCCCTGTGGGATCGACCTTGACTACTACTCTGACCCCATACACTTGTGGTAGGAACGTGTCAGTGATTAGAGTTATTTATAACCAATAAATTGGTTAAGAATGAGTGATGTTATGCAACAGATTGAAAACCCTAATTTTATCGTTCATGTAACACCCCAAAATTCACTACTTTTTTTTAAAAGCAGAAGAATTTAAAACTTGTGATTTCTGGGGATGTTACCGCCACACTTAATACCAGACCGGTTCACTCCGACCGTTCTAGTACCAAGTGCTAAGGCTAAAAAGATTAACATTAAACTCAAACCAGGAGTTTATACAAGAACTAGAAAGATCATAATATAGAAATCAAATTACGCATAAAAGTTTATGATCAATAATAAGATAGAAATCAGAGTGCGAAATCAAAATTCCTCAGAGGGAATAATCTTACAATCGATAAAAGGTTTAATTGAATTACTCAATACAAGGTAATAAATTATAAAAGGGTAAATACGATACAAAAGAAATACAAAAGGAATAAATCACATAAAGAGAGAATACCGCCACAACACTCTCAACCTTCGAGCCAACCACAGGCTCAACACTCAACCCCGACTGATGACTCGCCCACCTGCACAAAGTCAAAAAGGCATACTACTCGTGAGAATGAGCAGCACCCATGAAAAGGGTGATCATACAAATAATGCAAAAGATATAAAAGAGCATAATCCATCATGATAATATAATATCATACAATCATTCGAGTAGATACAAAAATGCCCATTTATTGTCTGAATTAATTATTTAATTAATCTTTGATTAGAACTCATTTGACACCATGCTTTTTATCAAATCCATACGAGTACGGAAACCCCACTATTATAGCCAGTGGACTGGAAATGCACAGAGCATAAAGCTCCTAACCACTATTATAGCCAGTGGACCGGAAATACACAGGGCATAAAGCTCCTAACCACTATTATTCACCTGTGGACCGGTTTGGCCCATTCTCGTACGGTGTTCCACTATAAGTACTTAGTGTCTTTCCCATGTCTTGGCACAAATATATTCAGTTTTAGTGAGCATGAAATCCCCTACTATTATAGCCGGTGGACCGGAAACGCACAGGTACAAAGCCTGACCACTATTATTACCGGTGGATCGGTTACACATAGGACATCATGCCCTAACCACTATTATTCGCCGGTGGACCGGTCTGGGCCTAGCTCAACAATCTTCCACTTTAAACGATTAATGTCTTAAGTGTATTATTCAAAAGTTTTCACCTTCGACATGAATGACTCACTCTCCCCACACCTATCTTCCCTCAAACTCTTTCCACATCATCAGTATCATGTACTTCCCAACTTGCCCCAACATTATTTCCTCCATATTCTATATCACACTAAAAATCCAACTCTTAAGTATATGGCCAAAGCCCACTACTTTACACTGCCAAGTCTACTCCACATCTCACTCTAGGGTTTTATCCCGAAACCCTAATTTAGGCCTCAATGGCCCATCTTACTCCACCTCACACAACCCAAATCATTTTAACATTCCACACACCACAACTCATAAATACCATCCTCATAATTACACTTTAATCACCAAATACACATGATGCCACAACAACCCTATGTAGCCACATCAAACCCTAATTGTCCACACAACCCTAGCTCAGTCTCCTACGTACCCTTATATTGCTCCACGTACTATTTTTCATCCAAAGTGTTCAAACGCCCAAACAACACTTACATTACCTTCCTCAAATCCCAAATCAACTTTCCATACGTAAACTTTACTCCCATGTAGATGCTCACCTCCCCTTACAAACCTTCAAACTTTTAATGCAAACCCTAAAATTTCCACGTGAAACCCAAATTTCAACCATGCAAACCCTAGATCCATCCATACAAAACCCTAGATTCCTCCACGCAAACCCTAGATGCATCCATACAAAACCTTATATTCAATCCATAAAAAAACAAAGATTCATCCATGCCAAACCCTAGATTCAATCCATAAAAAACCAAAGATTCATCCATACCAAACCTTAGATTCAATCCATACAAAACCAAAGATTCATCCATACAAAATCATAAATTAGATTTCCCCATGTAACACCATAGATTAGATTCTCCCATACAAAACCATAAATTAGATTCTCCCATGTAACACCATAGATTAGATTCTCCCATATAAAACTGTAACACCCCCAAAATTCACTACTGAAAAATTTCGTTTTATTAAAAGATTAGCGGAAGCAAAATAACAAACCGTGAATTTCGGGGATATTACCGCAACACTTAGTACCAGACCAATTCATTCATATTGTTCCAGTACCAAGTGCTAAGGCTAGAAAAAAAAATGAAATATCAATTGCTAGAAATTCAAATCATATTTAAAATCAGAGTAGAACAAGTAAGCATTTACAAGAATAAAATCCACCAGTGGTGGTTACAATAACAAGGATTTCATCTAAACCAGACAATAAAAGAGGAAGGATGGAACCCTAAAAGCCGGATAATCCTTACGCTCTTTCCCGTTGTCCACTTAAGTAGCACCTAAAACTGGACCTACAAGGGACACTATCCATTGAATAGGTAGGGGGCCCACAAATGGAACTTTTCAGTACTACAGTACTGAGTAACCCTTTAAAATCACATTTAAAGGCAGGCCCGCAATGAAACACATGAGACAAAGCTACATACATATATAACAAGATGTTCATATATAACATTCACATCAGATATCAATAGGTTGTTATGAACAATCGATACTTTCGGGCCTTAAGCCATGTCATAGTGCAAAATCAATACATTCGGGCATTAAGCCATTAGTCTATCATTATTCAATCAACACTCGTAGTTTATATCCATGTGAGTGTGGGAACCCCACTATTATAGCCGGTAGATCGGTCACTTATAGGGCAGAACGCACCTAACCACTATTATATGCCGGTGGATAGCTCTCTAGGGCAAAACGCTCGTGGCCACTATTATGCCGGTGGATCGGTCTGGCCCCGACTCTCATGGTGTTCCACTTGAATTATTTTGTGTCTTCCCCATATCTTATCATTATTATGTTCGGTTTATTGATCTCGGAATCCCCCACTATTATAGTCGGTGGATCGGTTACTTATAGGGCAGAACGTACCTAACCACTATTATATGTCGGTGGATCGGTTTCTAAGGCACCCTGGCACCTGGCCACTATTATGCCGGTGGATCGGTCTAGGCTCGGTTCAATAATCTTCCACTTTTAAGTGATTAGTGTCTTATTCGTATCTTATTCAAAAGTATTTCACCCTTAACATGCATGTTGCCGACCTCTACTTCTATCCTCCCGAGAGGGCCCGTCCCATATCTTGAGACCTTTGCGCCTCTTATCATACCCCGACATCCATTCCCTCTTACATCTACTCATAACAAAAACCCAACTCCTAAAGGTGTGGGTCGAGTCCCATCAACTTACGACATTCAAATTCTTTCACTACCGCTCTCTAGGGTTTCCCTTGACACCCAAATCGGGCCTATATGGCCCAACCTTTCTTTATCGTCCAATACCTCATCTTATTTAGTTTTAATCCAAATCCCATCACTTTATTCACTAATCATACATGTGATCGTAAAACCCTAGTTGGCCGCTCAAACCCTGACACCTTTCTTACGTAAGGATGATCCCATGCAAACCCTAGAAACCTCTCATACAAGACTTGCATCACTCATTCATTTTGATCATAATCTCCTTCTGTTCTTCCCCCATGGATCATGAGATATTAAGGTCAATATCGTGTCCCCTTAGTCAACTCACTTCCCATTTATTCCTTTTTATCCTTTCACCCCATATCATATTATTAAACACCCTAGCATGCATGTCCTAGAGGGTCACATCAGATAACATCGTACACACAACATATATAATCATCATCCACATGCTGTAAGGAAGTCACACGAGCATACATCACTCGAAGTTGTACTACAAATGATTAATCATTAAGCATAAAGTGCACAATACGATATAACACATGGCACACGAGGCATATAATACACACATGGCACACGAAGTTTGGATCACCAAGTTATCTCCTACGCTTTTTAGATCGCCAATCACCCTTCATAATTGTTACATTTATAATAATTCCCAATTGATTGGTCAAATTACCGAATTGCCCTTCTCCTTTGTTATAATCACTAAATTGCCATTGATCGGATAAATTACCAAATTACCCTCCTTCATTATCATGATTACCATTTTGCCCATTTAGTTGGTTAAATAATTACTAATTTACCCTCTAGTCGGCTAAATTACCAAATTACCCCTTTAGTTGGATAAATTACCAAATTGCCCTTCTTCTTTATCATAATTCCCATTTAACCCCTCTCAATTATTATAATTGCTATTTTACCCTTTTCAATTATTATAAATCCCAAATTACCCTTCTTTATAATTACAATTATTAATTTACCCTTCTTCATAATTATAATTACCAATTTACCCTTCTCCATATTTATAATTATTAATTTACCCTTCTCCATATTTATAATTATTAATTTACCCTTCTCCATTTTTATAATTACTATATTGCCCTTCTCCATTATTAAAATTACCATAATGTCCTTTTATTGGTTAATTTACCAAATTACCATTCTCTATTATCATAATTATCCAATTACCCTTTTATAATCATAATTTAATTATCAATTTATCCTTCGTCGTTATCATTATTACTAAGTTACCCCTTACTCCCAAGTTCGCCATAAATATCCTTTTAATTTACAAACTTACCCTTCTACACCTTACTTCCAAATTACCATAATATCCTTTTATTTACAAAATTACCACAATACCCTTTTACTTATAAAATTACCATAACACCCCTTTTACTTTACAAATTACTATTTTACCCTTTTACATCCAAAATTACCATTTTTATCTTTCCTTACAAAATTACCATTTTGCCCTTCTTTTCTAAAATTACCATATTACCCTTTACTCCCAAAATTACCATAATACCCCTTTACTTATAAAATGAACATCTTGCCAGTTGCTTATGAAATTACTATATTGCCCCTTTTTACTCCCAAAATTACCACTTTACCCTTTACTCCAAAAATTACCATAATACCCCTTTACTTATAAAATTACCATTTTGCCATTTAATCATAAAATTACCATATTGCCCTTTTGCCTCCAAAATTACCACTTTACCCCCTTGATCACACCACTTTTATTAAACTATCATTACCATACGGAATAATAATATTAATACTCCATTAACAATATCCAACTCCACCAACTATTATATTTTAACATAATACACGATAGCACCCACACATATTAGGCCCTAATCTAGCATAAGGAATATTACTAAAATGCCCCTAGGGCTCACAATAATATTATTCATGCATAAATGGTCACAATAACATAAAATAACAAGGATAGGTACTTAACGCTTTCATTAATAGCCAAATTCTTTCCTTAAGCAACATTTCCACACATGGCATATAAACTAACATACTCTTCTTCTTCTTCCTTTTTTTTATCAATCAATACAAGCAAATATATATATTATATTAAACCAAAAATATCAAGCATAATAACGTACTAAAAATCCTAATGTGCTAACATACGTTTATCCATGCGTTTAAGTGGGGTTTAATGATTACCTTAATCCTCGCAAAAATCGAATCTTACCGGTATCTTGGTTAGAGATTCAAGCTTTAAATAGTAAAATCAACACCTAAAAAAATAATATCAATAGTTATTATATTAGAAATGAGAAAATCAAAGCATAAGACCTTATAAAATTTACTTAATGAAATAATTAACTTAAATATTATCATACCTTAAAATTATTAATAAAAATGGTCCAATAATTGCAGCAACTCATCCTGCTTATGCAGCATGAGCTGCATGCAAAAATAAAAGGAGAAAAGGCTCGAAGAGATGGTGAAAGGAAGAAATAATGGTTATTTTCGGGTTGGGGTCTTTAGGCTAAAAAAGAGGGCAAGTGGGGGAGGATTGGAGGTAAGGGAAGGGTGCAGGAGTAAAGAGGGGGTGTAGGTGGAGGCTGGGGATGGGTTGTTGGTGGCCAAGGGCGACGGCGGCGAGGCGGCGAAGATGGCTGTCGGGCTGGGAGTGGCTGAGAAGGAAGGAAAAGAGAGGGAAAAAAATGGAGGGGTGTAGGGGCTGGTTTCAGGAAAAGAAGGTGTGGGGGTGGTAGATAAGGTTGCAGGGAGTTGAATGGTGGGTTAGGTGGCGGTAGAGGAGGCCAGACGATGGAAAATGGTGGGGTTGCAGGTGGGCTACCGAGAAGGGGGAAAATGGAGAGAAAAATAGGTGGGGAGGAAGAAGGGCTACGGGATGGCTTGAGAGGGTGTATTGTGGTGGTGCAGGGCGGTAATAGAAGGTGGCAGGAGGCACTATAGGCTGTGGGTGTGGCGGTTGGAGCGGCGGAGGGCGGCGACAGGCAAAAATAGGGGTGGAATTGGGAGGAGAAGAAATGGGAGAAAGAGGAGATCGGGGGGTAAGGGACTCGAAAGGATGGGGCAGAAAAAGGCTGAAGGGGAGAAGAAAAAGAAAAGGAAGGGTAGGGGGATAGGTGGCGGTAGTTGGCAGTGTTTAGGGTGGCAGAGAGAGGAAAGGGAAGAAGGGTAAGGGAGGCCATGCGTGATTGGGGGTGCATGGCCTATTTGGTCTAAAATTGTGAAAAAAGGACGGGGGAGAGAGAGAGAGAGGGAGGATTGGAGTGGTGGCAGCAGACGGTGGCCGGCGTGCTTGAGGTGGCAGCACTAACCGACGAAGTCAGGTTGGGGAGGACGTTGGATGGGGCGTTGCTAGGTCGAGGCAGAAGAAGGAAGAAGAAAGAAAGAAGGGAGCAGGGCAATGCAGGGAAAAAAAGAAGAAGAAGAGTTGGGCCGGCCTAGGGTGAAAGGAAGAAAGAAAAAAGAAGAAGAGGGGTCTGGGGTGGGTCAAGGTGCGCGGGAGAGAGGAGGGGAAAGAGAGGGAGGGGGATGGGCCAACGGCCCAGGCACAAGGGAGAGGCTGGCATGGTGCAGCAGCCCGATGGGAAAAAAAGGGAAAAGAAAAGAAAGAAGAAAAAGGAGAAAAAGAAGAAGGAAAAGAAAAAGGAAAAAAAGGAAAATTGGAAAATAGGGAAGAATAATTTAATTTAATTTAGAAAATAACAAAATGCAATATTTTTGATAAATTATTTAATTTAATAATTTAATTCAATATAATTTAATATATTTGTTCAAAAAGGATAATTTTAGTAAAATATTAGTTTGAAAATTTATTTAAATAAAAATAATATGATAAAATAATAAAATAACAAAATATTTATTTTTAATTTATTAAATACTCCTATCCAAATTTATATACTCAAAAATCCATAAAAATAATTAAACTAAATAATTTTAAAAACTAATTTATTTCATATAAAACTATTTATTAAATTATAGGTTTTCTAAATTTTGGGGGATTATAAAAACCATATATTAGATTCTCCCATATAAAACCATAAATTAGATTCTCCCATACAAAACCATAGATTAGATTCTCCCATACAAAACTATAAATTAGATTTTCCCATATAAAACCATAGATTAGATTCTCCCACACGAAATCCTAAATTTCCCATTTTATTCCTCCACTCATAGATCATTAAAATACTCGGGTCAACTCATTTCCCCTTTAATCAATGTACTCCCCTTTGGTCAACACATTTACCATTTTCCATTTTCAACCTTTTTCTCACACAATACCACTTTATACATCCTCACATGGATGTCTAAAGAGTCACAAACCAATCATCACATACCATAATATTTCATCACATATACATAATACACATGTCATATAACTACACAATAACAGGCTTCAATGTCATGCCACATACGAAATGATTATAATGATAAACATAGGATGCATAACATACAAAGCATATAATGCACATCAACACACAATAGGCCTTAGTAACACCCTTATCTAAAACAACATCGGTCTTGGAGCACGCTCCTACGCCTCCCTAGGGCTTTGACTGGTCTCACCTATATTAGAGAAAAACTAAAATTAGATTCCCTCCTACCAAAACTACTATTACTTACTAACTTATTCTAATATTAGGCTTTTGATAAAATAATAAAATATTAATAATAATAACCATTAAAAATTACTAAATTTGGCTAAAAATATAAGAAATAATAGTAATATTATAAAAGTTGACAATATAAGGCTGAAGACTTTACCCTAATAATAATAATACTAAAATAATAATAACAAATATACTAAAAATAATATCAATGTTAATATTAATAAGAATAATAATAATAGTAACAATAATAATAAAAAGGGTATTATTCAAAAACAAAGTGAAATAAGGCTTCGGCCCCTTTACCAAAATAATACTAATAATAACATTAGTAAAATAAATAATAAAGTTTAGTAATAATAATAATAATGAAATAATGATAATGATAATGATAAAAACCATAATAATATTATAAAAAATAATAATCATAATGGTAATAATAGTAATGATAATAATTGAAAATAAAATGAAATAGCGTTTCGACCCTACATTGAATAATAATAAACTTAATAAATAATAATAATAATAACAACAACACTATTAAGAATAATAAATGCTAATGATAAAATTATCAATAATGTTAATAATAATAAGACTTGATATTTATAATACTACCACTACAATTCAAAATAGGCACAATAGGGTTTCAGTCCTATATAGAATAATAATACTAACATTGAAAATAATAATAATAATAATAATAATAATGATGATGATGATGATGATGATGATGATGATAATTGCATAACAATAATAATATTATTAATAACACTATTAGTAAAATATTTATAATAATAATAATTTCAAAATAGTAACAATAATAACATATTAATATTAATAATAAAGATACTAGCAACAATAAGAATAATAATAATAAAATCGAAATAAAAATATAATAGGGCTTCAACCCTCAATAGAAATAATAATAAAATCATTAATAATAACAATAGTAATAACAATAATAATAGAAATAATAATAATAATAATAATAATAATAATAATAATATATTTTGAATAAATAAAATAAAATAGATTAAGGCTTGTAAAAATAGGGTAAAAGGGTTGAGAGGGTCTAGGGTTCAACTTTAGACTGATGGTGACAGGCGGCACCGGCGGTGGCCGGAAAAAGAGAACAAAAGGGAAAAAGTTGAAGGCTGGGAACAAAATAGGGAGAATGAAGGTGCAAGTAGAGGTGATTATAGTTGCCTAGAAGGAGAGGAACAGAATGGAGGTGGTGGCGCAACCAAAGGTGGCGACGCATGGCGGCAGTGGTGGTGGCCGAATGGGGAAGAAGAAGAGAAAGAGAGGAGGAGAGGGAGGAGGAGGAAAAGAAAGGTAAGGGAATGTAAAGGAGGATCTGCAGAAAAATATGGGAGGTGAAAGAAGCGGCGGCAGCGGCGGAAGTGGTGGCTAATGGCGGTGCGAAGGGCAGTGGAGGTAGAAGAGAGGGTTATTTGGGAAGTAACCTTTGCACAACCGAGGTGGCTTGTGCAGGGAAAATAGAGGGAGGGGGAATGTATGGTTGGGTAGAGAACAATGCAAGGAAGGATTAGGTGGGTAGATTTGGTGTCAAAGTTGGCCGACGGCGGCGACTATGGCATCCGAAGGGGCGGTGGCGTGTAAGGGGAGTTTTCTGGGTCGAGGATCAAGAGCTCGATACCAGGCTCATTATGGGTATATTTATAGAAAAAATGAAGAGACCGTAGGGTTCTGTGGGTCGACTAGGGAGTAATGAAAGTAGGGTTAGGGTCGCCGGCGGCGTCTAGCCGGTGAAAATCTAGGTTGAACATGGCAGGGTTGGCTGGTTGGGAGAGGGAGAAATGTGCGAGGAGAGGGGGATTTAGTTGGGCGAAAAGGTCGATGAGTCAGTAGGAGAGAGGGAAGAGAGGTTGGCTGGATCAACGTCGAGGTTGGCGGCGAAAATCCAGGGCATGGCGGCGGAGTTACAGTCAACGGCAAGGGAAGGAAGAAGAAAGGAGGAAGAAGGGGGGATGGACCGACGACTCAGGGAAGATTCTCCCCTGCAACCCTAGATCCATCCGTACAAAATCCTAGATTCGATCCTCCCATGCAACACCATAAAATCTGCCATGCAAAACCTTAAGTCCATCCATACAAAACCCTAGTTTAGATTCTCCCATGCAGCACTATAAAATCTGCCATGCAAAACCCTAAATTCTTTCATGCAAAACCCAAGATTCCTTCATACAAAACCCTAAATTTAATTCACACAAAACCTAAGGTTTCTCCATACAAAACCCTAAATTCAATCCATACAAGCCATAGATTAGATCCTCCTATGTTACACCATAGATTAGATTATCCCATGTTACACCATAGATTAAATTCTCCCATACAAAATCATAGATTTGATTCTCCCATATAAAACCATAAATTATATTCTCCCACACAAAACCATAAATTAGATTCTCCCATATAAAACCATAATTTAGATTCTCCCATACAAAACCATAAATTAGATTCTCCCATATAACACCATAGATTCTCCCACTCTTTTATTTTATTTAAAAACCCCCATTTTATTATTCCACTTATGGATCATTAAAATAATTAGGTCAACTCACATTCCTTGGTCAACTTCTTTCCCCATCCTCCTTTTTCATCCTTTCCCCACACAAACCAAATTAACATCCTCACGTGCATGTCTAGAGGGTCACAAACCATTCATCACATATACATAACACATATGCCATGTAAAAACACAAAAACATACTTCAACTCCATGTCATACCACATGTGAAATAATTAATAATGATAAACATAGAATACATAGCATAAGAAGCATATAATGCACACAAACACACATAAGGCCTTAGTAACACCCTTACCTAAAACAACACCGGTTTTGGAGCACGCTCCTACGCCTCCTTAGGCCTTTGACTGGTCTCACCTATATGAGGGAAAAACTAAAATTAGATTCCCTCCTACCAAAAATATATTTAATTATTAACTTATTCTAAGATTAGGCTTTTGATAAAATAATAAAATATTAATAAAAATGACATTAACTAATTACTATCTTGCTAAAGTTATAAGAAATAATAGTAATATTATAAAAGTTGATAATATAAGGTTGAAGACTTTATGTAACACCCCAAAATTTACACATTTTTTTTAAATAATACTTATAAATTAAAACCGTAAATTTATGGGGATGTTACCACCACACTTAGTACCAAATCGGTTCTCTCCGGCCGTTTCAGTACCAAGTGCTAAGGCTGAAAGGTTGTAAAATAGAAATAAGAGTACGCGTGAGAATTTATAATCAATCATAAGGTAGAAATCAGAGTGCGAAATCAAAATTCCTTGGAAGAAATAATAGCTACAAACATTAATATTTAATTCCAAAAAATCAAACATAAAAGGAATAAAAGGAAGAAATAGGAATCGCATAAAGACTGAATACGACCACGATACTCTCGAACTTTGAGCCAAAACAAGCTCAACACTCAGCCTCGACTGATGTCTAGCCCATCTACACAAGGTCAGAAGGGCATACTACTCGTGGGAATGAGCAACACCCATGAAAAGGGTGATCAGTACACTACGTACTGAGTAAAGTAACCGAGCACTAAGGCCAACACATAAAATTACATAAATAATGCAGAAGAAATCAAAGAGCATAAACATGATAACATAAACACATGTGACCATCCAAGTAAAGGTACAAAGGCCCATATATACTCCGATTTAATTACTTAATTAATCTCTGATCAGAAATCGATTCACACCATGCTTTTTATCAATTCCATGCGAGTATAGGAAAACCCCACTATTATAACCGGTGGGCCGGTCATACATAGAGCATCATGCCCTAACCACTATTATTACCGGTGGATCGGTCACATATAAGGTAAAACCCTAACCATTATTATAGCCGGTGGATCTGTCACATATAGGGTAAAACCCTAACCACTATTTCTAATTGGTGGATCGGTTTAGTTCCTGCTCGCATGTTGTTCCACTGTAAGTAATTAGTATCTTTTATTTGCCTTAGCAAAACTCTGGTTTATTTTTGTTGAGATCGGGATCCCCCACTATTATAACCGATGGGCCGGTCACATATAGGACATCATGTCCTAACCACTATTATAACCGCTGGATCAGTCACACATAGGGTAAAAACCCTAACCACTATTCCTGACCGGTGGATCGGCCGGTCCTGTCTAAATATCTTCCACTTTAAGTAATTAATATTTTAAGTATCTTATTCACAAGATTTGACCAAAAACATGCATGAATCATTCCCTTTACACTTCACACATCACAAATCATAAATTCCATATTCATAATTACACTTTAATCACCAAACACACATGATACCACAAAAACTCTAAGCAGCTACAACAAACCCTAATTTTCCACACAAACCCTAGCTCGGTCTCCTATGCACCCTTATATTTTCTCCATGTACTATTTTTCATCTAAAGTGTTCAAACACCTAACAACACTTACATTAACTTCCTCACATCCCATATTAACTTTCCATACGTAAATTTCATGCCCATGCAGATATTACACATCATATGCAACCCTAAATCCGCATAAACCCTACTTCCATGCAAACCCTAACTCCCATGCAGTCATTAACTCCTATACAAAGCCCTAGATCCACCATACAATAATTTACTCCCATACAAACCCTAATACCGCCATGCAACGGTTAATACAACCATACAAACCCCAATATCACCATGCAACCATTAACGCCACCATACAAAACCCAAGATTCAATCCACACAAAACCCAAGGTTTCTCCATATAAAACCCTGAATTCAATTCATACAAAACCAAAGATTCATCCATACCAAACCCTAGATTCAAACCATATAAAACCCAAAGATTCGTCCATATCAAACCCTAAATTCCAACCATACGAAACCAAAGATTCATCCTTATCAAACCCTAAATTCAAACCATATCAACCAAAGATTCATCCTTACCAAACCCTAAATTCAAACCATATAAAACCAAAGATTCCCCCATACCAAACCCTACATTAGATCCTCCCATACAAAACCATAAATTAGATTCTCCCATTTAACATCATAAATTACATTCTCCCATACAACATCATAAATTAGATTCTCCCATATAACATCATAAATTAGATTCTTTCACATAACACCATAAATTAGACTCTTGCATACAAAATCTTAAATTAGATTTTTCCACACAAAACCCTAAATTCCCCATTCTATTCTTCCCTTCATGGATCATTAAAAATACTTAGGTTAACTCACATCCTTTAGTCAACTTCTTTCCTCACTATCCTTTCTCATCCTTCCCCCACACAAACCATATTAACATCTCACATGCATGTCTAAAGGGTCACAAACCATATCATTACATACACATAGTACACATGCCATATAACAACATAAGAATATGCTTGAACTGAAATGCCCCGAAAATTTTTAATTTTATAAACTACATTTAAAGGATATTTATTATAAAAATTATTTAAATAAATTATTTTTAAATTTAATTAATTAGGAAAAATCAAGAAGAGATTTATAAGTATTTTAATTAGGAGGAATTTGGGTATTATAACTAATTAAGGATTTTATTTGGTAATTAATTAAATAAATTATTTTATTTAAAATAAGAAGGAGAAAATAGTTTCAAATTAATAATAATTTTATAAATAATTTAATTGAAGAAAATTTGGGTGTTTTGCTAATTAAAATGGAATTTATGGAAAATCTTTTAAAAATCCTAATTTAGCTTAAAAAGGGATTTAAAGATTATTTTATTTAAATATTATTATTTTTAAATATCCTAAATATTCAGATAAATTTAATTGGCCCTAACCTAATTATTTTTTTCCCTTTTCCCTTTTTCCTTCTTCCTTTTTCTTTCTTTTTCTTTCTTTTCTTCTTTTTCTTTTTCCTCCCTCTTCCCCGTCTGGGCTGCCTCTCCCGCAGCCCACTTCTCCTTTTCCCTTACCTTCGGCGTGGCCCAGCCCACGCGACGACCCGTTCTTCTTCCGCCCCTGATGCGCCGCGTTTTTATTTATTTCCCACTAAACCTCTGCGTTTAATTTAATGCTTTCCTCACTCGCACCGACTGGCCTGGTCTGCCTCCCTTTCTTTTCTTTCTTTTTCTTCTGGACCGCCGGTCCAACCCTTTCTTCTTCTTCCTCCTTCACGCCTGCCAGCCCCGTCGACCAGCACCTGCACCGCCGCTCACCTCCTAGTTTTTCGCCGCCGGTTACGGTCGTTTTGACCGACGATTTTCCTTCCAATCTCTTCCCCCTGTTTCGGCGACCTCCATGAACTACCCCATCTCCCTTTCTTTTCGCACACAATCACTCCTTTAGCCTAACAACCCTTTCCCCGTTTTGATTCCCGCTGGCAATAAAACGCCACCGGCGACCGGAACCCTACCTTCTCTATCTACTAGCCGACCCACAGAACCCTAGCCTCCCTTCTAAGCCTATAAATACCCCCGTAAGCAGCTCTGTATTGAGCTCTTGATCCTCCAACCCAGAAATCATCTCCTTTCGCTGCCTACCCTTTAGACGCCTCGTCCTCCGCCTACGGCCAACTTCGCCGCCCGTTCTGGCCACCCGTGTCATCCTTACACCGCCCTCTAGCTAACCAAATCTACCTCACCCTTCGATTCTTCCTGCACAATCCATCCCAGCTGTGCGAAGTTCCCTTCCCGATCAACCCTGTTTTCTGCCCCGCCACCCTTCGCGCCGCCCTTAGCCACCTCCTCCGCCGCTAAGGCCACTTCTTTCACCTCCCAAACTGTGCTGCAGACCCTACCCTACATTCCCATACCTTTAGTTTCCTTTTTCTCGTTCTCCTCCCCTCTCTTTCTTCATCTCCTCCATTCGGCCACTACCGCCGCCGCCGTGCGCCACCGCCGATGCCGCCTATCCCCACCAACATTTGGTTGAACCCTAGACCCTCTCAGCTATTTTCCCTATTTTTATAACCCTTAAATTATTTTATTTCAATTATTTACATATAAATACTATTATTATTATTCTTAATATTTATATTTTAATATGCATTATTATCATTATTATTATTATTATTATTATTATTATTATTATTATTATTTATGTTGAGGGCCGAAGCCTAATATATTTTAATTCGATTTTATTATTATTCTTCTTATTATTTCTATATTTACTATTATTAATATTGAAATGTTATAAGTATAATTATTATTATTATTATTATTATTATTATTATTATTTTCTATTTCGAATTTCCATTATTCTTATTTATTATTATTAATACAAATATTTTAACATTAGTGTTGTTAATAATGTTACTATTATTATTATTATTATTATTATTATTATTATTTCTGAATTGGGTTATTTAATTTACAAATAATCTTTTTAGTATTATTTTGGTAAAGGGTCCGAATCCCTTATTTCACTTTATTTTTGAGTAATGCCTTTTTATTATTATTTCTACTATTTTATTATTCTTATTAATATTAATATTGATATTATTTTGGTATTTTTATTATTATTATTTTATCAAAAAAAACTATTCTTATATTAAATTAGTGTTTAATATTATTTTGATAGGAGAGAGTCTAATTTTAGCTTTTCTCTCATAATAGGTAAAACCGGTCAAAACCTAAGGAGACGTAGGAGCGTGCTCCAAGACCGGTGTCGTTTTAGGTAAGGAGTGCTAAGGCCTTTTATGTGCTTATGTGTATTATGTGTTTCGCATGTTATGTATCCAGTGTTTATTATTATTAAATATTTTATATGTGGTATGACTTGGAGTTGAAGTATGTTGTGCATGGTATGTGTATAATTATATATGATGATATGTGTTGTGTATGTGAGGAAGTCGATGTGGTTTGTGTGAGAGAAAGGATGAAAAAGGAGGATGGGGAAAGAATGTGAGTAAGGGAAGTGAGTTAACCTAATTTTATGGTTTTATAAGGAATAATCTAATGTATGATTTTATGTGTGGAAGAGCAGAATTTATGGTTTATTTGGGAGAATCTAATTTAGGATGTTATTTGGGAGACGGTAATTTATGATGTTATATGGGAGATTCGAATTTATGGTTTATTTGGGAGAATGTAAATTAGGATGTTAATTGGGAGAAGGTAATTTATGAGGTTATATGGAATAATCGAATTTATGGTTGTTTGGGAGAATCTAATTTTTTTATGTTATTTGGGAAAATGTAATTTATGATATTATATAGGGGAGTCTAATTTATGATTTGCTTGGGGGAATTCAATTTATGGTTTTCCTTGGGAGATTCTAATTTATGATTTTATGTGGAAGAATCTAACTTATGGTCTTGTATGGAAGAATCTAATTTGTGGTTATGAAAGGGGAGAATCTAATCAATTGTATTATGATGACAAATCTTTGGGTTTTATATGATTTGAATCTTTGGGTTGGTATGGTTTGAATTTAGGGTTTGGTAAGGATGAGTCTTTGGTTTTGTGAGGATTGAATGTAAGGTTGGTATGGATGAATCTTTATGGTTTGAATTTAGGGTTTGGCATGGAAGAATCTTTATGGTTTGAATTTAGGGTTTGGTAAGGATGAGTCTTTGGTTTTGTGAGGATTGAATGTAAGGTTGGTATGGATGAATCTTTATGGTTTGAATTTAGGGTTTGGCATGGAAGAATCTTTATGGTTTGAATTTAGGGTTGGTATGGACAAATCTTTGGGTCTTATATGGTTTGAATTTAGGGTTTTGTATGAAGGAATCTAGGGTTTACCTGGTGGTATTAATGGATGTATGTTGGTATTAGGGTTTGTATGATGATATTAAGGTTTGTATGGTGGTAATTATAGTTGTATGGTGGTATTAGGATTTACATGGTGATATTGATGGTTGTATAGTGGTATTAGGGTTTGCATGGTTGAATTTAGGGCTTCACGTGGAATTTTAGGGTTTACATGAAAAAGGTTCGAAGGCTTGCATGGAAAGATTAGTGTTTGCATGGAAGTGAAATTTACGTGTGAAAAGTTGATTTGGGATGTAAGGGAGGAAATAGAAGAGTTATTCGGGTGTTTGAATGTTTTGGGTGAAAAATAATACGTAAGACATTATAAGGGTATGGAGGTGACTGAATTAGGGTTTGGAGTGATTGACTATGGTTGTGGGGGTCAATTAGGGTATGTGGTGTTTGATTAGGGTCTTTGTGTTATCATGTGTATGTGGTGATAAAGTGTAATTATGATGGTGGAATTTTATGATTTGTTATGTGTGAAGATTTATGCATGTCTAGGGTAAAAGCCTTTGAATAAGATACTTAAGACATTAATCACGTAAAGTGAAAGATGTTGAGCCGGGGCCAGACCGATCCATCGGCATAATAGTGGCAGGGAATATTTCCCTCGCGACCGATCCACCGGCTATAATAGTGGCAGGGCATGTACCCTCATGACCGATCCACCGGCAATAATAGTGGGGGATCCCGAGCTCAACAAAATCAAACCCTACAGTTTCTAAGACATGGGAAAGATACTAATTACTTACAGTGGAACACCGTGCGAGAAGGGGCCAGACCGATCCACCGGCATATAATAGTGGCAGGGTATGTTACCCTTGCGACCGATCCACCGGCTAAAGTAGTGGGGTTCCCGTATTCGTATGGATTTGATAAAAAGTATGGTGTGAAATGAATTCTGATCAGAGATTAATTTAAAAATTAATCCAGTCTACAATCGGGCCTTGTACTCTTACTTGGATGGTCGTAAGCACCTTATGTCATTGTGTTGGTAATTATGCCCTTCTATGTTCTGCATGATTTATGTGTTTGTGTGTTGGCCTTAGTGATCAAGTCACCTTACTCAGTACTGGACCCATACTGATACTACCTTGGTTGATGGGTCCTGTGATGATCCACTGATGGTGGGGAGCAGACCTCTTTTGTAGGTTTAAGATCAGAGACTGTTTTGGGGTGGCAGGCCTGACTTGAGTGAGTAGGCAATCCGGAATTTGACCCATCGGGTTTTATCTTGTTTAAATTTATTTCTATTTAGAAGTTACAAGTGTTATTTGAAACTTCAAGGGTATTGTAATTAACTCTTAATTTCTCGTACTCTGATTTTGTTGTATGATCTTTTGAATCCTTTTATGAATTGTTAATTTGAATTTAACGTAAATCTTTTCTTTAGCCTTAGCACTTGGTACTGGAACGGTTGGAGAGAACCGGTCTAGTACTAAGTGTGGCGGTAACATTCCCAGAATTCACAAGTTTTAAGTGTTTCTATCTTAATTGCTTCCGTTTTTAAAAAAAAATTAGTGAATTTTGGGGTGTTACATGAACTCCACATCATACCATATACGCAATAGTTACAATAATAACATAGGATGTATAACATACTAGGCATTTAATGCACATTAACACAAAATAGGCCTTAGTAACCCCTTACCTAAAATGACACCGGTCTTGGAGCACACTCCTACGCCTCCTTAGGGCTTTGACTAGTCTCACCTATTATGAGGGAAAAACTAGAATTAGATTCCCTCCTACCAAAAATACTATTAATTACTAACTTATTCTAAGACTAGACTTTTGATAAAATACTAAAAAAATAATAGCAAAAATACCAAAAATAATATTAATATTAATACGAATAATAAAAATAGTAACAATAATAATAAAAAGGGGCATTACTTAAAAACATAGTGAAATAAGGGCTTCGACCCCTTTACCAAAATAATACTAATAATAATATTAGTAAAATAAATAACCAAATTTAGTAATAATAATGATGATGAAATAATAATAATAATGATGATGATAAAAACCATAATAATATTGTAATAATATTAATAATGATAATGGTAATAATAGTAAGGATAATATTCGAAGATAAAAAGAAGTAGGGTTTCCACCCTACATTGAATAATAATAACTTAACAAATAATAATAATAACACTAATAAGAATAAATACTAATGATAATAAAAATAATAATAACCCTAATAATAATAAGACATGATATTTATAATACTACTACTAAAATTTAAAATAAGCACAATAAGGTTTCAGCCCTATATAGAATAATAATATTAACATTAAAAGTAGTAGTAGTAGTAGTAGTAGTAGTAGTAGTAGTAATAACCGCCTAACAATAATAATAATAATAGCAACACAAAGGGTAAAGTAGTTGTAATATTAATAATGGAATAATAATAACAGTAATTCGAAATAGTAAATAATAATAATAATAATAATAATAATAACAACAAAAACAACATATTAATATTAATAGTAAAGATAATAACAATAATAATACTAATAATAATAATAAAATCAAATTAAAAATATAATAGGGCTTTGGCCCTCAACAGAATAATAACAAAAACATTAATAATAATAATAATAATAATAATAATAGGATTTATATTAGAATAAATGAAATAAAATAATTTAAGGCTTGTAAAATAGGGACAAGAGTTGAGAGGGTCTAGGGTTCAACCTTAGGCTGGCGGAGATAGGCGGCACCGACGGTGGTGCACGGCGGCGGCTGAAAAAAGAGAAGAAAAAGGGAAAAGTTAAAGGCTGGGAACAAAATAAGAAGGAGGGTGGAAGTAAGGGTGATTATGGTTGCCCAAAAGGAGAGGAACATAATGATGGTGGCGGCGCGTGGCGGCGGCGGTGGCGGTGGCCGAATAGGGAAGAAGAAGAGAAAGAGAGGAAGAGAGGGAGAAAGAGGAAAAGGAAGGTAGTGGAAGATAGAGGAGGGTTTGCAACACAATTTGGGAGGTGAAAGGAGCGACGACAGCGGCTGAAGAGGTGGATAAAGGTGGTTCGAAGGGCAGCGGAGATAGAAAATAGGGTTGATCGGGAAGGCTACTTCGCATAGCCGGGGTGGCTTGCGCAGGAAAAATCAATGGAGGAGGAAGGCACAGTTAGTTAGGGGCGGTGCAAGGAGTACACAGGTGGCCAGAACGGGTGGCGGTGGCAAGGTCGGGAAAAGCTCGATTGCAGACTGGGTAGGGGGTATTTATAGGAGGAAAAGGGTGTCTTAGGTCAAAGGTGAAGAACAGGAGGATCGGCAGGTCAGTTGGGCTAGCCGGCGGCGATGGTTGCCGGCGAAATTAAAAAAAAAACATGGCAGGCAGTTGGCTGGAAAAAGGAAAACGTGCGAGGAGAGGGGAAATGGGCAGGCAGGTGTGGTCGATGAGTCGACGTGGGAGAGAGGGGGAGGTGGGTAGCGATCGTGCATAGTTGCCGATAGAATTTTCGACTGGTGGCTGCGGTGGAGTTACGGTTGATGGTGTCGGGGAAGAAGAAAGAAGGAGGAGGAAGAAAGGTGGGCTGGACCGGTGGTTTGGGGAAAGAAAGAAAGGAAAAGAAGGGCAGACCGGGCAGTCGGGCGCGAGGAGGGGGATTTAAATGAAACACAGAGTTTTAGTGGGAAAAGAAGCAAAACACGGCGAGGCGAGGGAGAAGGAAGGATGCACCGGCCGAAGGAAAGGAAGGAAAAGGGGAAGATTAGGCCGCGGGAGGGCAGGCCCAACTAGGGAAAAAGAAGAGAAAAAGAGAACGAAAAAGAAAGAAAGAAAAGAAAAGGAAAAGGAAAAAGGAAAAAAAGAAAAAGAAATAGGAGGTTTGGTTAATTAAATTAAATAGAATATTTGGGATATTTAAAAATAATAATATTTAATTAAAATAATTTTTAAATCCGTTTAAGACTAATTTAGTATTTTTAAAAGATTTTTCATAAATTCTATTTTAATTAGCAAAACACCCTAATTTTTTTTAATTAAATTATTTATAAAATTTATATTAATTTGAAACTATTTTCTATTTCTTATTTTAAATAAAATAATTTATTTAATTAATTTCTAAAAAAAATATTTAATTAGCTAAAATACCCAAATTTCTCCTAATTAAAATATTCATAAGATTTCTCTTGATTTGTCCTAATTAATTTTCTTTTATTTTAATAAAAATAATTAATTTAATTAATTTTTCTAACAAAACCTTATTTAATAATAAATAATAAAATTAGAATTTTTGGGGCAATTCACTTTACCCTAATAATAATAACAATAATGATACCACAATAATAATAGTAAAGATACTAAAAATAGATACTAAAAATAATAAGAATGATAATATTAATAAGAATAATAATAATAGTAATAATAATCATACTAAAAAGACCAATAATAATAATAATATGATTCGAAATAAATGGTGAAATAAGGGCTTTGACCCTTCACAAAAATAATACTAGTAAAATTAATAATAAAACTTAATAATAATAATAATAATAATAATAATAATAATGATGATAAAAACCATAATAATATTGCAAAAATGATAATAATCATAATGGTAATGATAATAATTGAAAATAAAATGAAGTAGGGTTTCGGCCCTACATTGAATAATAATAACACTAATAAGAATAATAAATGCTAATGATAAAATTATTAATAACATTAATACGAATAAGACTTGATATTTATAATACTACTATTATAATTCAAAATAGGCACAATAGGGTTTCAGCCCTTTATAGAATAATAATAATAATAATAACATTGAAAATAATAATAATAATAATAATAATAATAAATCGCATAACAATAATAATAATAATAATAATAATAATAATAATAATAATAGCAATACTATTAGTAAAATATTTGTAATAATAATAATAATAATTTTGAAATAGTAAAAATAATAATAATAATAATAAGAATAAGAATAACAACATATTAATATTAATAATAAAGATAATAGCAATAATAAGAATAATAATAATAATAAAATCAAAATAAAAATATAATAGGGCTTCGACCCTCAATATAAATAATAATAAAATCATTAATAATAATAGAAATAACGATAATAATAGAAATAATAATAATAATAATAATAATAATAATAAATGAAATAAAATAGATTAAGGCTTGTAAAAATAGAGTAAAAGGGTTGAGAGGGTCTAGGATTCAACCTTAGGCTGGTAGTGACAGGCGGCACCGGCGGTGGCTGCGGTGGCCAGAAAAGGAGAAGAAAAGGGGAAAAGTTGAAAGTTGGGAACAAAATAGGGAGAATGAAGGTGGAAGTAGAGGTGATTATGGTTACCTAGAAGGAGAGGAATAGAATAAGGGTGGTGACACAACCAAAGGTGGCGGTGCACGGGCGGCGGCGGTGGCCGAATGGGGAAGAAGGAGAGAAAGAGAGGAGGAGAGGGAGGGAGAGGAAAAGAAAGGTAGGAGAAGGTAGAGGAGGGACTGCAGAACATAATGGGAGGTGAAAGAAGCGGTGGCAGCGGTGGAAGTAGTGACTAATGGTGGTTCGAAGGGCGGCGGAGATGAAAAGGAAGGCTGATCGGGGAGGAAACTTTGCATAGCCGGGGTGGCTTGTGTAGGAAGAATCGAGGGGTATGGGTGGTTTGGTTAGTTAGAGGGTAGTGTAGGGAGTACTCGGGTGGCCAGAACGGGTGGTGTTGTTGGCCGGAGGCGGTGGTGGCAAGGTCAAGAAATTCTGGATAAGAATCAAAAGCTCGATACAAGGCAGATTATGGGGATATTTATAGAGTAAAATGGAGGGTTAAGGTCAGAGGGAAAAATGAGAGGATCGGGCAAGTTGGTTTGGGCTCACCGGCGGTGAGGTTGGCCGACAGAATTCAAAATCGGTAGAGGTGGTTGTGCAGGCCAAGGAGGAGGGAAAAACGTGCAAGAATAGGGGAGGGTTGGTTGGGTGACTGGGTCGACGAATCAGCAGGGAAAAAGAGGGAAAAATGTTCTGTCAAACGGCCGAGATCGATGGTGAAATTTTTGGCCGATCAGGGAAAGAGTTGCAGTCAACGACGAAGGGAGGAAGAAGGGGGGCTGGATCGGGTGGCCAGGAAAGAAAAGAAGGAAAAGAAAAAGAAGAGGGGAGACCGGCCGACTGATGGGAAAAAATTAAACCAAACGCGGCGTTTGGTTGCGCCAAAGGAGGAAGGAAAGAAAAGTTGGGCCGCGGAAAGGAAAAACGACCGCACGGGCTGGGCCGCACCGAAGAAGGAAGAAGGGAAATGACTGAGTCGTGGGATGGCCCAGGTCGGGGGAGGGGAGGAAGAAAAAGAAAAGAAGAAGAAAGAAAAAGAAAGGAAAAAGGAAGAAAGAAAAGGAAAAAGGAAAAGAAAAAATGAGAAAATAATGGGTTTGGTTTATTAAATTAATTGAGATATTTAAAAATAATAATATTCAAATAAAATAATATTTAACTACCTTTTAGGATAATTTAGGGTTTTTGAAAGATTTTTCATAAATTCCATTTTAATTAGCAAATCACTATAATTTTCTCCAATTAAATTATTTATAAAATTACTATTAATTTGGAACTATTTTATCCTCCTTATTTTAAATAAAATAATTTGTTTAATTAATTTCCAAAATAAAATCCTTAATTGGCTAAAATACCCAAATATCTCCTAATTAAAATACTTATAAATTTCTTCTTGATTTTTCCTAATTAATTCCTTTTTATTTTAATAAAAATAATTTATTTAATTAATTTTTCTAATAAAATCTTATTTAACTATAATTTTTAAAATTAGAATTTTTGAGTCATTTCATTTCATCAACCAATATATGCCACTAAACACATTATACTTAACAACATACATCATGCATATAAATCATATTAAAAATCCAAATGTATTAGTATACATATATCCACACATTTTAGTAGGGTATAATAGTTGCCTTATTTCCAGCAAAAATTAAACCTTATCGGTACTCCAGTTAAAGGTTTGAGCTTTGATTAGTAAAAATTAATAACTAAAAATAATATCAATATTTATCATATTAGAAGTAGAAAATTAGAAGAATAATTTTTTCCAAAACTTAATCAAATACATACTATTATTAACCATCGTTATACCTTAAGATTATTAGCCCAAAATTTCCAAGGGGAGGCAACAGAGTCACCTGCTCATGCATCGTGAACTACATGCAAGAAGGAAGATGGGAGGATCGAAGAGGGGAAGTGGGGAGAAGGGAAGAGTTGGTTCGATTAAGGGTTTTAGGGGTTGGGTTGAGGGCTTGTGGAGGGGAGTTATGGGAATGGTTGGGTGCAGGGATAGAGTAGAGATATAGGTGGTGGTCAGGGGTGGATGATCGGTGGCTTAGGGCGGCGGAGGCGGTGCCTGTAGGGCTGGAAAAATGGATGCAAGGGTAATGGAAGAGAAGAAGGAAGGGGAAATAGGAATAGAAGGGATGGATGCAGGGGGAGATTTTGGGCAAAGGGAGACTGTGGGGTGGTAGAGGAGGTGGTAGGGAGTAGATTGGTGGTTATGAAGGCGGCGAAAGAGGCGGAACGATGGTAGACAATGGTGGTGTAGGGTAGAGGCTGAGAAGGAGAGGAAAGAAAGGAGAAGGAAGAAAGGAGGCTTCAGGGGCATGTTGGGGTGATGGGGGTGTCAGGGAGGTGGTCGGGATGGTTGTTTGGGTGGCAGCAGTAGCGGTTGGAGACAACGAAGTGAAAACAGGGGAGGGGGAGAAGAGGGTAAGAAGGGAGATTGGGAGATCAGTAGAGGGAGAAGGAGAGCTCGAGCAGGGCGAAAATGAAGTAGTAGAGAAGAAGAAAAGGAGAGGAAGATGAGAGGAGGTAAGGTTGGTCGGCTGGGAGGCTGTGGTTGCAGGCGGTATGGTGGTGGGTTGCAAGAAGAAGGAAGGAAGGGAAGGAAGGGGCATGCGGTGCAGGGCGTGTATAGCTAGAAAATGGAAGGAAAGTGATGAGGGAGAGAGAGGGAGAGGGAAAAGGGTTGAAGGGGCAACGGTTGCATGCTGGCGTTCAAGTGGCGTAGTAGGCTGGCCATGGCATGCGGTGGTCAAAGGACAAGGAAGGAGGAAAGAAGAAGAAGAAGAAGAAGAAAAGGAAAGGAGAGGCATGCCGGGCAGGCGGGGGAGAAAGAAAAGGAAGTGAGCCGACCCTCGTGCGAGGGAAAAGGGAGAAAAAAAAAGAGAGAGACTGGGTTGGCCCAATCGAGGGGAAAGAAAGGAAAGAAAAGAAAGAAAGGGGAGGATCAGGTTGGAGCTATCTCATGGGAGAGGGAGAAGGAGGGGAGGAAGTGGGTTGGTGGCCTAGCACAAGGGGGGGAGGAGTGTAGGCTGGGCAACCCAAAGAGGAAAAAGAAGAAAAGAAAAAAAAAGGAAAAGGGGGAAAAATAAAATAAAAATAATTTATTGAATAATGATTTTTAATTTTTTTGATGGATAAATTAATTTAATAATTTAATTTATTATAACTTAATATATATTGGTTTAAAAAGGGTAATTTTAGTAAAATATTGGTTTGAAAATTTAATTAAATAAAATGAGTATGATAAAATAACAAAATATTTATTTTAATTTATTAAATAATCATATCCATTTTATATACTCAAAAATCTATAGAATGATTAAATTAAATAAATTTAAAATTAAATTATTCCAAATAAGGGTTATTTATTAAATTATAGGTTTTAAAATTTTGGGGTATTACAGTTTCCCCATATAGTTATATCACGAACACTTCTTTCCCATCCAACATTAATGAACCTAACATTCCAACTTTTGTTCCTTTTCACAATTTATATGACACGCCATCCTATTCTACTATAACTACAGTTACATGAGTTCCATCAATGGTGCTGGTACAATCCTAGATAAATGAAAATTAACATATGAAAGATCATGCAATTCATTTGCCGAAGATAGTAGACACAAACTTTGATGATGTAATATATATGTTCTCGACTTGAAAATTGGCAAAAATTGATGTAAATTTGAAGTTTTGTTGGTGAAACTAGCATATGTGTAACATGCTTAGACTTTTTAGACTTTATAAATTAAAAATTGCATTGAGACTAATAGATTGAATAACATCTTGTAATAAGATGCCTACATTACTCATGGTAAGGTTAGGGCAATGGACTATCACACATAACATTAGTGCCTTGAATTTAGAACAAGGGAGAGTGTGCATTCCAAAAGACATACTATGATGATCAAAAAACAAAAGTATAACACCGCTATCACAATAGGGTCAAAAAATAAAATATTTACCCTTCTTCTAAAGAAAAGCAAAACAGAGCTAAGGTGATCTAACATTAAATCCTACAAGATTTTTCTATATCCACATCATCTTCAACTTTTTGCTTGATAATGACAAGCATGATTCTTTTTTTTTCATCAAAACTTATGAATTATGCAACTTCAAGATAATAATGAGTTTTATTTTCTTTAATATCACCCAAATTAACTCATATTTACTCTTCAAAGAGGGTGGTGGTTGAGTAAACATCCTCAATATCTCTAAGGTCTCTTCATTTTCTACTTCCTTGTGTTTCTTTACCCCCACACTCTTACTACTCGAATCCTTGCATTTCCTAGAGGTGGTCTTTGAAGGAACCTTACTTGCCTCACCAAACTCCCTATTGCAATGATCAACCACTTCATGAGGTTGTACATCAATATCGTTTGTATCCCCAACGCCTTTGGACAAGATATATCTTCCTATATCATTATCCACATATTTACATGACATATATGAACTTTTTGCCATTTGTAGGAAAAAACAATGATATCAATTGTATAACTATTATGGAAGAGGGTTTTGAGCAAACCATAACGGAGAAGTCAATTCTTTAGAAACTCGTTGTTATCTATATTTTGATACTTCTATAGAACTAAATTTAACATTACTATTTAATTACACTTAAATATATAAATAATAATAATAATAATAATAATAATAATAATAATAATAATAATAATAAATATTCATTTTATTTACAAAAAAATACAATTTATCATCTACTTTCACTAATGGAGTAGAGCAACATCATAAAAAGATTTTCACAACTCTTCATACACTTTATATTTTTGATAAGAAGTATCAAAATGGTTTCTTATTTACTTATAAGTGAAATTCATCCCAGCTTATACATTCAAAAGACGATGTATCTTGTCCTAGTCACAAAATGTTGATCCTCTGATTTTTTTATTTTACACATAATTTGAAAAATATTTTACTACTATTATCATTCCAATTTATATGAGTGGGAGTGGGATAAGGAGATGATTTCATGCATTTCACTTTGAATGAACTACATGCATTTCTAACCATAAGGAAAAAAGCACCTCATAGAATTACATGCATTGATGCTATCCATATATTGAAATATATAAACAAAACTATTTTTAATTATTATTATGACTAAGAGAGAAAGGAAGTAAATGTAAAGAACCTAAAAGTATGAATTTGAACAAAGAACACCAAACTTCGCCAAATTAGAAGACACCTTTTATTTTGTTCAGATAATGAAACTACAAAAAAAATAAAAAAATTAAAGGACGATATAAGATTGGAATAGATAAATGAAATAACTTAAAATGACAACAAAATATAGGAAATGAGTGCAAAGAACATGAAAGAATGAATTTTAAAAAGAACACCCAACTTCACCAAATTGGAAGACACCTTTATTGGTTGAAGAAAGATAAAGGAGAACAAACAAAATTACAAGGTGGATATTTTAATAATGACACAATGATTTTTAGACAAAAAGGTAATAAAGTAGTGGCCGAACTAACAAAATAATACTTGAGAAAATTAGTAGTATAAAATTGAAGAAGGTTATGGTGGATATGAATAAAGAATTAAATATGACATGTTATTATTTGTTACACACACACACACATATGAGTATACTCATGTAGATTGCTGGAGGCTACGTATCCCTAGGAACAAGACACGATGCATGTATATCTCTAATTCAGTAATTTTTTTTATTGTCAATGATGATATACATTTCATTGATCCATTTTGTCAATTAGACCATCTACCTCCTTATTTCTTATTTTGTCTCCGTCACTTTTTTTAATATACCGTCTCTTATTTTTTTTCTCACCTCATTTTTCCTCCATACTATTACCCCCAAGATCTTACCTCCAATACACTACACTTGATATTTTGCATCAACTTCTCTACTTAACCCGCTCCTCATTTCTTTTTGCCTTATGCATGCCATGTTTGACTTTATTCTCATTTTTTTCTTTCATTTTCCTTGCTGCGTCTCACTTCTTTGAGAGGTCCACAAAGCCTCAAGATAATGTTTTTTTGTTGCTATTTTACCTTTTCTATTCTTACGAAGGCAACTTGATATTAAAAGTAGTTATTTTGCCTTCCATATTTGTAATAATGCAAGTATTGTTATAATAATATCTCCAACACAGCTAAACATCAAACATCAAAAGAGATGAAGTTGAAAATTTTATATCTGTAACTTTTCATGCCAGACCTTTTTTATTTTAGTAAAATTATAAAATTGCATGATTATAATAATAATAATAATAACTAATAATGATAATAATAATATTATTAAAATTATATTATTCATAATTATTAATAAATAAATAATCTATATTAATAATAATGATAATTAATATTATTAAAACTATTATTAATAATATCATTAAATTAATTAAGTTTATGATTATGATTATATATTAATGTTACTACTATTATTATTAAAATTATTAAATTAATCTTAATATTACTTATATTTTAAATTAACCTACATATTATTATTTAATATTAAATTAATAATTATTTAAATAATTTTAATTATTATTATTTTTTATTTAAAATATTAAATAAATTATTAAGGTTAATAGAATTGCTATTAATTATTATTATTAGTATTATTAATTATGAATTATTAATAGTATTACATTTAATATTATTAACTTAAATGTTTCTATTATTAATTATTAATATTATTCATAATATTATTAAATTAAATAGTATTAATATATTTCATGAGATTAAAAATTATTATTGCTATTAACTTTAATAATTTTATCATTATTGTTTTTAAAATATTTTATTAAAATTAAAATTATTTATTGTTATATTAATCTAATATAATTTTATTGATGATAATTTAATCTAATTTTATTAGTACTCATGTAATTTGATTCAATCAACAAGTCGGGCCTAATGATATATCGGTGTGCCAACAAATTCTGTTTTCGGTGATTCACCTGCAAAACACGACTACCTGTTTGTGCTTATTCAACATTTATCTCCAAACTTCTTGATACGACTCTCTTATTTAGCCCAACCCATTTCGTCGTTATTTGTTTTTCTTTCTTTTACTGTAGTCCCTTGTGTAGCTTATACTTACCTCCCTAACGAACTCTACCTGTAGTCTTGATATATGTGGTTGTGATGATGAATGAGAAGCTATGCGTGGATTTCCAATTCTCTCTCACTCCTGTGCTCTATTCTAATTGCTGATTTCTTCCTACTCTCGAGACCTATTCTACTTCCTTAGGTCACCTGGGTTGGAATTTCTCTGATAGCTATCATTAGTATCAGAGCTCTCATGGTGGACCATGGTGGACGCTACCCGATTGACAGACATGAGACGAGAGTTGGACCAGTTGAAGGATTCCATGGAACACTAGAAAATCTCATTGAAGGAGGAGGTGCAGCAGATTGTTGCCGACTCCATTGCTAATGCCATCTCTAATTCCCAGCAAGAGAATTTGGCCGCCAAGCGAACCTTACTCTCACAAGCTCAGTCTCAAGCCGTAGGTCAGGTGAACTTTAATCCCTCCT
The DNA here is from genome assembly GCA_030549775.1 of Tamarix chinensis. NCBI lineage: Eukaryota > Viridiplantae > Streptophyta > Magnoliopsida > Caryophyllales > Tamaricaceae > Tamarix > Tamarix chinensis. The sequence continues at coordinate 99,244,297 of CM060176.1, forward strand.
CATCTAATTCTCCTCAATTCCAATCAGTCCCATTAAATGCTCTTGAACCACCAAATCAAAACCTGCCAAACCTGAACCCACGACATCCAGCTCCTCAACCCCTCGAAACTCATTCGCAAATCCATATCCACCACCCCACCAGCTATTCTGCAAAAATTCTTACCCTTACCAAGGCAATTATCAGATTCCCACTCGCTTGACTAGAATCGAATTTTCAAAGTTTGGCGGTGAAGATGTTCAGGGGTGGATCTATAGGACCAATCAATTCTTTGAAATGGATGGCACACCGGAGAATAGGAAGGTTCGTCTAGCTTCTATCCACCTTGAAGGCCTTGCTCTTCAATGGCACCAGGCTTACTTGAAGACTCGACCACATCCGGCCTACCTTGCATGGGGTGAGTACATTGAAGCTATAATTTCCCATTTTGATTCAACCCCTTATGATGACCCTATGCCCGATATCACAAACCCGAAGCAGACAGGTAGTTTGATGGAGTATCAGAATATATTTGATGCCCTGTTGAATCGTGTTAACTTCCCTGAGGAGTATGCTATTAGCTGCTACTTGGGGAGATTGCTCCTTTCAATCCAAACACAAGTACGAATGTTCAGACCACACACACTCAAGGATGCCTATAACTTGGCTAAGCTTCAACAAGCAACCCTTCACTCCCAAGACTGTCGCCCCTCAACCAAGCCACCCTTATTACCTAGTCTTTCATGTCTCTCTTCTTAAGAAGAAGCATGTGAATCACACAGTCTACACCTCCATCCTATCCTTTCGCACCACTTTTAACTTACTGTACGAACTTAAGGTTATACTGGATCGCTCCTTTATCAAAAGAGAAAATATTGTTGCTACCCAAGTTTTAGTTCAGTGGACAAATGATACTGCTGAGGATGCTACGTGGAAATATTATGAAGATCTCATGGCTAAGTTTCCATCGTTCCACCCTTGAGGTCAAGGGCTGACACCCGGGGGGAGTATTGGTACGACTCTCTTATTTAGCCTAGTCTATTTCGTCGTCATTTGTTTTTCTTTCTTTCTTGTAGTCTCCCTTGCGTAGCTTATACTTGCCTCACTAACGAACTCCACCTGTAGTCCTGAACTCCTGATATACGTGGCTGTGATGATGAATGAGAAGCTATGCGTGGATTACCGATTCTCGCTCACTCCTGTGCTCTGTTCTAATAGCTGATTTCTTCTACTCTCAAGACCTATTCTACTTCCTTAGGTCACCAGGGTTGGAATTTTCTCTGACAGCTATTATTTCTCCCGATGGAATCCGTAGAGGCGCTCTTCACTAGTCTGGACCTTGATGAACTACCCAGCTGCAGAAATGACACCGGTGATCATGGACGGAGATTATGCACTACTGGCTGTGGACGGCCGGTGAATGTCTGCCTGTGCGAGAAAATGCCTTCGGAGCCCATTTCCACCGCCACTGAAATTGTTATCCTGCACCATCCGCACGAGCAGCGGCATAAGCTCGCTACCGTACCTGTTCTCATTAAATGTCTTAAAAATTGCGAAACCCTAGTCGGACGGCGGATCCGACATGGTTCTTCACCCCTCCTTGACTCTCTTCATTACGAAGCCGTCCGTAATCCAGGCCAACCTCATCGCGCCATCTTTCTGTTTCCAGGTATTCATTATGTGTAATTTTGTCGATTGATTCTTTTCTCTCCTATATTTACGCCGGGATTTGTAATGCTTCCGGACGGCAGTGTGTTTGCGAGTTGTATTCTGTGGAATATTTATTTATGTTTATGTTGAACATAATGTGGTAAACTTCTTATTATCGCAAATGAACATCTGGTTTTGCAGAATTGCTCATAAATTTAGGTAGCAGCATTTGGACCAAAAAAAGGAGAAGCATCTTGCTTTTGTCCCTTTTTTTTTGGGAGATTAAAGAGTTCGGTGTGCTATACACGAAGCTCCCTCATGAACACATATATGAGTTCCTCCGGAGCTCTTGGTTATGGGGAAAAGGCACAATCTAACCCATTCGTGTCAAAAGTGTTCTGTTAGGTAATTTAGGGTGTCCGGACAACACCATTCTAAATCTACGGGCAAATTCATAAGCTTGATACGCATAGTCATTGTCCAATTAGGGGAAATTTCTTGCATGAGCGGTTGATCGTGAGACTCATTCACATAAATACAAAGACCATAAAGTAATATCCACATGTGACCCCACATTTATGTCTCCCTTTCCGTGAGGAAGAATGCAAAATTCTTCTTCTTCTTTTTCTATTTTTGTAATTTAGCCATAAGAAGAAAGCATTTGTGGTAAGTAAGATTTATGCAAAAAAATCTCTTAATTAGGTCTCTGTCCAATAATTATGCCAATTAGAGTCTACTAGCACTTAGCAAAACTATGGAAACTTAAATATTAGGAGTGTTAGTACTTAAGTTGAAGGAAGCAAAGGAAAAAAAAAGGGTTCAAGATTGATAGTTTGCAGCATGACTTCCTTGATAGCTACGGAGTTCATTGCATTTCCAGGTGCCCATGTCATAGGATGGGAGATAGTGTGAAGCAGTGTTGGTGGTAATGTCTGAAGTGATGTTTATGATATTGTGCTTGGATGGGCATTTGGATTTTGGAGTCAATTGATTTGGATCTGGTGAGGTAGGTTGGATTCCACAGGTCCAAGGGCTTTTCACATGCACAAATTATGTGAAATGCTTATTCTGATGGAGCACATTTCTGAGCAGGAAAATTATTAGTTGATGTGGTTAAATCTTGTTTTCAGACTCTTTAGGTATATGGTGTAGGACATGGTGGCCTTTGTCTTGTGATTGCTGTCGAACGCTGTGGTAATATGGCTTCATTTAAACAAGGCCACATCACCCCTGCCCATGTCTTTTGTGCTTCACTTGCAAGGTAGGTAGTAGCTTGTCTTGGTATTAAATGTTGTTAAAACGTGTTAATATTGATTTTACTTGATAATCCAACAAGGAAAGTTTTACCTTGCTAAACATATTATTTTAAAAGAAGTCAGTAATTGTCTGCAGACAAACTTTTCTTGCATTTGTGGAGTTTGCCATTCTATGTTTTACCTTATTATATTGTAGACGGACTTCCGTCCATATATATTGCTAATGCTTGCAATTATCTCGGCCTTATTACAGGGACAGCTTCAATGCCTTCCTTGGAAATCAACAAATGGATGTCATCTCTAAATGGCGCTTATGAAAATAACTGTGTTTTGATTGTCTTTGATGGAACTTGGAAGCATGCTAAGGAGATGATGAATGCAAGTCTGCCATTTTTGTCAAAGTTTGCTACCTGTGTGTGCTTTAATTATGATGTTGAAGTTAGCGGTGGAAGCATATATGATTCAGGTCTGGTTCTTAGGAAGGAACCTTTTGCAGGATGTATGAGTACAATTGAAGCTGTTGCTCGGGCTCTACGGGTTCTTGAGCCATCTGGGCTTTTTATTGAAGAAAAGTTGATTGATGTATTGAAGGCAATGGTTCAACTTCAGGCTTGTCATCTTAAGCCTATGAAGCCCAGGCCAGAAGTGCTCAAGCTTCAACGGGATGCAGGTAGAGGCTACAGTTCTTGAAGGGGATAGAAAGAAACCAAAGGTTGGTGAACATCCATCGTTTTCCCTTTCTAAAATCTGCCTGTGTGGTTGTAGCTTATAAAAGATTCCTTGTTCTTAGTTTGCAGATCAAGCATTACTAGTCTCCTTTCTTAAATGCTTCCTGAACGTTGGATCAACCTATAATCTAACACATCATATTTTTTCATCTAGTTTCTAATCACATGCGTTGAACATTATGAAATTGGGCTCTGGATTTAAACTTCAGTTTCAACCATAATGCCAGACAATAAATGAGAACCAAAGGCTTTCGAAGTACATATCAGACTAAATATCTGACCTAAGCACAGTTGCTGTTGAACAGGAACTAGATGGCTACCATCTCCCTGATCTTTTGTTCTATCCCTTTCTATTATAGCCATTCTGTGAAGGGCTCTGAGAAAGGCGAGTTGAAAAGGAATCTAAACAGCTGCTACCAGTCTGTCCGCTGTGTCATCAGATCCAACCAGCTTATCATGTTAGTTTGTAGATACATTGTCTAATTAAAGGCCCTTCTTACACAGTAAAATGATTCATTTGCTGGCTCCCTATTGACAATTGTGCCATCTTTCTGTCAATCACTCAGTACGAGGACCATTGATTTTTCAGACTCACTACTCCAATTTTACTGGCACACGGCCGAAAAGGCCTTAACATATATTAATATCAATCAGAATATCAGATAGTATATTGGATATGAATTGAAATCATTTTAGTAATTAGTATCTTTATTAAGTTAGGTTCTTATTTAGCTAGATATTGAGATATTAGCTGGTTTTTTATTTGATATTATTTGCATAAGTTTAGGAAGTTTAGTATTTATTTATTTATTATTCTAATAACGGATAAGCTGCTAAGCCCATTAGGTTATGCTTGGTATAAATAAGGTGTTATGCCTCGGTTAATAATTAGCGATTGGATAATTAACAAGTTGTTAATTCCTGGTCATCTCTCTAGCTTATGTAATAAAATCGCAGTCATGATTACGGTTGGAGTGTCGTGGTATAAGAGCACTGCGTATGATAATTAGGAATCATGGTTGTCGCGGTGTGAAATTTGATTTTTATTTCACTATATGTTCTAATTCTTATTTATTGATCATTTAAATATAGGTATTCAATGAAATATTGTTTTATATTATATTAGAAGCATTTAAATAAGTTATTATATGTTAAATTGTCCTAATAACCGCACAATTGCCTTGGAGTGAAAAACAAAACATGTTATTCACTTATTTAATGGTAGATTTGAAGTTAATAAATAAAAATACTTTATTATAATCCATTTCACTAGGTCCAAGATATATATAGTAAATGAGTAACAATAAATTATTATGTGTGTGTGTGTTTTTTTTTTTTAAATTTAGGATTTTTCCAATCAATTCTATTATATCATAAATTTATAAAAAAAAATTATCTGTCGCGTATCAGGCTATCAGCCAACCTAAATTGCTCTAAATAGTAGGATATACTTTATAGCTGGAGCGCTATTTAATTGTATGCTCTAGCCCCATTGCCCTTGATGGACTTCCTCTCCTCTTCAATCCCCTACTAATATACAACCCTAATCCCTCATGATTATTTCATCTAATTAATTAATCACTCTTCATGAGTTATATATGCAATAACCACAAGAATGATGGATCAAGAAACGGGTCACAATTTCCTATTCAACCAAGAACTCAAGGTCCCAACTTAGTTACAGAACTGAATCAAGAGGCTAAAATTCGGGAACATATGATTTACTTTGTCTATGTTGTGGATTGTGACTTCATAACTAGCTAGCGAGACATAGCCATTAGGGCATCATCATCATCATTAATATTATTATTATTATTATTATTATTATTATTATTATAGTTTACTTATCTATAAGGAAATAGGTAACTGGCACATTTTTGTTGGTTTGGAATTGTCTTGATCTTAAATGTTGTTAAAATAATTATGTTATAATTATATATTATTTTTTGGTTACAAGGGGAGATATTAGTTTTTGGTAACCCTAGGACCATAAGCTCTTTATATAGGGTCCTTCAACTATTGAACAAACTAAGTTGGGATATGATAATAATGTCAATTCTTTGCAACCCAAACTGTTTTTCACCCCTTATTGTTAGTTCTTTGCCCCAAACAACTTAGAAACTCTAAATTGCATGGGTAAAAGGTGAGAATTTAGATGTTTGATTTGAAAAGTCACAACCTTGCAAATCAAACCCACTTGCAACCGACACCCACTAGCAGCCTTATAATGTAGCTCACCAATGATACTCTCCTTTGTTTCTGCTTATTGCCACTACTAACCTAGATCCACCTACTAACCATCTTATGCTACCAACTCTAGATGCCCCAACCTAGATACCGAAGATTGTTGTCCACTATTAGCAATCTTCCAACACCTCACTCATCAATTGTGGGTCATCCTCTAAAGTCACATAGGTGTGCTGCCCACTATTCACCTATTTCTTAAAGAGTCTTGCCTCCGAAGTCAATTTATAAGACTACTAAAGAGCCATAGGTGGTAATTGAAGGTCTTGTACCTATTACCAACCACCATTAGAGGTGGTAATTGGGCGGGTGAGGCCACTTTCAGGTCGGATCAATTCAGGCACATGTCATTTTAGGTTGGGTTAGTTCATTCTTTGCCAGTTAGGTTCATGTCGGCCTCAGTTCGTCTTAGGCTCAAGTCATCTCGGATTATTTAGCTAGATCGGGTCGAGTTGAGATTGTTTCGGGTTCAGATAAGTTTGAGTAATTCTACCTTTTGGATCGGTTTGATTTGGGTTCGAGTTATTTTTTGTTTAGGTAACCTTGGTTATTTTATCTTTTGGATATAAGTTTTGGCTACTTCATTGTTCATTCGTTATTTTATTTGGGTTCAAGTCAAGATGGTTTATTTTACTATTTTAGATGCTTATGAAGTCTAGCTATGTTAAATTAGGTTATTTCAAATTATATTATTATTATTATTGTTTTGTAGAGTTTGTTTAGGTTTGGATCTATTTGTGTTAATTTTAGTTTTATCATTATTATATCTTTTTGAGTCAATAACATGTTAGGTTATTTCAAATTTGTTAGGAGTACTTTTACTTCTATAAAACTATTTTAATTTTTTTTTATCTCTAATTTTCAATGGGAAATATGAAAACAGTTTTCCATATAAAATTGAAACAATGCATTTATTCATGCATATAATGGAACAAATATTTAATTGGAAAAATAAAAAAAATGTTCATATATTTTTAGGTCAGAATTAATATGATGATAGTAACAATTAACAAGTAACAAGAACAAGAATAACAAGAACAACACAAAAAAAAAAAAAAAAATAGTAACAACAACAATAGTAATATATTAATGATAGTAATATATCACTACTACAGTACTACTACTAATAATGATACAACAACAATAAAAATATTATAGTAGTAGTAATAAGAACGCTTATAATAAAGACAATTAACAATAGTAGTAGTAGTAGTAGTAGTAATACTTGTAATAACAAAAAATGTTGTAATAATAAACTTCTAATAATAATAGTCATGGTAATAATTATTATAATAATTATGCTTTTCATATTAATAGTATTAGGAATAGTAGCAGTGAAAGAAAATAAAAATGGTAATATGAGTTGTAGTAGTAACTATAATAATATTAATAAATATAAACTATAATCATAATAATTGCAATAATAGTAGCAGTAGTAGTAACAACAATAACAATACTAGGGATAATAATATTAGTACTACTAGTAGTGATATTAATAATAAAAATAATAATACTTTTGATAATGATAATAGTCGTAGTACTTGTAATAGGAGTAATACCTATTTTTTTAGTAGTAGTAGTAACACCTAATAGCAATAATAATAGTACTATATTTAGGATTAGTATTGCATGTCAGATAGTCATCAAATCGGATCGGCTATATTTAAGATTTATATTATCTCGGATCCTATATGTAATACCTCTATTTTGAGCACTTAAAAATTTCATTTTAAAAAGTTAATTGCGAAGTCAAAACTAAATATAGGGTGCCATGCCACATCCGTCCTAGAAGAGGCACTATTTAATAAGGGTTAAGCCAAGTTGCGCTAGATATAAATAAGGCTTATGCCTCTATTCATAAATCAACAATTGGAGGATTAATGAATATTACTATGTGCCTCTCTCTAGATCAATCGGCCTTGCTCTCCATACCTTATGATTTACTCAATCAGATCTCTTAATTAACTCCTTTAAATTGTCAGTTAATTACAATGGGTCACAAATGCACTAATTGTAATAAGAACAAATCAAGAAACCAATCCCGAGTTTGATTTCAATCCCATGATTAAAATACTAGAGTGGAAACAGACCTTGACAAGGTACCACCTGGTTTGATTGTAGTTCAACCAGTCCAACTAGATTGATCACAACTCAACCGGATATTTTTTAACTATGGTATAAAATCATATAATTATATAAAAAATTACAAAATATTATTGACTAGGTATGGGAAATTAGTTATATATCCAAACAATATAGATTCAATAGCCATAAACTAATTTTCTAGGAGCAAAGAAAAATAAAAAACATGGAAGTGCTAAAATTGAGTCAAAATCGATTAAGCCAACTAAACCGCAGCAAGTGGTCCAAACTGGTTGCACCAGACCGGTCGAACTGGTTGTATTGGAATCAACCTGTTTTTATTTGGGCTGTTTGAAAATGTAGTATTTTTGTTGTACCGCACCCCACACTTGTATTCGATCATACCGATTGAACCAGCTAGTCCGATTTTTAAATAACTGGTTCAACGAAGAAGTTGGGATCCTAATTCATCCACAAAACCAAACCAAGGAGCTAATAATTGGGAACATTCTACATAGGAGTTGGGAGTTATTATGGGTCGCCCCGTTTTTGTGGCTCCAGAGTGTGAGGAGTCCTTGTAAGGAATTATTCTGTCTAGGACACCTATGTGAGGTCCAAGATGCACAATTGGATCAACTACTTATCTCGATTCTAGCTAGTTGAGGGAGCTCATCAGATAATACTTTAGTGGAGGATATGGACCCCTTTGAGCACCAAGGCTCACCTATGGATGTGCTGAATATGCTAGTCCTAAACAATGGCCAGAGTGGTATTATTTGGGAGACCCTGAGTACAATACTTCTTTTGACTCAGGCACATGCATCATGCTGCATGCCCAAGAGTTTGTGGGAGGCTGACCCGTCTAGCATTCCCTGGATCATCCTATTCATGGTAATATTGTCCCTGTATTTACACCAGTGCGGGTCATAGAATTAGATTCTGTCATATTGTGATACTTATGGTCCTCACTTTAGTAGTCGGTCGTACACTACCCAATGCTTCACGGTATATCAGACCGCTGCGGTTGCTGCTTTTCATCTTTTGGTTACTCCGGTGGATGGGCTTGAGTTGCACAGTTGCAGGACGCCTGGGGTATGTTTGAAGGTTCAATTAGGGTTTGTGGCAATACATCCTGTGGTGATCTCTACCTCATCTAATGGGATGAGCTTGGTTTGGTCCTAGGCCACCTTTGGTTGGTGTGCTCTCTTCTTATCCAAGCTCGAAAAGGAACAAATTTCTCCTTTGCCCAAATAGATTCAAGCTTATAGTCATTGATGGGGTTATAGAGCTGCTAGTCCAATATCACGGTCTTCCTGGCTTCTCTATTATTGATGTCATACTTAATATTTTTCTTATCAGTATTTCTACTGTTGTTATCATTATTGTCATTATTATAGTTATTAACATTAATTTTATATTTATTTTGTTATTGTCAAAATTTTGCAGATCTGATTTGATTTAATTAGGCCAAAAAATAAGATGAGGGGAACAGGTCCTAGTCATAAATCAACTGTCCTCTCTCTCTACCCTGCACCTCTCTCTCGGCTGATCAGCCTCCTCTCCCCCCTCCCCTCCCTGCTACTGTACTCTTGAACCCTCTCTAATACACAATTAAATCCTCCTATTTAACTCCTCCACACATACTCAATTAATTACCATGGGCCACAAATGCTGTGATCGTAACAAGAACAAATCAATTCTGAGTTTGAGTTCCACCAAGAACTTGGGATCCTTATTTAGCCATGGAATTGAATCAAAGGACTCATAATCGGGAACATACTGTCCCCCTAGCTGTCTAGTAATGGCTTTGATTTGTGGAAATTCCATCTTTCCCATCACCCTCTCCCATTCCTACATTATAATTTCTTTCACTTGCAAATGAGGATGACATGTTTGAATGTTTTACTTTATTATATGATAGGGCTATTCATGTTTGTATATTTTCCCAACTTCAGCTGATTGACTGTAGGATACTTGCAACCTGAGTACTGATAGAAAAATGCAAGTTTTAGGATCTGACCTCATGTATCTCGAGAATTCTTGTCATCCACAACCCTCAACTGAGTCTACATGTTGATGGTTGCTATACATAATGATGGCTGATTTTCTGATTTCATCTCAGTGGTAAAATGCCCACATCTCGCTGAAGGATTTTTTAAGCTCTGGAGCATTGTTGGTGGAGATCATTAATAGCAAGAAGAATGCTGGTTCTTACTCAATTTCTTGCTCAATCAAACTGGATGATTTGTCGGTAATTGAAAATCTTTGACATTTTTAATACTTCCAATTTAGAGCCTCTCGTTTTGCATTCATGTAACAGCAATATTGTAGGCATGATATCTGTGGACAACTGGTGGAGGTTATGAGTTCACTAATCAAAGCTCAAGTCATAGTTTACCAGAGAATGAGCTAACATATTGCATAACTATGGACAGTTGTCAGTTGTTATCATATAATATATATAAAGATATATCATAAATAAATAAATCTAGGATATAGATAATTTATAATAATAAAGTAACATATGTAATTTTTGTTTGATAATATATGGCACTAAGTGTTATCCTTCTAAAATTTTATTGGGGCGAGGTCCTGTATTATGAGGTTAAAAATAGGAGTATTAATGGTTGATGGAATGAATTTCTTCTCTCTTCAGTCATTTTTGATGTAATATGTATTTCTTAGTGTAAAAAATACTATAAACCTACTGTATTGCTTGACTAAATTAATTATTATGTTTAACTAAATATCATGTAAACAATAAAAAAAATATATTCAATGTTCAGTATAAATTATATTAGCTGAATGAAATAATAAAACAGAAGCTAGGCTTTAAATTTTAATATTAATTAAATATTATGTCAATTATTCATAGAAAAAAAAATCTAAGAACAATTGCTCTGCTTTATAAACAAAAAGACAAAAAGAAGGATAACTGATATAATATTTATGAACTATAGTTAATTATTTTGCTAAGGCTTTATAAACTATAATAAAGTTAGATATGGAGTTTTTAGACCGGAGATAAAAAATGGCGTGAATTGAAGAGTGAAAGAAAGAGGAATATTTGACCTATAAAAGAGAAGAGGAGCAAGGACAGTTGGGCAGCTACTGGAACATGGTCGTCTGTGATTAAACTCAGGATGTGCTTGATCAAAAGACATAAATCCACCATTCCATCACTATTGAGGGCTCTATGTGGTTCCCTTCCTGAATGCGGAGCTGATGTAGGGCTGTAAGAATAATGGGGAATTAGGAGAAACGAAATACTTTGTAAGAGAGGAAGGGAATCAGGGAAGAGAAAGAAGAGGAACTAGAGGAGGGAAGACGGGACTTGATAAGAGTTAGACAATTTAGAGAAGGAAGCAATCAATTGTATTTATATTCATTCATCAAAGTTTGAAAAATAAATGTAAGCTCGGACCATATCCATAAAATGAAGTACGAATGCATCTTTAAAACAACGATACCACATTCTAAAATGATAATACTAAAATATCTAAATCCTATGATATGATGTAGTTCGTGATTTTGGGTGGGCAACTTTAAAATGAAGGGATTTTAAAACCGATAAATTTTTAACGTGATTCTCTTTTAGGAGACTTGGAAGGGATTTAGGCTGGAGAGTTTTACAAATTTATCTTCTAAGATTGCCCCATCCAAACCTGCCCTGAACTTCCCTTCATCCTCCTAACATTCATGAGCCTTCTGTGTATGCTGCTGGAGTTTGCAATGGGATTGACCAACCATTTCAGATAATTTAGCATTTCGAGTTTGTTTGGTGACGAACTATCACTTCAAGATATTTTCAGAACATGTGTGGCTCCATGATAAATGGGCATTTTGTTTAGTCTGCAATTACTGTTTGCTCAGTTCTTCCTATATTATCCTTCGTTTGTTTCTTTTACATCCTCAATTCATGCATGCTTTATGTGTCATGTCCTCACTCTAATGAAGCTAGGTCTGGTTGAAATGAAACAAAGGGAGGAGTGTGAAAAATCATGGCAACATGTGAGCTGAATACTAATTATTTTTGTTCTAAATAGCGCCTTTGTAAATGATTTGTCACAATGATGATGAGTATAGATTCAGTGCATATTCTATATAGTTAATGGAAATGCACAAGTACTGTGTTTATATGCTTCAGATATCAGCAGTGAGGGATGGAGGAAGGGATTTTATTCCGGCATGAACATGAAAGCCTAAATTGGTTTGATGGGGTAATTCTTTCCCTAACCAACCTCGAAATATGGGAGGGATGACACCAAGGAGCTTAATGGTGCATGTCTGATTTGGAGCAAATTGTGTAAATATATATAAATCAGACGACATTTGTGCATTCTGTCTAAAACTGTTTGGACGTTTTTTTTTTTTTTTTTTTGGCGACAGTGAGCATCGCATCTTGATTGTAGCTCAGTAAACGCCAGATATTTTTTATTTTTTTATTTTTGGGGCGGGGAAGAGGGGGTGGTAAAATATAGCACCCGTGAAACTTTTAATAAGCGCTGGAATTAATTGTGCTGTAATTTCTGCAGGTTCCTTTGTCCAACTCAAGGTCGGGCCGGATGCCTTAACCATCCAACAGTCGACGTCATCTGATAACTGATTCTGAAAACTATCCATCAGTGTAACATTCTACCTACTGGCAAACAAAAGTTTGAGAGAAAAGGCAAGCAAGCAATGGATGCTTTACAACCAGTTCGTTGCTAATGCTTGAATTTGCAGAAAAAAAAGGCTAGTACGTATTGCTAAATGCGTGGAAGGGTATTTATTTGATTGATTCTGCGTTTCTTATTTTATTGGGTTAGGTTTTTATCCCGGTGTCACTTTTTGTCGACTCTAACTCCATCCCCAATCCCCTGGAAAGGAAATCCCTTATTGCGCGCCTATCTATTGCGGTGTAGGGACCTGCTTAATAATAGTATTACGAGGCAAGACGTGGACATTGCTCCATGCTCGTTTTTAAGGTTGAATTTTATCTGTATTGACTTATATTTGAGGCCTTTCTTTCTTTATTTTGTTGCTCAGATAGTTTACAAAATAATTGTAGTTAGTGATGCCCCAACGTTGCTTATCATTAATCAAAGATCATGGTTGGCAAGCTTTCTTTGCATTTATATAGGTTGGTATTGGTAGTACATCAGTGATGATAGTGACCACTACCAATTGTATGATCTGTCACGGGTGTTGTCAATATGTCATCTCAACTTGCTAAGATTGCTGTCCTTGTCCTCTTCCTTTTATGTGGGCGGCAGCACTAGAAATGGTAATAGATTGAGTCTAATTAGATCTAGATTTGATGTATATTCTTCGGATGTTAGAAGTTTAAATTCAGGTCTAGAATTATCAAGTCCAGCAAATAAAGAGGTCTTAAAATGGTCCAATTATTATTATTATTATTGATAATTTATGTAAATATAAATACATTTATATTTTATATATCTTAATATGTATTTTTTGTTAATGAAAATATTAAATTAGTTACTTTAATTTTGTTAATGGTTTTTTAATATTTTTGAAATAAAATACTATATATAATGTTCATAAAATAAGCATTCTGAAATAAAATTAAAAAAAATAACAAAGAAATTTAAACAAGATTATGATATATATGGTAATTATAATATATATATATATATATAAATTAAACGGGTCCGGCGGATTGAATCTGAATACGAAACAATTAGATCTAATTTTAGATTTGTTTAAGTGTGTATGAATATAAATTCAATTTAGATTAATATATTTAAAAATTATAGATCTAACTTCATTATAAATGAGATGGTTTAACGGATTTAGCATTTAGGTACTCGGAATCCATTGTCATTGCAATTATCTTGCTTCCTTAGAAAATTTTTATCGCCATCCCGTCGGTCACTTCCCTATCCCCTTTTCCCTTTCCCCTTTCCCCTTTCTCCTGTCACTTCCCTGTTGAAGATGAAGAGATGCTTCCTTTGAAATTCAACTTTCTACTTTTCTAGAGTAGATGGTTTACTTCACTTCGTAGTAATCACAACTCTATAAAGTTTTCTGTTAGTTTATTATTATTATTATTTTAGAAAATATTTTTCTAAATCCTATGATTTAGTTTTTTTTTTCCTTTTCAATTTACAAAACACTATATCTATATACCTTTCTAATTAATCAATACCGGAAAAAGAAATGAATATGTAGTTTCTTCAATTTATCTTCCTATTATATTGTTACCAAAAGTTGAAAAATTACAGTTTTCTCATATATTTTTTTACCCTTTTTTTTTTCTCAAAATCATCCGTCTCTTTTTATAAGGTAAATTATTATTAGCTAATTTGAATAAGATTGCATTGGTTGTACTTTTTCAAGCTAATTATCTTCTTTATTCATTCCCCTTTTTCCTTCTTCAATGATAAATCAAAATATTTTTAAAAGTAGTATTTTGAAGTGTAGCTATATGCTAGTACATAACAGCATAAAACATTTACTATATTAATATCAACCAACATCATCATAATATTCATTTCTTTATAGTAAATGAAAAACACTCGTGGATTGCAAATCAGTATTATTATATTTAGTTATTTACTAAAACCTCCTTCCGAAAATAATGGAGCCAATTTTTGATTGAGCTGGTGTTACATGAAGAATTCACATTATGGGAGTAGTTGACGGTGTCTAATTTTTTTTCCTTTTATTATTATTTGTGTATCAAAAAATTAAAGTCATTTTTAACAATCTACTTATTTGTAAGAGGGCAAAACAATACCTTAAAATTTTAATTACATCATTCATTGAAAAATAGCAAAATAATTAATATATAGAATATGGAAAAGGAAAAAATTAGGGTAAAGATGGAAAATATAATTTATTTTTTCATAATGAAATTATTGTTTATAAAAAAATGTACTTAGAATATATATTCTTTTAATTGAAAGTGGTATTTCTATTAGACTTAGCATGATAGCATTGATATCTTTAGTTTAGTTATTTGAAAGTCTATACTCTTTTAACTTTCTTTTATGAATTGTTTGGCAAACAGTATGTTTGGTTAACTTGTTTGCTTTTAGCAAATTATTTCTAAAGAATTTGTAGAATATTGTTCCAAAGAACTCAAGACACGTGTTTAAATAGCTAAATTAACTTTTAGACTCTTTTATTTACTTAAATAACATTAAAATTTGAAGGGAGATATATATAAAGCATGTTAAGGTTAGTCTCGGAGTTAAGTTACATATCTTTTTTTTTTGTAAATAAAAGATATATATTATTCAATCCTATGTTTCTTTTGGGAGGAAATTTTAATATTTAAAGAATATTTATTTTGTTAATGTCCAATTTTTCTTTAAACAGAGACGAATAATATTGGTTCCGCTCATAGATTCATGATAATCTTTTTCTTCATTATATGTCTTTGTCTTTCACGTTTGTAGGCTTGTGGGGTTCAAGGTGGCAATGAGATGATGACACATGCTGTACCATTTTAGTTTACTTGGGTTCTACTTAGATCTAATAAAATGATCCAAAATCGAATACTTGAAAGAAATAATTTTTAAATAACCTAAAATTGTAGTATCTAAGTTTGATTCACATTTTAAAGTCTCATATGTGCTGAAAATCGAAACAATCTTAAGGAATCATAATCGACTTAGAGTTTAAACTTCAAATAAAATATTAAATTAAACCAAATTAAGAATTTGTTAAAAAGATAATAACTTGCTGAGATAATTCATGAGAAGTTAGTTCTTTTTATTTTTTGTGATAAAATCTTTGTCAAACCAATTTTTTTTATTCATATTTTCTTCAAAAAAAACTTACTGACTAGTCAATAAGCTAAAATCTAACTTATAAGTCAATTTAGTTCTTAAAAAATGGTAAACGCATGTCATATTCATCAATGATCCATCTCATCAGGGTGATCTTTGTATTGATTCAAGCTTTTGTCTTTTCCATCCAACACATTTTACAATTCATTATAAATCAAATTTGCTTACATATATGATTTCTAGAGACTATATCAATTGATTAAACTTTGGTTGTGATCTTGTTGAGTTACATAATGATGAATAAGATTCAAATGCTCAAAGCATCACAACTCCTAGGATTTGAGGATCAACATAATTTTGATATTAAAAAATTTAAATGCTAGTAATTTATCCTTGGAATCAAACACAATTATAACTCCTTATCGGTTAATATTAAGATTGTGTTGGACATTCAACCTTTACATAATTTAGGTAGTCATACTACATAATAAGATATGTAGGTAAATGGGTGTTTTGAGTCTACCAACAATGTTATGCAAACCTACAAGTTCACATACAAAAACTAGATAGATTCAATATAATGTACCTAAATTAGAAAACATGATTAGATTAAGGTTTGTGATATGGGTAAATGAATAAATTTATCCGTTGGTAACTCTGATAGAGTTAATCAAGGATTAGTCATGATTAATCATAAAATGACCATATTGGCTTTAATATAATGAAATATTGAATATGTGAATAATAGAAGTCAAAGTTGGACCATGGACCATGACATTGACCATTCACTTTAACCTTAAAATATAAACAATGATTTTTCTTTTTACAAAAAATGGTATATGGCATTGTTTTGTGATTTATAACCCAAATGTATCCAATATTTTGATTTGTTTGACTCTCATGTGGCCTTGTAAAATTAAGAGTGATTATTTTTAGAAATTCTGACCAAATTTTGGCTTTAATTTTTTTTATAGTGAATAGTATTTGATAGATGCATAGTATATGGAATTATTTGATGTATCTTAACCTAGCTCATGCTTTTCGTTATGATAATTTAACCATTTTTCTTGAGTTTTCTCTATTGGCCTAATTTTTCAAAAAAAAGAAGAAGATGAAATTAATATAATTTGGGCTGATAACTAAGGAAAAGAAGCACAGTATAAGAAGCAAGCTTGAAATTATGGAAAATTGGATATATCATCACGCATGACCCTTGTAACACTGCCAAATTTTACAGTTGAAAATTTTCGTTTAATAAAAAACCATACACTAAGATAAGGGGGTGCTACTACCGTGATCAATACAAGCTTCACCCCCGACTAGTCTTGTACCAACCACAAGGCTAGAAAATTCATAAGGCATTGAACCGGTAAGAGCATAACATCATAATGATCCGAATAGTTCATAATAAAAAAATAATTAGAGCGCGCGATTAAAGAGTCATTACAAAATAGAAAACTAGTATAGCGTCAAAGCCTCTGAGGGGAAAACAGTAAAAACAATAAAATAAAGTAAAACAAAAAAAATATGAGTCCGGACATCACTCGCTCTTGGGCCCCATGCGAGATCCAACATGCCATCACTCAACCCCACCCAACGTATTTAATGCGCCATAGGCGTCAAACACAACATCTCCTACCTACACCAACTCAGAAGAAGTCACTGCTCGTGGGAAAGAGCAGTACCCATAAAACGGGTGGTCAGTATGTTACGTACTGAGTAAAGTAACCATGCAGCTAAGGCCATATAAGAAAGACAGATAATACAAGTAGTAAATCAGTTTGGTTAAACATAATCATTATATCTCTTTTCATTATTCTCATTTCACACCATACTCAATTTAAGTCCATACGAGTACGAGAACCTCACTATTATAGCCGGTGGACCGACAAACACCTAGGGCAGAATGCATCTGGCCACTATTATTCACCGGTGGAACAGTCTCTAGGACACAAGGCACCTAGCCACTATTATCGCCGGTGGACCGGTTTGGCCCCGACTCTCATGGTGTTTCACTATAAGTAATTAGTATTTTTCCTATGGCTTATTATCATTAGGTTTGGTTTACTGAGCCTAGAATCCCCGACTATTACAGTCGGTGGACCGAAAACATCTAGGGCAGAACGTACCTAGCCACTATTATTTGCCGGTGGAACAGTCTCCAAGGCACAAGGTACTTGGCTACTATTATTGCCAGTGGACCGGTCTGAGCCAGGTTCAATAATCTTTCTCTTTAAATAGTTAGTGTCTTATACATGTCTTATTCAGTAGATACTTTCATATTCGACATGCATGCCCATTGGAATTCCCACTCACATACCCCATTCACACCTACTCTCCTGAAAAGCCTCGTCCCATATCTTGGGACTTCTACACCTCCCAAAAAATCCTGAAATCCTTCCCCCCTTTCCTTACTTACCATGAAAGTGCAAACTCCTATGCATGTAGGTTGAGGCCCACTATCCCATATCTCTGGTTTAACTTACCATTGCCCTCTAGAATTTTCACCTCAAAAACCCTAATTTGGCCTATATGGCCTAACTTCTCCCTATTGTACATGGCCCATGCTCCCTTTATTCTCAACTCATCACTCCACTCGGTTCACACCCACCATCCCAACTTTGCATGCATGGTCATAAAACCCTAGTTGGCCACCCCAAACCCTAGCACCTCTTCTTTCTCATATGTTGTTCCTTCATCACCCTCACTCACCATTTCCCTTTTTGCATGACACACATTTACCCCTCCATGTGACACCCCTCCACTCTCATCCCACACTCCAACCTCTTTCATTAACTCTCCCTTCCACACACTTTCCCACTTATGGTTTTTCTCACAAACCCTAGCTAAGTCCCTCATGCACCCTTATACCAACCTATGTACTATTTTTTTTTATATGGACTCCAATCACCACAACTACTCTCCCCTCAACTTACTTAACCCTCAGTCAACTTTTCCCACATAAAAGTCATCCCCATGTAGAGATTAAACAACACATGCAAACCTTACACTCCCCATGCATAATTTATCCCATCCTCTTATTTTATTCATATTATTCTTTTATTTGTTCACCCATAAGCCATAAGATGCTTAGGCCTTTTTCACTTCCATCTTACCATTCCACTCTCTTTACCTCTATAATTTTACACAACCTCATCTTAATACTTAGGGACTCCAAGCATGTATGTCAAATAGGGCAACAATACATAAGCACAACACAAGTATAAGTTACATTACCATATTACATATGCCATAAAACATGTACAACTTACCTTAGCTCCATGCTTAGTAAGCTATGCTACAAGTAAAATTTTCATAACCACATAAGATACATGCACATAACCACACATATAAACACACAATACACAAATCTGGCCTTAACCACATCCTTATCTAAAACGACACCGGACTTGGAGCATGCTTCCTACGCCTCCTTAGGGGTCAAAATTAGTTCACATATAAAAGGAAAACTCTAGGGTTAACTTCCCTATTACTCCTTTAATTATTCCCTAATTTACCTTTAGTAAAAAACTAGTATTAGTGATGATAATAATAGTAGTCTTAGTAGCATTAATAAGGGTATTATCATTAAAGTGGCTAACAAATATAGTAGTGGTAGTATTAACCAAAATAGGGCTATTAGTAGTGATGATGATAATAATGATGATAATGGCAGAATAATAGTAATAGTAATAGTAATAGTAATAACAATAATAATAAGGCTAAAATAATAATTATACCAAAATAATTTATACTTAAGTGACAGTAAGGGTTAGGGCACGACCTAAGTGGAGGTGGCAGCTAGGGTGGCGGCGGTGGGGGGAGTGGTGGTTGTGTTGGGAAAAGCTGGACTTTTGGGGTTGGAAGAGAGAGGGTGGTGGCGTTTGTGAGGTAGTGGACTCCCTGGACTAGAGGTGGCAAACGGGTCATTTGGGTCGGGTTAGGGTCGGGTTGATATGGGTCGGGTCAACTTTTGTTTACTATACAATCGAGTCGGGTTCGGGTTCGGGTTCGGGTCTAATTCGGTTCGGGTGTGTTTTGGGTTATGTTGCTTTGGGTCGGGTTCGGGTTTGATTCGGGTTAAATGACGGGTCGGGTGTGATTTGGGTCGGGTCGATGCTAGGTTCTTCGGATTTCTCGGGTTCGGGTCTATTTCGGGTTTGACTCGGGTCTATAGAATTCGGGTTAGGTTTGGGTTTGGGTTCGGGTTCGGGTCACTATATGGGTCGGATGTGAATCAGATCAACTAAGTGTTAGATCTATCGAGTTTTTCGAATTCGGGTCTATTTCGGGTCTATAGATTTTAGGTCAAATCAAAAAACTCAAATTAGGTATTATTTATAATAGTATGAATCATGATCGAGAACAAGTTTGAACATAAAAATGGAAACTTGTATGAAATAAAATAAAATAAAGTTATTTTTAATTTTTACAAAATTAACTTTAAGTATTTTTATAATACTAATAAAATCTTTAAACACACCACCATCATAATTTAAAATAAGAGAGTTTTTTCCTAGCCATAATAGTATGACCTTATCCTATTACTATTAGTTTGGTTTTAGCTTCTTTTGCTGTGGTTTTTTAATTTCTCAGTGTCACATCGTCACTATTTTTCATTTTCAATAATAATTTTTAATATACAATAAATAATTATGTGATAAATGAAAATAACAATCATCAATAACTTTACGAAAAATGAAATATCAAAGTTGTCTTATGATTATAAACCCTATACCACTTCCAATGAATTTGTCTCAATGCCTAACTTAGTAAAACAATACTCCGTCATAGCACACTAAATTCTATATTGTATGTTTGATGTCTTAAGACAATTATCTATATTATAAATATGTCGATAGATATTTATAATGGTCACAACATAGCTAATAAGTGACAATATATCGCCTTTTACACCTTAAATTACAAATATAATTTTCATAATTTCCTACATTACTTTTCCTGCATTGTTCATGTTCAATTTGCATTAATATGCATATCATCCATTTCCTTCGTTCTTATAATTGCTAACATATGGTGGACCATGCACTTCCTTTGTTAATTATTTTATTTCTTGATATTATGGCATAATATTCTAGAAGCAAGTGCATGGTATCCTCAATAATATTCTTTGGTCACTGAATCAGTGCAGAGTCATTTGATCTCCTCCTATTTCAATTCATTCAAATAACACATATTAGTGTACACGTCATTTTTAACATATCATCATCTAAATGTTAGATTATGAAATAGACTCAATCAAATTCATTATCTTTTTATAGTATGCAACTTCAATATGGATTATCATCATCCAAATAAAACATTTGGGTAATTGGGCAATCATTAATCTCATGCACCAAAGTCTAAGTTACTTGTTCACATATCTCACACATTGGTCCATTCGTACCTTTCTCATTTTTAGTTAATAGCTACTCCTTACAAGCCTTTGATTCTTTGAAGTATTAATCTTAATCTGATATTCTTAGTGAGGATTTTGAGGTGCTAGATTTGTTGTCATTGCAAACTTGATGATGATGACTCATCCTTTACTCCCTTTAGATCTTTTAGCTCAATATCATTCCAAGCTAATATTATCTCTAGTTGGTTGTAAAGTTAATAAAACTTTAAAATACCCAATAATTTCATAGGTTGTAAAATAGGTCATAATAAATTTGTATTCTTTTGCTATGAGCCATGATCCAATAATTTCATGATATATCTCATGTGCGTTGCATTTCAATAGTTATAAACTCATTTTCTAATCTAAATTATTTGGATGAAGTAAAAAATACCTTCTATTATGGGTTACTCATGCATTGCATCATCCTATACCTGTATATCTAACTCATCTCCAACACATCACACACAGTTTCTAGTAATGTGTTGTCATAAATTCTATGATATGCTAAGATACTATTATATTAGGGAAATTCAATCTATAATATGAAAATATTAAATATTCATATATAAAAGAAACCAATATCAAAATAAATACTAGAAATATAATTTATATAATGAGTTAACTCAATTTTAGTTGGTTGCAATTATTATAAATATCTCACTTGTCATTAATTTAATTACAAAACAAAACTTACCGTTGAAGATGCACATTCTTAAGTAAATTTATAAAATTATAACTTAGTTACCCTTTTATATTAATAATTAACTTATTATACGGCAATTCTATAAAAAAAATTGACAGATTATCTTTCAAGTTTCAATAAATCTTGATTTTTAAACTCCAACATCATTAATCATCCAATAAATCAATAAAAAAAATTTCAGAGCACACATGCAAAAGATAAGGTGAATATCCAATGAATTATTCTTAATGATCTACCAATTTTACAAATAAACAAGTTTTAGCAAAAATAATATATTTAATTAATTAAGTACAAAATAATGAGTTCAATATTTATGAATTGAAATTTAGCAAAAATGAATAAATATTGCTTTAGTTAAAATATATTAAAAAAATGATATAATTTACATATGAGGTAGACTACTAGTCTATTGATAATTTGATATTATGAATTAAGGAGTAAAAAACCATATTACAAATGCTAAAGCTATAATTAACGTAAAACTTTAAAATGAGTACAAATATACATACTATCACAAAATATTGCTAACATACCATTACCAACTAACAAATACTATCAAAGGGAATTAGTATTATAAAGTATAAAGATGTAAATGTTAAATATGCTATGAATAAATTACATATATAATTTAGTCTCAAACTTTAATTAGGGTTAGAAATACAAATAACTTTTATCTTTAAATTAAATGATAATTATAATTAATAATAAAATTATATATATTATTATTACATTTAAATACTATGAGAAATAAACTCAAAATCTTACAACGATTAAATTTTATTTAAAAGTCTCATTTTTGACTCATTTTATTTTTTATACATTAAATACTAAATATTTTTTTAACACTTTGTCCCCTATTAAATGTTTCACTTACTTCTTATTTTTCTAAGCCCCTTAATTTTATATAAACTATAATAAGATATTAGTTAAAATATTTCTAATTTTCTAATAACTTTATATTTTTTTTAATATTTCACCTAAATCTTATTTTCTCCCCAATATCTATATTTTATTTTCCCTCCAAATCTAACCTATTAGATATCACTCATCAAAATATTTCCCGCGTATATAGCTACAGCTACACTGCTGCTACTACTTACTGCTATACTAGTTTACTGCTAGTTTACTCTATTACCCGGTTACTCTGTTAAGGCCTTAAGGCTCGCAGACAAACAAGTCATGCAGCGACACAGCCTCACGGCCCTCACCTCACACTCGCACTCACACAGTCACACCGTCGCACCGTCGCACACTCACACAGGACAACAGAAGACTCTGCTTCCTTCGTCGATCGTCAGTTCGTCACTGCACTGGTCACTCACACTGTTGCGTTTGGTTTTGGCGTGAATCGTGTGATTCGAACCAAACGGGCAGAAACATATCTTGCTTCCTTCGTCTCAGTTCGTCACTGCCTCACTGTCGCGTTTGGTTTTGGTGTGAATCGTGTGATTCGAACCAAACGGGCAGAAACATATCTTCCTCTGTTTCTCTTACCTCTATCAGCTGGATTCATGAAGGATTATTTTGCTACAGTGCTTCCTCAATCATACAGATAAGCACGAATGTAAACTTCTATTGAAATTTTTAACTTCACCTTTTTCCCCCCTTTTCTTGGTAGGTGCTTTCTACGGCAGTCTACAACCACTATAAAAGAATATGTGATACCTCATTTGAAAAACAGTTTGTGCTCATCACCTTGTTTTTGATTCTTTTCTATTGGAGTGATATTATTTTGTTATTTTTTGTTACTTATCTCTCTCTCTTTTTTTAATTGGAATAATTAGGCCAGATGCATATATGGATGGCCACGAGGCTCAAGAGAATGATAATTATCCTGTTGAACCTGAGAAGAGTAATGTCTCGTTGATGGGTCCGACCAGTTCTGGTATGAACAATGATCTTTTCAAATTGCATGAACAGATGATACAATAAATCAGAATTAGCACTAAAGCAGCAATTTGCTGCAGTAATTAACGAGCAAGTGTTCTGATGTACATGTATTTAGCTGATTGTAAGGGCAGGGAAGACATTACTTGCAAAAACACTAGCAAGGTTGGTGAATGTGCCATTTGTCATCGCTGATGCCACAACACTAACACAGGTATGTTTATTTGAGTTGAGATTGGTTATAACATTCATTATGACACTGGATTCCTTTCCAATATTTACTGTAATTCCAGTTTTATTTTTTCATATAGAGCTTCAGGTTTAGCTTATTTTTTTCCATATATTGCTTTGTTATTGGGTGCTACAGGCTGTATTTGAGGAAACATGGAACCTCTGGCTGGTTAACCTGAATCCTAAATAGAATACAAGATAGCCAGATAAATCTTTAACCTGATGTTTGGAGCCCTTGGTTTGGTGTTAATCTAAAGGATGATCTCTTCTTCACTACACTTATGTACATGATAATCTTGAGGGAATAAATGTGCAATTTTCTCTTGTTTGCTATTGCCTTATTTATGTAAAAACCATCTTGACTAATTGTTTTTTTTTTAATTTTTATTTTTTTTATTGTTAATGGATTGGCCTCGTTGGTGAGGGATGACTGCTATATTGTTTGTGATGTCCACGTTCTTTACAGAATTAGACACTTGATGACCATGAAGAGTTTCACTATACATAAACCCTACTACCTACAAACAGTCTGCGGGACATGCTGGGGAGTTGTAAATGAGTGGCATATGCCATTGTGTGTTATATTAGAAAGCATTACTTGTAGCTAGGCTGCCCCTTTCCTTTTAACTCATAAACTGGTTCTCTAATTTTTTTCCTTTTGATTTGCATGTGCATGGTAGTCACGTGTGTATATGAATCAGAATAATCAATTATTGGTTCGGGTCGGTTTAGGTTCGGGTTAGAGTTCG
Organism: Tamarix chinensis; assembly: GCA_030549775.1. Classification (NCBI taxonomy): domain Eukaryota; kingdom Viridiplantae; phylum Streptophyta; class Magnoliopsida; order Caryophyllales; family Tamaricaceae; genus Tamarix; species Tamarix chinensis. Next base: position 99,268,944 of record CM060176.1, read on the forward strand.
GGTTAGTTCAGGTTAAAGTTAAAGTTCGGGTTGGTTCGGGTTCGGGTTAGAGTTCGGGTCGGTTTGAGTTCAGGTTGGAGTTCGGGTCGGTTCGGGTTTGAGGTGTGCTCAGTTCGGGTGATTATTGATTTTGGTCACTTCGGTTCGGGTCAATTTAGATTCGGGTCATTATCGGGTTAGTTAAATTCGGATCGGGTCTAAATTGAATCGGGTTGTTTCGGGCTTTCGGGTTATGAACGGGTTTTATTTTTCGGGTTACTATCGGGTTTCAAGTCGGGTTATTTGGGTTGGGTCGGTCGGGTTGGGTCAACTTTGCCAGGTCTACCCTGGACTAGTAGGGTCGTAGTGGTGGCGGCGACATAGTAGGGTGGTGGCGGCTGAGGGTGGTGGAGAAGGAGGGAGGAGGAAGGAGAGGGAGAAAGGGAAAATTAAGGGTAGGGGAAGGTAAAGGAGGGTCTTTTGGGTTGAGAGGGAGGTAGTGGGGGTGATGATTGTAGCGAAAGAGGCAGCGCACGACGGTAAGAGGGGCGACAATGGGGTGCAAAGAGCAGCTTGAGCTGACCACTTTGCATGGTCGGGGTGAGCTGTGTAGGGGGAAGTTAAGGGCGATGAGTGGCATGGTTTGGTGGAGGGTGATGCAGGAAAGGGTTTGGGTGGTGATTCGTGCAGCGGCGTCTAAGGCGGCTTTTCAAGGCACGATGGTGGGGAGAATTGGGTTTTTTTTGGCAGAGCAAAAGGAGGAAAATGGGGGCATGGATGGGGTATTTATAGGTTGTGGGAGAGAGAAGAGGACAAGGGAGCAAGAGGGGCAGGAGCTCATCGGCCGGTACGAGCCTGCAAATGGCAGAGTGTAAGGCTGCAGATGGGGAGAAAGGGAAGGGGAATAGGCACACGGGAGAGGCAGGTATAGGGCAGGTTGGGCTCGAAATAGAAAGTAAAGGGATGGGGAAGAGAGGGGGAGTAAGTTGGGGTGATACAATGGCAGGGGAGGACGGTTGGTGAAATACCCTAAAATTTTAATCCTAGAAATTTTAGCTAAATAAGTATTTATTAGAAAAATTAATTAAATTAATTATTTTATTAAAATATAGGGAGTTATTTAGGGACAATCAAGGGGAAAATGATAAATAAGTTAACTAGGGAAAAATTAGGGAGTATTGCTAATTTAAATGGGATTAAAAGAAAAAGTATCCAAAATAGCCTAAATTAATCTAAAAAGGAATTAATTATTATTTTTTAAATATTTTTATTTTAAATAACCCAAAAATACCAAAATATCCAACCCACCTTTTTTTCTTTTCTCCCTCTTTTTTTCCTTTTTCTTTTATTCCTCTCTTTCTTTTTTTCCTTTCTCTCCCCCAACCTGGGCTAGCCCGCCACACTGCCCAGCTTCCTCTCCTTCCTTGCGCGGCCCAGGCCCGCACCGCTTCCCTCTTTCCTTTTTTTTCTTCTTTCCTGATCGGTCCGATTTTTTTTCTTCTTCATTTTTTCCTCCCTGAACCGCCCGATCTCGACCCTTCTTCTTCCCTGAGGCATGGGCGGCGACCGAGGAGCTACAACCTAGCCCTCCGCCGGCCACCATCGATGCCCACCATCCTTCCCTTTCTCTCTCGTCGCTTTATTTCATTTTTTCGACCCCAACTGACCTATTCCCCTCTCCCGAGCACCCCGCCCCTTTCCCTTTCCCTCTTCCCTCGACCTTGCCATGGAAAAACAGCCTCAACTGCCACCACCAGGCGGTATGTCTTGCATCTGCGCCTCTCTTGTATTTTTCCCCTTGTCATTGCCCACCCAATCGACCTATAAATACCCCATAAGATGCCTTAATTTGGTTTCTGATTTCGAAACCCAGACTTCGCCCCTTCTCGCTGCCGCCACTTCAGACGAGCAATCCACCGCCGCTGTCCATCGCCGCCAGCCAAACCACCCCCTGAACTGCCCCTTGCACTACCCTTGACCTAACTAAACCATCCTCGTCCCTTGATTTCCCCTACACGAGCCATCCTGGTCGTGCAAAGTTGCCCTCCCAAACAACCAAATTCAGCCCCTACTGCCCTTCGCACTGCTGCCCGCCGCCAATTCCACCACCACCAACACCACCTCTACCCTCCAAAACAACCAGGGGAGCCTCCTCTACCTCCCCACACCTCCCTTTCTCCCTGTCTCCCTCTCCTCCTTCCACCACCTCCAATGCCCACAACCGCCACTACCGCCGCCGCCGCCGCCTGTGCCACCACTACCCTTAGGTGGTTCTCTAACCTTCCCAACCCTTAAACCCATTTTATAAAAGTATTATTTATCTAATAATATTAATGGTATTATTATTATTACTACTACTACTACTACTTAACCTAACCTTGGAAATATTTATAACTAATGCTACTATTAATGGAGATCTAAAATTTTAGTATTAGCATGATAACCCTTACTACTACTACTACTACTACTACTACTACAGTACTACGACTACTACTATTATTATTATCATCATTATTATTATTTTCTTGCTAATATGGTTAATACTAACTTAATCCATTATCACCTTTTATTATTAATATAAATATCTGGACCTTTATATTATTATTATCATTTCAATTACTATATTATTGTTATTGTTATTATTATTATTATGCTTAACACTATTATTATCATTATTATTATTATTATGCTTAACACTATTATTATTATTATTATTGTTGTTGTTGTTGTTGTCATTATTACTATTATCTTATTATTATTAATGTTATTGAAACCAAAATTGGCATGTTACCATTGTGTTACTATAGAAGGAGAATACTCAAACTTAGTATTATTATTATTATTATTATTATTATTATTATTATTATTATTATTCAAATATTGCTAATATTATTCCTAATGCCCTTGTTACTAACATTATTACTATAGTATCATTATTAGTGATTACTATTATTGTTGTTATTACCTTGTTAATATTATTGTGATAAAAAAACATTCGAACCCTTATATTATTATTATTCCAAATATAACTATTATCATTATTTTATTATTTTATCCCTAAATTCATTATTAGCCTTAGCCTTAAAAATAATAGGGCTTCTATTTCTAGGAGCGTTATTATTATTATTATCATCATCATCATCATCATCATCATCATCATCATCATCACTACTTTATTATAACAAGTATTAGTACTATTATTATAAGAAATAAAACCATTGGGTTAATACTATAAATATTAACATAAACATATTTTGACTAGTAATATCTAGTAGGCTAACTTGAGGATAAAAATCCTAGTTTTTCACTTATAAAGCTCCCTTTTATAATAGCAAACCTAATCTTAGACTAGAATAAGAAATAATAATATTTTGGGTAGGAGGGAAACTAATCCTTAGTTTTTCCCTCTTATAGGTGAATCAAGCTAAAACCCTAAGGAGGCGTAGGAGCATGCTACAAGCCCGGCGTCGTTTTAGGTAAGGATGTAGCTAAGTTCATATGTGTTGTGTGACTTGTATGCCTTGGATGCTATATATCATGCTATGTTGTGTATTGTATGATTGTCATTAACTTGTCTTATGTGTAGCGCAACTTGGAGTTGAGGTATGTTTATGTGTTCCTTATGGTATGAGTATGATATGTATATATGGTGATTATGATGTCATATGATATGACCTTCTAGGACATGCATGCTAGGATGATTGATAATGTGATATGGGAATAAAAGTATAAAAAGAAAGAAAATGGGAAGTGAGTCTACCAAGGAGGATATGAGGTTGACCAAAATACCTCATGATCCATGAGAGGAAAATAAAGAGGAAGAGATGGCCAAAATGAAAAAGAGATGGGAACCATGCATGGGAGTTCTAGGGTTCGCATGGGGTGGATTAGACTTGCATGGGAGTGATCCTTACGTGATAAAAGTTGTTTTAGGGTGTAAATAAGTTAAGAGGAGAGTTATAAAGTGATTGGAGACTTGGGACGAAAAAATAGAACGTAGGTTGGTGTAAGGATGCATAAGGGACTCGATTAGGGTTTTGAGAGGAAGCACTAATCTGAAAAAAAAAAGTGGAAGTAAAAATAATCAAGGGAGAGTGGAGTACGCGTTAAGAGTGGGAATTTATTTTATAAGGGGTGAGTATGGGTTCCATGGGAGAGAAGAGACTTTGGGTGAAAAAGAGAGAGGTTACTTGTGGGAAAAGAAAGGTACTAGGGTTGAAGTGGCCTACTAGGATTTTTTGGTCATATTTGGAATCGAAGGGGATAAAGCGATACTATTTGGGATTAGATCTAAATGAGATAAGGTGTGGGGCGATAAATGAAGTAATGGTAGTGTAAGTGAGAAAAAGATTGGGCCACATAGGTCCAATTAGGGTTTTCGAGGGAAAACACTAGAGGGTGATAGTAGGTGGAGTTGGATGTCATGAGATGTTGGGCCTTAACCCACACCCTTAGGAATTGTTTTCCATTATGTGTAAGTGTAAGGGGGAATGGATGTCAGGGCGTGATAAGGGGCGTAGGAGTCCCAAGATATGGGGCGGGCCCCCTTGAGATGATAGAATTAGAATGTTGTTGAACATGCATGCCAAGGGTGAAATGCTTATTGAATAAGACACGAATAAGATACTATCCATTTAAAGAGAAAGATTGCTGAGTCAGACCCAAACCGGTCCATCGGCGAATAATAGTGGCCAGAAGCTGGGGTGCCCTGGAGACCGTTCCACTGGCGAATAATAGTGGCTAGGAACGTTTTGCCCTGCATAATTTACGGTCCACCGGCTATAATAGTGGGATATTCTATGTTCAACAAACCAAACGTAATGAAGTTAAGCCATGGGAAATATACTAAGTACTTACAGTGAAACACCATGTGAGTCAGGGCCAGACTGGTCCACCAGCGAATAATAGTGTCCAGGAGCATTCTGCCCTGGAGACCGATCCATCGACGAATAATAGTGGTCAGGAGCGTTCTGCCCTGTATGTATTTCGGTCCACCAGCTATAATAGTGGGGTTCCCCTACTCACATGGATTAATAAAGAGTATGTGTGGAATGAATATGTTGTTAAGGGGACTAAAGAATAAGTTACCTGAAAAGTAACCCGACCTTATTACATGTACTATTGTATGTTGCCTATATGATCATGCTTATGTTATATGCCCTATATGTTTGGCCTTAGTCGCATCTGTTACCTTACTCAATACGTAGCGTACTGATCACCCGTTTCATGGGTGATGCGCATTCCCACGAATAGAAGACCCTTTTGAGTTTGTGCAGGTAGGGGATGACGTCTTAGATGCCTACGACACCTACGAGGCATCGGGTGGGGCCGAGCGTTAAGTCTAGACCTGACTTGGGGGATTGAGAGCGACTCGGCCGAACTCTATTTTTCTTTTGACTTGACCATGTATTGTTTTATTTTAGTTATGTCATGTCGTACGATATTTTATGTTTTTGAAAAACTCTAGTTGCTTACTCTTTAGATTGTAATCCTAAACCGCACTCTGATTTTTATATTACTTGTGTTTTATTAATGAATTGTGTTTATTTGATGACTTGTGTTTTTATTAATGACTTGTGGTTGATGTTAATCTTGTTTAGCCTTAGCACTTAGTACTGAAACAGTAGGAGTGAATCGATCTGGTACTAAGTGTGGCGGTAATGCCCCCGAGTTTACGGTTTTGTCATTTCGCTTTCGTGAAACATTTTTATTAAAACAAAATTTTTCAGTAGTAAATTTAGGGGTGTTACAGTTGGCAGGTCTGCAGGCATGACATGCAGCACAAAGGAAGGAGAGGGGAGGAGGAAGAAGAAGAGGGTGGGCTAATCAGTTGGGGGAAAAAGAAAAGAAAGAAAGAGGAGAGAACTGGGCGGGTGAGGAAAAAAAGAAAAAAAGAGGGAACGGGATGGGCTCTATGTGGAGGAAGGGAGGGAGAGAGGGGTTGGGCCGCACGGGCGAGGTCCAACCGGGGATAGAAGAGAAGAAAGAAAAGGAGAAAGAAGAAAAAGGAAGAAGGAAAAAATCAAAGGAAGAAAAGGGGGAAGGAGAACAAGAAAAGGGAAAAGGTGGTTGGGGTATTTAAGGTATTCTTGTATTTTTAAATTTTTTGAAAATAATAAAATTAGTAAAAATAAATAATTACATTCCTTTTATAGTAATTTAGAGATTTTGGGTAAATCTTCCTAAATTTTATTTTAGTTAGCAAATTACCCTAATCTTTAATCCTATATTTTCCTCTTTTTTTGTCTTAATTACTCCCATTATTTTATTTAATCAATATCATATATTAACCCTTATTTCATTGTAATTTGCTAAATTAAGGTTTTGGGTATTACAACCCCAAAAAAAATTCATGTGAAAAAAAAATCAATTCAAGACAATCAATAGATAGGAAATACGAGTGCCCCATATTTATGTAAATACTGCCCATTTTGCCTTGGTTATCCTCCCATTTGCTCCATTAATTATAACCCCTTGCATAGTGTTAGTATAAAAATATGGGTGGTTGTTATTTATGAATATAGACCATATTTTTTACATGTTTTGGATCTGATTCGTACGACCTTATGTCTCTATATATGACTTATATTAGGTCGAATATAAATCGAGGAGCACTGCTGCCAGAACTTCAACTTCGTTTTTCATTATTTCTAAACCATTAGGGCTCTTTTGTTAGATTTAGTTAGTTAATTGATGAATTGAAGATCATACGGTGTTTGTGGTTCTGTAATCTCCTACATGCTTTCTTTCCTTTGTTTCATTTATTTGTTTCTTACTTATTATTATGTTTAATGCAATTCCCGATATTCATTTATTCAATTGAGTTTGTGATTTTATGTATTTTAATTTAATATTTGTTATTTGTTTCTCTATGTTTATTAAATTTATGATTTTTATGTGTTTAGATACCGTGTTTTCTAGTTTTGTTAATATGCTAGGATAGATTAGTATGTATGGGATAGGAGGATAATTAAAGGTTATGGGATAATTAATCATGATATATGAATTGGACTTAATTGTTATGTTTATTTTTGGTTGGATTAATAAACTGAATTTAATGATCCTTGATCTAAGATTAGGACTTTATTATCTAAATTGGCCACCTGGATAATTTGAGTGATAATCAAATGCTAAGATAGTATAGTTAATCCATAATTGTTAACATATACATCGGCAAGTGGCAAATATATTATTGATTTAATCTATGTTTATTAATCTTTAGAATTACATAATTCGAGCAGATTGTGATTATGGTTCTATTTAGCTAATCCCTAATCATTAATGCCACCATTAATTAAATCTAGAGATATGATCCTAGGTTATTATTTGGTTAGACAATAAATTATAAGTAGACCTTTATTTATTTGCATAAGGGGATGCTAAGAAGAGGACACGTGCGAGCTTCTGTAGTTTAACATTAGAAATACTATATAACCGTTTTATTCGATGATCGATTGTTATCTCTATGCTGAATATGTTCTCAGACCCTTATTATCTCATTATTGTTATTAAGTTATTTTATTAATCATTAACTTATTCTTTTCATTATTGGTAATTAGTTTTTAATTAATTAACAACCAGATAAATTTATATGATAATATAAATTTACAAATTGAATTACAATCTTTGTGGGATTGACTCCTACTCACTACTTACTATTTGTTTATGTATTTAGGTTTTAATTTGGAGTGCCAGCACACCAAAATTTGGTGTCGTTGTCGGGGACCGGTAACTTTAATTCTTACTTCTATTATCATTTTTATTTATTTATTTATTTATCTCTTCTTCTAATTACAAATCACTTTTCTCTTCTTATGCATGTCCAATAGGAATCCACGTTTGAAAGCATTTGCTAGAGAAAACAAACATCAACTCATTCAATCGGTGGATCCTAATTCTTCCTCTCTAATAGCAAATCGAACTCGAAGGTGGTTGGAATACATTTGTATATTCCTTTTCCCCTAAGTGATAGCTCATCATCATCTGAAGAGAGAATCGAAGATAATTTGGAGGACATCTTTGAAGAACTAATGGAAAATCAAACTTTGAAGGGTCTTGCAGTCCTACTTTTAATCCTGATCTCCTTTGCATCAACTTTCTTCATGAACATAATGAATATGAGATTAAACCTAAATTGATGTGTGTGTTTCCTATTTTTATAGGTTTTCAAGATACTAGTTCCTTTGGATCAAGCTGCATTAATGATCCAAGAAAATTTCTCAAGGAATTTCATATAGCATGTTCTGGTATGAAATCGGCGGGAGTAAGTGTATATCAACTCAAATTAAAAGCTTTCCCTTTTTCTTTAACTGATGCTACTAAGGAACAGTTATATAATTTTCCTATTATATCTGTAAATACTTGGGTTGATATGTAAAAATTATTTCTAGAAAAGTACTTACCATCATCTAGAGCTACAAATATTCAAAAAGAAATATGTGGTATTAGGCAAGATGGGGAGAGTCTTTACATGAATATTAGGAAAGATTTAAGAAACTGTGGTGGTTGTCCTAACCATCAAATTTGCAAACAATTATTAATACAGTATTTTTAGGAAGGAAAAATGGCCATGGATCGTAATATGATAGATGCTACTAGTGGAGGAGTATTAGTAGATAAGACCTAAACTGAGGCTAGAAGGCTAATATCTAATATAGCATCTAATTCCCAATATTTTAGTACCATGAATAATACCTCTTCATCTCACCATGTAAAGGAGATAAGCATAATAGAATTTGATGAAAAATTAAATAATTTGACTTCATTATTTGAAAATGTAGTGAAAAGAGGAGTGTCGGCTCAAGTATGTGGAATTTGTTGATATACGAGTCATGCTACTAATGCATGTCCCACTTGGCAAGAAGTGCAACAAATTAATACGATAGGTGGACCTTAAGGGAACCCATATTATGATCCTTATGCTCTAATTTATAACCCAGGATAGAGGGATCATCCTAACCTCAGATATGGGAATAATTATAGACCACCATCATACCAAATCAATAAGGATATAACCAACCTCCTGGATTCTATCTTATTTTCCAAAACCAAACAAACCCATCATTTGTGCAACCTCCTCAACCAGCGGTACCACAACAATCTAGAGGATATAGTTAAATGTTTAGCCTCTAACACTCTTCAATTTCAACAAGAAATAAGAAATGGGATAAAAAACTTAGAAAGTCAGGTGAGTCAGTTGGCAAATTCTTTAGGCATATTGAAAGCATAACATTCTTCAAAGTTACCTAGCCAAACAAAAAGGAATATAAGAGTAAACATGAGTGTTATCACCACAAGGAGTGGAATACAATAGGCAATCTAAAGCAATTTAAGGATAACCAAGGGACAAAGCAAGAAGAGGAAGAATCAACTAATTTAGAAGAAGAACTAAAAAGCTCTTAAGGGAACTAAGATAAGTTCTCCTAACCTTTATAAACTTGTTTCTCCTTTTCCTATCCAGTTAGCTAAGGATAAGAAGTAAGATCATGAAAATAATACACTAGAAATTTTTAAGAAGGTGGAGGTAAACATCCACTTGATATATGTAATAAAGCAAGTACCTAGGTATGCAAAGTTTGTAAAAGATTTGTTCAACAACAAGAAAAAATTGAGAGGGGAAAAAAGATCGCATGGGGGAGAATGTGTCTGTAATTTTACAAAGGAAACACCCACCTAAGTGCAAGGATCTTGATTTTTTTTACCATTCCTTCTAAAATTGAAAATATGAGATATGAAAAATGCACGATAAACTTAGGAGCCTTTGTAAATTTTATGCCTTTATTTGTTTTTAATGCCCTAAGTCTAGGAACCCTTAAATAAACCCATGTTGTGATCCAATTAGCTGATAGATTTACCATATATTGTGATGGGGTGGTAGAGGATGTTCTAGTTCAAGTAAATGAACTTGTTTTTCCTATTAATTTTTATGTTTTAGGTATGGAAGATGATGAATCCCCTAAGCATTCTCCTATTCTATTAGGAGTACCATTTCTAAAAATCTGGACTAAAATTGATGTGTATAATGGGGTTCTTACTATGGAGTTTTGTGGGTAAACAATACGTTTTAATATTGATGACTCCATAAGATATCCTGCTGATTGTGAATCTATTTCTAAGGTGGATGTAATTGATACTTTGTTTGAACAAGTTGTTGAATTAATATGTGATAATCCGATAGAAGTTGTTCTGGCAAAGCCAATAGAAATAGACTCTTATGAAGAGTTAATAGTAAAATTTGAAGTGTATAAGGGGATAGAGGAATGTGTTTTTAATTTTGGAACTTATCATACTAACATAGGGGAGCATGTTGAATTGCCTATTATAAAAGACAAACCCCCACCCTCTATAGAAAAGACTCTAGAAGTGGAGTTGAAACCCTTACCCAATAATCTGAAATATGCTTTTTTAGGGAATAATCAAACTCTTCGTTTCATCATTGCTAGTGACCTTACTTCTTTACAGGATGAGAAGCTTATTAGAATTCTAAGAGAATATAAAAATACACTACATCATTACATTATCATCTCAAAAGTGTTAAGGCATATCAAACATAGAAAATCAATGGTCATCAACTCAAAGCATTTTATGAAGAACATCAAGTTGAAGATTTTAAAGTATATTGTTGACTTTGACCCTTGTGGTCCTCCTCATCCTCATCCCTGCTAAGCCCCACCCCTTCTAGTGGTTTGTCTTTCTATGGTCCAGTCATTGAGGATAATGAGTACTCTAAGCATGAGGGAGTTACTATCTTTATTTTGTTTATTTTTGTCAATTTATATCATTTTATTCTCTTTTATTGTGTTATTTTTTTTCTTTCTTTTTAAGTACCTTATAGTTTGTTATTTTTTTTAGTGAGATTATTTTATTAAAAAAATTGAAGAAATCAAAATTCTTAGAGATGACACCTTGAGAATAGACATTGAAAGAAATCTCTAATTGATAGCCTTCATGTATAAGTAGTCGAGACTAAATTTCTTTTTACAACATGCTTCTGGAAAAGAAAAGGATTTTTTTTTAATGTTTTGGCTGCATCTCATTACCGAAGAACTTGAACATGAAAATTTGATAGTCATCATGGAAATGAAAATGAGATTAAGCCTAATAGAAACATAAATTGGTTAGCCTTTGAACCTTAATTATGGATATATTTTTTATCCAATATACTTTCCATTCCTGTGTGTTATTCTCTGATGGTGTGTGAAACAAGAACTTGTTATTATTCTCTTCAAGGCTGCATGAAACTATTTCATACAATAATATGATAGAGGTAAACTTTTCTTCTTGTTAACTACTTAGCTAAATAGCCTACATGTTACAATTTGTCCTTTGCATAATCCTATTGAGCTTTTATGCCTATTTTCTTGATATTTAATCTACATATGTAGCTAATTATCTGCATTATATCTCATCCCTTAGTTTATGGCTAATGGAGCACAATTTGGTAATGAGTTGTCAATGTGGTTAAAACTCTAAGCATGTATATATATATATATATATATATATATATATATATATATGTATATATATATATATATAATAAAATCAAATAAAAATAATTGAGGTACCAATGTGGATAGCAAAAGTGTGGATTGTCAATCAATGAATATTAGTGCAGGGTAGGATGTAGCGTAAAACACACTTACCTAGTACAACATGGCTCAAGTTTTTGAAAAATAGCATTTGAGTAGATGTTGTTAGTATATGAGATGATGATTGGAGATAGAAAATTCATTGAAGAAAAGGTGGAGTTGAAAATCATAAAGAGTGGTAGTTGTGAGAGTTGTGTGCTTCGCTAGTAATAGACATTGCGCTACAATCGTGGAATTTATCCTACCTTCGGTCCTAGCCTTGTTACATTAAAAAAAAAAGACCTCTTGATTTTTGCATACATCAGTTTATAAGAAGCGGAGAATAGAAAAGAGTGACAAGCCTATGTTCAATCATTACCATCAGTAGAATTTTTTATAGTAAATGCACACCCAAGAGACATGAGAGTTTAGTGTTTCCACATGCCTAAAGTGATAATCTATTGGCCTAATTCTCCAGATATTGCCATATTGATGAATTAAAAATTAGATTGGGATGGTGACTTGGTTGTCATGTATGTAGCCTCAAATGAGTTTGAAAATGATTTTCTACATGTTTACTTTTCATTTTTGTGAGTTCCAATGAAACATATGCATTTTATATGTCAATTATTGATATCTGTTGTTGAATATTAGAAGGGGGGATCATATGTGACTTCATGTTTGGGACTTTTCATATTAAAAGGTTGTGTTGCTTGAGGGAAAACAAAGGTTCAATCATGGGGTATTTGATAGGTGCATATTATATGGAATTATTTGATGTATCTTGACCTAGCTTATGTTATTTGTTATGATAATTTAATCATTTTTTTGAGTTTTTTCTATTAGCCTAGTTTTGTAGAAAAAGATAAAATCAAGGTAATTTGGGCTAATAACTAAGAAAAAGAATCTCAATACGAGAAGAGAGCTTGGATTAATGGAAAATTGGATGTACCATCACTCAAGACCCTAAAAGAAAAGTTATGTAAAAAGAATCAAGTGAAGATAATCAATAGATAAGAAATACGGGTGCGCTGTATTTATGTAAATACGACCTATATTTCCTTGTTTATCACATGCATAGTGTGAGTGTAAAAATATGGATGCTCCATATTTATGAATACGGACCATATTTTTGACATATTTTAGATCTGATTCATACGGCCTTATGTCTATATATACAACTTATATTAGCTCGAATAGAAATCAAAGAGCACTGTTGTTAGAACTTAGACTTTATTTTTCATTATTTTTAAACCATTAGGGTTCTTTTGTTAGATTTAGTTAGTTAATTGATGTGATTAAAGAATTGAAGATCATACGGTGTTTGTGGTTTTACAATCTCCTAAATTCTTTCTCCCCTTTATTTCATTTATTTGTTTCTTACTTATTATTGTGTTTAATGTAATTCCCTTTATTCGTTTATTCAATTTAGTTCGTAATTTTATGTAGTTTAATTTAATATTTGTTATTTTGTTTCTCTGTGTATATCAAAGTTATGATTTTTATGTGTTTAGATTCTGCGCTTTCTAGTTTTGTTACTATGTTAGGCTGGATTAGTATGGGGTATGAGGATAATTGAAGGTTACAGGATAATTAATCGTGAGATATAAATTGGACTTAATTGTTTTTTACATTTTTTGTTAGATTAATAAATTGAGTTTAATGATCACCAGTCCAAGATTAGGACTTAATTATCTAGATTGGTCACTTGGGTAATGTGAGTGATATAGGATGTTAGGATAGTATAGTTAATCCGTAATTGTTAACATATACATCTACAAGGGACGAATAGGTTATTGATTTAATCTATATTTATTAATTATTAGAATTACATAATTCGAGCAGATTGTAATTATGGTTCTAGTTAGTTACTCCCTAATCGTTAAAAGTACCATTAATTAAATCTAGAGATCTTATCCTAGATTATTATTTGGTTAGATAATAAATCATAAGCATACCTTGATTTATTTGCATAAAGGGATGCTAAGAAGTGGACGCATATGAGTTTCTATAGGTTAAAATTAGAAATACTACATAATCATTTTATTCAATGATCGGTTGTTATCCCTGTTCTGAATATGTCCTCCGACCCCTATTATCCCATTATTGTTATTCCATTATTTTCTTAATTGTTACTTTATTCTTTTTAATATTGGTCATTAGTTTTTAATCAATTAACAACTAAAAATATTTATATGATAATAGAAATTTATGAATTGAATTACAATCTTTGTGGGATTGACTCTTACTCGCTACTTACTATTTATTTGTATGTTTAGGGTTTAATTTAGAGTGTCTATGACAGTATACCAATAGTTACCGCTGTGTAATACCCTTTTTATAAGGTGTCGATAGTTATTATTATATACTACCTTTGTTACATGGTCTATTATTTGGTTGATAAATGACTGTTTGAGATAGTTGGTGGAGTTGTGCATTATAATATGTATTTCTCTACATTATTGATTTCCTCTTTTTTGGAGTGTTGTGGTAATCTTAAAGTGGCACTAACAAATAATGACAAATCATCTATTGATTTTGATGCATCTTTTCAACTCGAGATATATTAAATGTATTTACCTCATGAAAAAATTAACGCATTAAAGCACATGAATTGGAAAATAATTTTATCTATTTTCCAAATGTTTCATATGCTTATTGAATAATATAAACCGTGCTAGTTAATAGTTATTATGGCATGAGTGAAAATGAGTTTTCTGATGCTAAAACTGAGAAAATCACTTTTGTATTTTAATATCTCAATAGATGTTAAATGGCTAGACAAATTTATATATTGAAAATAATTCTCTTAAAAAAATGATTTTAAAGACCTTACTAATAATATTAATTCTAAAAAATGTAAGAAGATCAAATCTATTTTTTCTTTCAATAGATATTTGTTACTTATTCTTTATTTTGAATTTGCATATATTTGTCACTTATTGTTTCTTTTGAATTTACATAAGTTGCTTATTGGGTTTCAAGAAGCATAAGAAAACAAAAACTCTATGAGAATTCGATAAACACTAGAATTAATTTTAAAAAAGAATAAATACTCAAGGTTTTATCCAATAAGTTTTAATTTTATATTAATTTATTTAATTTTTAATTGGTGATAAATTTAAATGTTAAATTTTCATTTATGTCTACTACTACCCTTATATTTAAAAGCAAGTGATTTTAGTAATTTATACATTTTTTAGGTGTTAATAAATTTACCCTTGATATTTCAATTACACCATTCAATGGAACCTTACATAAAAAGAAATGCATGAAAAAAGAAAGAAAATTAAGTTAGGGTAAAAATAAAAATTAAGTTTTAACTTTTATACAAACAACTTTTTAAAATAAAAAATTACATCTAAAAGATTTTCTTTTAGAAACGAATGGAGTATTTTGTTTTATAAATAAATTTCTTCATATTCAACAAATAATATATGTGGTTCTTATGCTAAAACAAATTGAAGAAAAAAAGGGGTCTTAATCATATTGTTCGCTAAATTCCCTAAATGGTCATGACCAATCCAAACCGCACCTAGTGTTTTTTCTTTATCTAACTAATGAGCACATAATACTCTTTTTATAAGGTAGCATAAGACCCTTTAAATGATAAAACATAAGTGAAAAAAAGTATTGAAACAAAAATGACATGGTATAAGAGGATCATGATGTAGGCATCATTGACACGATTGGTCGTGTGACCATGCTCTACTCACTACACCTTTAGTTAGAAAACCTCTTTAACTTTGTTATATTCTCGAACATTTATAGACCATGTTTTTTATAAATATGTCATTCTTGTTATGTCATCCACCATTCGATATATATCCATAAGGACTATAACCTATTGTCAAAGCACCTGATCCCAATATATTTAATAAGTTATTTTTTTTAAAAAGAATAGACATTTTATATATGTGAACTATAAACCATGAGACCAAAATTCATCAATCAAGTGAATACTACTACTACTATACATAAAGCTCCTATGGTCATACAAGCATCTACCGGACACACTACTAGTAATGGATTTGATCATTGCATTCCAATTACATAAGGCATCATTAAAAACCTTGTTATTTCTAGCCTTCCATATTTCATAGAGAGAGGTGATGAGCAATCCTCTTAACAGTTATATATTGTACTTTGAACATCAATGCATGAAGTTGAAATCTACTAACAACCTACTCCGACTAAGTGATAACTCCTTGAATCTCATGATTTGGCTAATGGAATGATCAGCACCCCCATAGCTAGAAAATGCATAAACAAATGGGTGATAGACTCTTGTGCAATACAAAATCACACCATTGGTAAATGATAAGTATGTACTCACAATCCTTTATGGCTAAATGACCTACCGCAACAAGCCATTATATGAATTAATGACTTGGAGCTATAAGATTTTATCATATTGTTTTCCACCATTCACTCTCGGCTCCTTCATCTATCGGTTCAGCATAGACTCTTTTTATACTATAGGGTGCATTATGTTAAAGACTTGAAAATATGGATATAAGTGATGGTTTTAATCTTGGGATACTTCTAAATGGTCAAGAAAAATATCCCAAATTGAGCCACGTTTGATAAATCTACTATATATCCATTTAATACATAGAGTGTCTTTCTTCACAACCATATTCTAAATATGTTTGCCAAGACTTGCTGCATTCCAAGTACTGGTTTCAATGATGTCAATACCTCCCTCATTCTTTTGTAGACAACAAGAAGTACAAGCAATTGGGCCTTTATGACTAAAGGTAGTGCTACCAACCCACAAAAATTTACCACAATTAGTAATAATATGAGTAAGAACCATTTTAGGAAGCAAGAAAACTTGACTTCAATATATTTGGGTTCCTTAGATAACCGATTTAAAAAGTTGAAGCTTGCATGCATAGGATAGCATCCTAGTAGCCTAATGGTTCGTCCAGTGTAACATTTTATCGGTGAGAATGTCCATGTGATGAGTATTAAGTCATATATCCCCAGTAAGGATCCTTAAATACTTGAAAGGAATTGAGACATGTGAGAAGTTCAAGTGCTATAGTATGTCCTCCTTAACTTGTTGTGACATCCCTCCAAACAAAATAGAACTCTTATATGGATTGATATTTAAAACTGAACGTTTTGCAAAAAGATGGAACTTGGTCATAATAATTTGAACCGATTGAAGGTCACCAAGAAAAAAGAGCAACATGTTATCTGCAAAAGATAAGTTAACAATTTTCAACTTCTTACATAGGGCATGACCCTTGAAATAATGTTCTTACCAAAAGGTTTTCATCATTTGGGTAAAATACTCCAACAAAATAACAAATAGATAGGGGGAGAGGGAATCACCATACTCCATCCTATTTTCCCTTCAATAGGGTCTAAAAGTGTACAATTAAAAGAAATGGAGTACTTTACACTAGAAACACAAACCATAATTACCTTTACCAGATGAGGAGGAAAGTGAAAGGCCATCATGACCTTCTCAAGAAACTCCAAGAAAATTAAGTCATAAGCTTTTCATAAATCAACTTTTGACATGCATCTTGAGGTGGTGTGTTTCCTTCCATATAATCTCAGTAATTCATGTGCCAATAAGATAATTTCCACAATTAATCTCCCTTTAATGAAATTTGATTGTGAGAGGTCAATCGGATATGATATAATGTGTTGGAGTGTGGTTATTAAAATCTTAGTGAAAGCTTTGTATAAGACAATGCAACATGCTATTGACCTAAAATCCCTAACATTCTCAAGATCAGATACCTTGGGAATAAGAACAAACAGTGTCAAGGTAATGAAACTTGGAAGAATTGTTGTGAGGGAAGATTCATTCAAAACTCTCTAAATTTCCTCTTCCACAATATCCAAAGACTTCTTGAAAAGAAAAAAATTGAACCATAAAGTCCTGAGGCTTTTAAATCACTAATGGAAAAAATAGCCTCTTTGACCTCCGTCTTTGTTAAAGGACAAACCAATTGGTGTTGACGTTCAATCAAAAGAAGAGAGCCTTAGTCTAGTACCCGTTGTGTAATATCCATCTTATGAGACTCTTTTTGGTCGAGAATTTGAATGTAATAGTCCCTAAAATTTTTCAAAATAAGTGTTTCATTAGAGACCCATTTCCCCCTTTTGATCTTAGAGATCAAACTCCTATGTTGTTTAGCTTTCATAGTGGAAAAAAATGGGTGTTAGCATCACCTTCATTAGTCTAGTGATTGGTCTCTTTCTACTTAAGAAAACTTTCCTTACATTGAGAGAGGTTTTCATGAATTTTCAAGGCATCTCTCTCTTGTTGTTGTGATCTAAGTTAGAAGGTTCTGATATGAGAGCCTGTTGGATTATACTAAGGACTTGTTTTTTTTTTGAGGTAATTATCTTAGATATACCACTATAGCATGCCTTGTTCAATTGATTAAATCTAGATTAAAGTGCATGAAGTCCATGTTTTACTCTTGTACCATGGGGGCTCGACCAAAATTCGCTGATTATCTTCAAGAATGTAGGGCTTTTTCACCATATGTTGAAGAACTTGAATTGTCTGTTACTGCAATTGGTAGGTTGCAAAATGGTGAGATGAGTTGCACAATGATTTAACAAAGCTTTCTCCTTAAAATTCATAGAAAATAAGGGGATACTTACCGAGCCAAATCAAGTTAACTAGCACCCTGTCAAGCTTACACAAAATTTCATCACCTTTAGTTGCATGTTACACCAAGTAAAATGGACCAAAGAAGGGCAATTCATGAAGAAACACCTAATGAATGTAATTTCTAAAATCATGTACATCTTGATGATGAGGCATATCACCTTGGAGAAATAGGATGAAGGATGACATTAAAATTACCTATGATGAGCCATGGATCATAAATTATGTTATGATTCATGAGCCACTACTAAAGGTCTTTATGTTCATTACTAATATTGAGAGCATAAATTAAGTTCACATAAAAAAAGAGTCCCATTTTCATCTAAGGCCTTAACAAGCATACCTTGAGAACAAACTTAGATAAGGTTGCCTACCATCTAGGATTATCTCACAGCCACCAAATATGACCATTATCATGGTATGTATAGTTATTCAAGAAACACCATCCTATTTTTTTTTCCTTTAATGCTATTAGCCTTGTTAGGCTTTATTCTTGTTTCTGAAAGATTAAGAAATGATAATTCACTACTTCTATACCACTTCACTACCTCCTTTTGTTTGTGGTGTTTATTTAAACCTCTAACATTCAAATGTGAAATCACTAAGATGAATGAGGTTGTGAAGACCCTCCCTTTTCCACTTCATTACCATATAAGGGTTTCTCCCCTTCAACAATTGAAAGTGTTGCAAACTATTTTTTGTGAGGCACCTCATCATCATTCTCCTATTGTGTGTTGGACATGGATGTGTTGGCAGCTATCATCTGCTTTGGTTTATCTACTTTCTTCCATATAGAACCTAGTTTAATAGAAAGAAAAAGAACCACCAATCCTCTATTGTTGCATGGTGGTAATAGACAATGTAGGGTCTACTGGATTCTTGTGAAAGGTTAATAATGATTTCCTCTTTGGGAAAATAGAAGAATTGTGTCTCGGGGTAGGACTATAAATGAGTCGAGTTGAATACACCTGGGCTTGTGCTTGACTCTTTTATTAAACAAGCCTATAATAAGGCCCGGGTTCGACTTATTTAATTAAACGAATGAGTCAAGATCACAATCCAAAGAAAAACAATAAATCAAACCTCCTTTTTTTGGGCCTAGGATCAGGCTCAAAATTAGCTCATTTAACTAAACCAACGAGCTGAACTAAGTTGGATAAGCTCATTTACATCCCTAGTCCTAAGCAATAACAATCACTGTAATAGGTAGGATAACACTCATATATTATTAATTAACTGAGGGCATCTACATTTGGATCAAGAACTAACACTTTCCAAGAATTTCTTCGTGACATCAACCTCCATAATGAGTCTAGCATATGAAACTTGCTCCCAGTTTAAAGTGATAACATCCATATGAAGAGGATGACCCACAACACTAGCAATATAACTAAGTGAGTGGTATCCTGATAATCCAGGGTAAGGTTTAGAAGTGTTATACATAATAGTAAGAATTGAAGCTTCTCTTTCACGAAATGGAATTTTCTATGCTAGGCTTTAGGGATTAAGGCTTAGTTTACATATATCCAACATGGACAAGACGTAATACAATCATGATCCAGGACTGATACACACTTGAATATGTCCCAAATAAAGATGAAATCCAATTATGTAACCCATGATTGCATATTAATAATCGATTGCTGAGCATGGGACTTTGTCTTGTTATAGTTCAACTTAGTAAACTATGCCCACTGTGGAAGAAGGAAAATAAGACATGGAAGTTCCCAATTGAGAGCAGTTGTTAGTAACCATATCCCTCTAGTTGATAGTTGGTGTTGTGGAATTATATTGATCACAACCATCAACTATCATCCTTCTACTCATCCAAATTTTGGGTGTTCTCCAAATTAGGGTCCATCTCCTTACCATATCTCTTCATAAGAACACATGAAATAGGGATTTCCTTCTTCACTTCTATCTTCAACACTTCCTTGACAATATTACTCGATGCGGCAGATCCAATGTAATATCCCAAATTTTAGCTAACCTAATCCTGAGTACTTAATATCGTAACCTAATTCTATCTCTAGATATTAAAATTTCTATCTTACCCCAATTCCCTATTCCTAAATCTTAGCCTAACCCTAATTTTTATTTCAAGCTATTAATATCTTTTCTAACCTAAACCTAATCCTGGATAATAATTAATTTAATTGTCCTAATGACCTAAACTCATTTATTTTAACCTAAACCTAAATACTAACCCAAAACTTTCTTTTTCCTTTTTTATTTTCTTATCCCTACCTTACTTTATTTCACTTTATTCTCCCCTACTGACCACCTCTCCCCACCTTACATCACCTTTCCTCTTCTCTTCTTCTTTTGTGCATATCTTCCCTGCCAAGCCTATCCCTCTACCCCCATCAACTCGCCCTTCCTCATTTTCCAGGTTTGAGGGTTGAAATTCTTACACGAACACCTCACAACTCCTCTTTATTATCCTACGTTCATGTGTGTGTATAAGGTACATTTAATGCTTGCATCTACCCCCTTCTCCCTCTATTTTTCTGTTAAAATAATGCACCCTAAATGCAGCTTCTCCCCTCCTTCTTTTCCTTTCCTAGTCGTCACTAAAACCACCTAAGATCACCTCCATTGGCAACATTTTCTATTACCTTACCCCAAGCACCAACCAAAACCACCACAACCTACCCCCAAGCACGAGTAAAACCCACCATCTCCACCCTTTTTATTCTTCCATTTTCATCAAACCAAACACACACCACCTATGCCAACAACTACCGTAGCCTAGCACTACCTTTAAGCCATTTCCACTGCAGTTTACCACCTTCCTTCGGCCAAAACCACTAGTCCTTACCATCCCTTTCGGCCAAAAATGTCATTGCCACCCACCTTGTTTCACCACCTTCAACTAATCCCCCTTTTATTGCACATAACTTGTCTGAGACTTCTTCGAACCTCGGTTTGGTTTTTCCCACACTTTCACCCTTGCATTACTTTAAGCCCTCCTTAAGTATAAAATTTAAACACTAATTATTATTATTTTAATTGTTTTTAGGTGATAATTTAGAGGTCCCAGAAGAGATAGGATAGGATAAGTGTGCGTAGAGATTGTAGCCTTTTCGCAAGGATACTAGTCGATGTTGTAGAGCTTTGAGTTAAATGCTTGCATGGCTATGTAGATTGTCATGATATTGTTATTATATGGTTAAATGTATGATGTTAATGATATGATATTATAATATGGATTATGTGATAGAAAGAGAGTATGAATAACGTAAAATGTGCTTGTAATAAACTAAAATTTTGCTTAGCCTAATCTCGTATCATTAATACTCTAAGTTGATTCTAATCTTGAGAAAATATTATTTTAACTTTAACCAAATTTCTTAATCCCTAAATCTTAATCGAATACAAATCTTTGACCCAAATAAGCCATATTTTGTAACCCGATCTTAAATACGCTAAAAATTTATTGTTAATCCTATCTATTTTAACAAATCCAAAATTATCTAAAACTAATCTTAAGTCTTTTTCCTTTTTCCTTTTTTTCTCCTTTTTCTTTTTTCCTTTCTCCTTCTCTCACCTCCTTTAGCCAAAATTCTTAACTTACACAACTTGCAACTTGACTTACTTTTTGCGTGTGTGCTTCCTTCTCCCACTTGCACCATCTCCCATCACCTCTAGTGTAGCTACCGCCATCCCTCATCCCTCACCATATCTTATCCCCCTGCCATTTCCTTTTCTTTCTCATGTAGTGTACACTCATACACCATCACCATCTCCTACCTACACCACCTATAATCTCACAAATACAGATAACCATCACCTCCTTGTCATCCCTCGTACTTCCCGACCTATACCATCCCCCTACATCCTCTGATTTTTCTTTCACCCATGAACACCTCACACACACACACATGCACACACACATATAAACACTACTTGTAATCCCCCAAAATTTTAAAAGCCTATAATTTAATAAATAAATTTTATTTGGGATAAATTAGCCTTTAAATCTATTTAATTTAATTATTTTACGGATTTTTGAGTAAATAAAATTGGGTATAAATATTTAATAAATTAAAATAAATATTTTGTTATTTTATCACACTCTTATTATTTAAATAAATTTTCAAACCATTATTTTACTAAAATTATCCTTTTTAACGCTTATATTTTAATTATATTAAATTAAATTATTAAATAAATTTATTACCCATAAATACCGCATTTTATTATTTTATAAATTAAATTATTTTTAATTGCCCCATTTTCCCTTTTCTTTTTCCTTCTCCTTTTTCTCTTTTCTTTCTTCCTCCTTTTCTTTCCTTGGGCCGTCGGCCTTGGCCTGCCTTGCCTCCCTCCTGCGTGCTGGGCCGCATGCCCACTCTTCTCCCCCCTCCTTCTTGCGCGTCGTCAGCCCAAGCCTCCCCTCCCTCCTCTTTTTTTTTTCCTTTCTCCCCGACCGGGCCGGCCCGCACCTTCTTTCCTTTAGCCACCCATCGTACCCAGCCTTCCCCCTCCCCTTCTTCTTCTTTCTTTCTTCTTCCTCTTTCCTCGGCGAAAATCCCGACCACCCCGCCATCTTCGCCGCCCAACCTGCAACCCTCTCCCCCTACTGCTTCCCCTATCTCTCTCTCGTTGTTTTCCTGTACCCTTCCGGCCCCACCACCCCTCTATTCCTTCCCCATGCCCTACCATATCTCATCTCCCTTTCCCAACAACTCCCATTTCCCTACCACCCTACCGCCACCCCTCGAGCTCCCTATCCCCTCCCTTCTCTTCCTCTTCTTTTTTTCCTCCTTCCCTGCCCCGTTCTACATTTTTTTTCAAACTCCCCATGCATGCCTAACCCTCTTTCCTCTTCCTTTCTCCTCCTTCTCTCATCCTCCATGTTTTACTTCGCCGCCGCCGTTCCGCCGCTGCCGCTGCCTCAATAGCCACCTATACCACCCCTGCCACCCTCTACCTCATCCCCGACCGATCACAGCACCCATCGAGCCACCCCGCAACCTCCTTCCTCCTCCCCTCTTCTTTTTCTCTTCTTCTTCTTCTCCCTTCTCAGCAGCCATCCTGCACTACCCTTTTCCGCCGCCTCTACCACCACCTGAGCCACCACATTAATCCCTGCAACCCCCTCTACCACCCCCAAACCTCCTTTGGCCAAAACCACCACCTGCAGGCCTCCATTTTGCCCCTCCCTTTTCCTTCCTTCTCAGCCCTCCATCTTAACCCACCTCAAAAGCCTCATTTCACGGCCTCGTTGCTTCCGCCTCCGCCACCCTTGGCTGCCCATCCCCGACCACCACCTACACCCCCTCTCCACCTTTGCACCCTTCCCTTGCCCCAAATCCTTCCCCGTCTACCCTTTTTTTTAGCCCCAAAACCCCAACCCAAAAACACCACTCCCCCCTCCCATTCTTGCCATTTTGAGCCTCTCCCCTCACTCCTTTGCACGCATCCCATGTTGCATGAGCAGTATAAGTTGCTGCATGGTTGGTTATGTTTTGTTTAATGATTTTAAGGTATAATAATATTTTAAGTTAATTATTTGATTAATTAAATTGTTATAAAGTCTTGCACTTGGTTTTCTCTTATTTCTAATATAATCAACCTTGATATTATTTTTAGGTATTGGTTTTGATAATCAAAGCTTGAACCTTTAACCGAAATACCGGTAAGGTTCGTTTTTGTGGGAATCAAGGTAACTGTTAAATCCCACTTAAACGCATGGATTAACGTATGTTAGCACATTAGGATTTTTAATATGTTATTATACTTAATATATGTTGTTTAATATCATATGCATAGTTTATTGTGATGTTGGATGAAAAGAAGCATGTTAGGTTATATGTTATGTATGGAAATATTGTTTAAGGTAAGAGTTTGGTTGTTAATGAAAATGTTAAGTATTATATATATATGGGTGCTAATAAGTATTATATTAAATATAAGAGTTGTGGATGAGGTATTAATATGAATATTTATGTAGTAATGATAATTTGATATAAGTGGTGTACTAAGGGGCAAAATGGTAATTTTTAATTAAAAGGGTATTATGGTAATTTTAGAGGTAAGGGTAAAGTGGTAATTTTGTAATTAAAGGGTAAAAGGGTAATTTTGGAATTAAAGGATAAATGGTAATTTTGGAGGCAAGGGCAAAGTGGTAATTTTATAATTAAAGGGTAAAAGGATAATTTTGGAATTAAAAGATAAAATGGTAATTTTGGAGATATAGGGATAAAGTGGTAATTTCGGAGGTAAGGGTAAAATGGTAAATTTGTAAGTAAAAGGATAAATTGGTAATTTTGGAGGCAAGGGTAAAATGGTAAATTTGTAAGTAAAAGGATAAATTGGTAATTTTGGAGGTGAGGGATAAAATGGTAATTTTGGAAGTAAAAAGGGTAAAATGGTAAATTGTAAATGAAAAGGGGCAAATTGGTAATTTCTAGAATAAGGGGGTAAAATGGTAATTTATAAGTGAAAAGGGCAAAATGGTAACTTATAAATGAAAAGGGTAAGGTGATAATTTGTAAATGAAAAAGGGGTAAAGTGGTAATTTTGGAATTAAAGGGGTACAAGGGTAAATTAGTAATTAAAAGGTAAATTAGTAATTTTGTAATTAAAGGGAAAAATGGTAATTTCATAATTAAAGGGTGTTATGGTAAATTTTGGAAGTTAAAGGGTAAATGGTGAATTTAAATGTAAAAGGGCAAAATGGTAATTTTGTAAATAAAAGGGGTAAAGGGGAAATTGGAAATGAGTAACTTGGTAATTATGATGATAGAGAAAGGCAATTTGATAATTTAAATAACTAAAGGGTAATTTGGTAAATTTTAATAATAGAGAAGGGTAGTTTGGTAATTATGATCATATAAAAGGTATAATCCCTCGAATTTTTAAAAGCCTATATTTTAATAAATAAATTTTATTTGGGATAAATTAGCCTTTAAATAATTTTAATTATTGGATTTTGAGCATATAAAATTTGATATAAATATTTAATAAATTAAAATAAATATTTTATTATTTTATCATACTCTTATTATTTAAATAATTTTCCAAATCATTACTTTACTAAAATTATCTTTTTAAAACCCTTATATTTTAATTATATTAAATTAAATTATTAAATAAATTTATTACCCCAAAATATGGTATTTTATTATTTTATAAATTAAATCATTTTAGTTAAACCCATTTTCCTTTTCTTTTTCCTTTTTTTTTCTCTTTTTCCCCTCTTTTTCCTTTTCTTTCCTTTCCTTCCCTCCCTTATTTTTTTTCTTTTCCTCGACCTAGGCCGGCTGCTGGCCAAACTCACCCTCTCCCCTACGCGGCCCAGCTCCCGCGCCTCTCCTCTCCTAGCCAGTTCGGCCTTTCCTTTCTTCCTTTTCTTTTCCCCTGGACCGCCGGTCCAGCCCTGCACTTCATCTTCTACCTCCCGCTCGCACCCTACAACCGAAAATCTCGCCGGAAAAAAAGCCTGCAACGCCCACGCCACTGCACCGGCCATTCCTCCCCTCTCCTCCCCGTTGACTCCCCTACACTTTCGACCAGACCATTCCTCCCTTCTCCCGCACGCCATCCCTCTCTCTCCCCGACAACACACGGTCTGCACACGCAAACCTGCGCCGACCACTCTCGCCGGACAGATGCCATAACCCTACCCCCTACTCTCCCACGCATCATTGTCGTTTTTCCTTCCCAATTGGCCTATAAATAACCCCGAAGGCTGCCTTAATCGAGTTTGGGATTTGGAGCCCAGAAAACCAAACCGTGCGCCGCCCCTTATTCAGCCAACCATTCCTCCACCGTCGGCCTCCCGTTCCGGCCACCAAAATTCTCCCCGCACCGCCCTCTACACAACCCATCCCCCAAACTTCCCTACCTTGCCCTGCACGAGCCACCCCGGCCGTGCGAAATTGCCTCCCCGAATAGCCCATTCGACCCCCGCGCCACCTTCGTGTCGCCGATACCTCCGCCTGCAGCGCTGCCTCTACCCCCCAAAATAACCAGGGGATCCTGCCCTACCACCCCATACCTCCATTTTCCCCTACTTCCCTCTCCCCTAGCCTCCACATCCACCTCTCCAATTCTTGCTTCCTCCACCGCCGCAGCCGCAGCTAGGGCTGTGCATTTGCGGATATCCGTATCCGATCGGATAATTTTTTCGGATATCCGATCCGATCGGATATTGGATATCCAACATCCGAATCTGCATCCGAACAATCCGGATATCTGATATTCTAGATATCCGAAATATCGGATCGGATTTCGGATATATCCGATTATTGTGTCCAAATATCCACTTTTTTTTCATTACCTGTAATCCTGTTATTATAATCTATAATTACAAAAAAATTTACAGAAACACTTCTTTAATTCAGAAATTTATAATTACTATGATTGGGTTGGCTATAATTACTATTTTATCAATATTTCAGACAATATATAAGATATTTATCAATATTTGATTGATTGGTCTTTAACAATATTTAACTATTTTTACCAATATTAGGAATAAAATCCAGAGTAGAAGTGTACATCATTCCTCCTCATCAAACACCACATCCAAACTCCACTGCTAAAAACCAGGACCCAAATGTCCAGAATAACCTATTCAGCAACAGATTCACGTCATCCACACTTCCACAGTCACAAAAAAAAAATACAAAATTGCAACACTCACATAATGATATTTCTGGTGGTTTAAAGAGGAACTTCCATTGCTTTTTCACATACATTGCCATCAGTGAACGCAAAGGTTTAAATCCTAATACATATCCCAGAAGAGCATTCTTTTAAAAAATTGTATCCTGTTGAATCTGAGCTTTTGAACAAGCATAACAATGACGGGTGCGGCATACTTTGGGTTCAAACCTTGTTCAGGCCTTCAATTCATAACAAACATATCCATCCAGCTAGGACATCACATCTCAGTTCTATCCTTCATCAAATCACTTCAGCCCGCACATTCAATACACTAGGGTTTAGTGCTAGAACAAATTCAAGCCCCTCCTATCCAACAGGAGATTTCACAGCCACCCCAATCATAGATTATAATCACAGGAGATTTCATTACCTGTGAAGAAACCTGCATTCAAGAGGTACAAATCAAATCACTTCAGCCCGCACATTCAATACACTATTGGTTGTGGCATAATCTCAATTAAGTCCAGTGTCCACAGCTTCACCTAGCCTAGAAGATTAAAAACCAGATAATATATTGTCAAAATGACACCATTCACTCTCCCTATGTTTTTTTAGCTTTGTCAACACAAACTTGTTTAGTAAACCAGCTTCCACTCATAATTTAACATCCCAACAGAAAAAAAAGCACACATGATGAAATAACTTCAAAGCATAAGATTATGCCACAAAAGCTCACAACCAAGGATGTAACCCCTTATCATATAAAAATATATGTTACTGTGAAAACCAACATACCTTGCCAGAACACATGATAAGGCGCCTAATATTAGGCTCAAGATCTAAGTGGAGATTCTGATCCTTTATGAGCTGCTTAAATCTAGTTCCTTGTTTGTCAAAACCTGCATACAAAATTTATACTGAACCTGCATACAAAAATAACAGTAAAATTACTCAACCTCCATACAAAAATTATAGAAACACTACATACAAAAATTTTACTCAACCTGACTGCTGACAACCTGCATACAAAAATTATAGTAAAATTACTCAACCTGCATATAAAAATTACAGAAACACTTCTTTAATTCAAGAATTCAACAATGTATTATAAATTTATAATCCACTTTTCTTTAATTGCTCAACCTGCATACAAAAAAATTAAAACATTTTTCAGAAATCAGTATACTATTACAGTAAATTCAATACATCCATATCCAAAATATAACATATAAATAACTTTATAATCATTAACTCCCAAGTAGCTAGCAGCCTAGCATATCAATAAAATATACAAACTACAAAGCATACACATGCTAGGCTGCTAGCATTCAAAAAATAATTTTAGCCATACAAAATTACATGTCTGGCCCCTAATGTTTCAAAATAAACCGCCCCTACTTAGTACTTACTTATACTAGCCTTCCAAAAAATACCAGGCCAAATACAGCAAGAACTAATTACATATGTTCTTGCTTAATTACATTGCAAGTCTGCAAGAACTAATTACATGTACCAGGCCTTCCAAAAATTACATATACCAGGCCAAGTACAACAACAACTAACTAATTACATATATCAAGCTATCAGCATTCAGCACGACATTCACAAAAAATATTAGTTCTTCTTGCTAATTAATTATATATATGCCTGATTGAAGTAATTTTTTCAAAAGATAGTAAGCTGCAAGTTGGCTCTATACTTCTCGTGCTCCTACATAGTTGCACTGAAGTCAGGTTGTGCATGGCTCCTGCAAGCCTGTTCTGCAAATCTGCCACAATAAATCAAAACAGACATAACTTTATAGATCATGCATAGAAAATACTTGTAAAGAACAACCAATAATAACTTAATTGATTCATGGCAACATTACATGTCATCAAACTCAGTGATATCTGATTCGTCTATTTCCAACATAGAAGGTAGGAACTTAACATCTGGAAAAAAAAATAGACTTGAATTAAAATGACATGATTATTAAAAACAACATAATAAAATAATAGAAAATATACTCAGAATAAATGATAAAAATAAAATAATACAATTACCTTCTTCAATCTTATTAAGATCCTCAAGACATTCTTCAACACAAAAATGCTCACGAGATGATCGCAACCAGTCTTGAGTGCAGATTAAAGCTTCCACCATCCTAGGAGTTAAGGAACTCTGAAATGAATCTAATACACGACCACCAGTGCTGAAAGCAGACTCAGATGCAACAGTCGAAATAGGCATAGCTAATACATCCTTCGCCATCAGAGAAAGAACCTCAAAACACTTTCCATCATGCTTCCACCAAGAAAGTATGTCAAAATTTCTACCAGCAGGAGTAGCATATAATTTCTCCTCTAAATACCTATCCAAGTCAGTTTTTTCAGCAACCAAAGAAGACTCTATAGCTTGAACAGAATCTTGAAATTCTTTCTCAGTCATATCTCTTGCATTTTTTAGCATATGACACCCAATATCATTCTCACATTCAACCAAAACTGAAGATTGATGTGGAGTTGAGGGAAAATGAACCTTTGAAGCATAAAACTCAAACAACTTCTTTAAAGTATCCTTAACTTTTTCAAGCAGCTCACAAGCAACCTCAGCTCCAAAAAACTTATTAATTGCCCATTCAACATATTTCATTTTCCTCCTAGGGTCAAGGATAACAGCAACAAACAGCAAAACATTTGTATTTTTTGACCCTCCCCAATATTTATCATATTTTCTCTTCATACTCAAAGCCATTGTACCCATGTCAAAATCATCACCATCACATGCAATACAAATCATATTCAAAATTGCAACAATCTCTTGCAAATACATATTCCCCGTGACATATAATGAACCAGAAATTCTTAAAGTAGTGTCATAAAAAGATTCCAAGAAAGGAAGTAAGACACGAATGTGGTCCCAATCATCATCGGTAGGCACACCTTTTAGCTTCTCCATCTCATCACGATACTTTTTATCCCTTTTTAACAAATCAAAAGCTTTCCTCAATTGCAAAGCAGCATCTAACATCAAATAGGTAGAGTTCCACCTAGTTTCTACATCCAAGCAAAGAAGTTTTTTGGATACTATTTTCTCTTGTTCAACACATGTCTTAAAATTTTTCATTCTAGCCAAAGAAGACCTCACATATCTAACAGCAAACCGAACTCTAAGAATGTGATCACTAGAGTCTTTCAAACCCTCCTTTACAACAAGACTCAATATGTGGGCAGCACATCTTACATGTAAACAAGAGCCATCCAAAACAGACCCACCCCAACAATTGAGTCTTTCTCTTAAATAATCAACACATTTATCATTGGAACTCGCATTATCAACAGTTATTGTTAAGATCTTATCAATATTCCAATCAAGCAAGCATCGTTCTATAGACCGCCCAATAACCTCACCAGAATGACCTGCTATAGGACAGAAGTTAATAATTTTTTTTTGCAGCTTCCAATTCTTGTCAATGAAGTGGGCAGTTAAAACCATATAACCCAAATTTTGACATGAAGACCAAGCATCCGTTGTGAGACAAACTCGAACTGAATTTTTCTTAAAGAATGAACTCAACTTCTTTTTTTCCTTCATAAATAATTCTAAAATATCCCTAGCAACAGTGGTTCGAGAAGGAATTACAGCTTTTGGTTGTGTGACTTGCATATTCCTTCTAAAGCCCTCCCTTTCCACAAATCTAAAGGGCAGTTCATCAAGGACTATCATTTCAGCTAATGATTTCCTATGATCTGCACTATTAAATGACCAATTACAAAGACGAATCCCCTTTAGAACATTTTCACTATCAATAGGATCATTCCTAAGAGCAGACTGATATGTAAGAAGCTTTTGATTCTTCTCTACATTTGGTGGGTATCTTTTACAACATTTTAAGTGATTACTCAAGTTTGAAGTGCCTTTTGATGGAGCAGCAACATATTGCATATTACAATATAAACACATTGCTTTTTGGTCTCTCTTATCAATGCATGGCAACTTCTTAAAATGTTCCCACACCCATGATCTATACTTCTTAATTTCAGGTTTCACAGTGTCAGAGGCTTCAACATCATCAGTAATGTTAGGCGTAAAAGGGTTTAACGGATCAGGGGGGATAGAAAACATATCTGGTGAAAAACCTGGAGGAGGGCTCTTAGCTTCATCCCCAAGATCTATACTCTCTTCCATTATATGAACTTCGCACTGCACAATCACAAAAATGAAACACAAGTTAATAATTAGATTTTAGTAAGTTATTTTAGCAACTAAATTAAAACAGTAAAGTCACCAACAACAATAAGGCTGCTGAAAAGAGACATTATTATTATTTTTTGGATAAATAATCACAAGAGCAGCAAAAAAAAACAACATCATTCAAGCTTTGGAGCTTTAGACTCTCTATAGCAGGACTTAGCATGGGCACTAGTAGTCTAGTAGGTGCATGGCGAAACAAAACCTAACCTCCTCCAAGTTAGAGAGACCAATCGGCCAAAAAGGACTTGAACTTGAAGGAAGCTCTTGTAGTAGTAGTGAAGGAAGCAACCAAGATCATGCATTGTGCAGTGGAATTTACCTAGCACACTAAAGTAGAACTTATTTTTGTTTATGGTTTAAGTTCTAATAGTGTTTTAAAGGTCTTGTGGAAATAAACTACATCATCCTAGTTAGAAAATTAATGGCCCTTGATTGGTCATAGGAGAATTCAATGCCATCTTAGCAACCGATGAAAAGGCTAGGGGATTCCTACACTAAGAAGATACACAATGTTTCCAATATTACCTATATGTGTGTGGAATGGATTACCTACTTGACCTAAATTTACTTGGTATAACCAACAAGACCCCCTTCAAAGTGTAATTTACCCTACATAGAGGAGTGGGGAATGTAACATGAATTAACATATTTGATCATTGTGCCCTAAAAGTTTAAATTTAAGTAGAATCTCAACAAGGAGCCAATCCCTTTAGATTATGCAATTTCTGGACAAATCATTTTTGTAACACCTCAAAGTTTAATTCAATTTTTTTTCTCTATTCTTGCAGAAGATAAATGTAAAATAATTGGGTGTTAACACTTAACACCATACTTAATTACTCATTATGAGTTTGGTTATTCTACCATTTTCATATCAAGTATAACTATAAGGCAAAAAATTAATGAGTCTAAATAAGATAACAAGAAAATAAGGGGAATTTTATGAATATAAATAAAATTTCAAAGATAAACAAAAAGGAGACCGAAGAATAAACAATAAACAGCCAACAAAGATAATAAAATAAAAATCCAGCAGCATATAAGCCTAGAAATTAGTATAACACACGCAAACAAACAAAGCATCCCTAACCATCCCAAGATTTCTAACTGTAAATCAACCAAAAAACATAAATATCAGCCTTTAAATAATTAAACGATGCAGCAACAAAATTGACACCCAACAACAAACTCAACAAGAAAATCAACATAGAAATGCTTAAATCATTCAAAGAACTAAATAAAAGAAAAATTAAATAACTTTACCTCTTGTATACTCGTTGTCTTCGCCGACCGTTGTTCAAAATATAAACCCTAAGAACAAAGATCAAGTTAATACTTAATAACATAGAAAAAATTAATAGTTATAAATGACGATGATAGATGATAAATGGTAAACAAAACAAAAAAAAAATTGAAAAGAAGAATAGCACAACACTCACCTCGGATGATGAAAGGCGACGGAATTGACAGCGAGTCAGCGATGGAGCTCAGAACTAGAGTTCAAGAAATGGAAGAACAGGAGATCGAAGAGGAAGGAAATGGAGGAGGAGATCAAAGAGCTGAATCGTGGAAGACGGGAAGTAGAGTTAGGGTTTCAAATTTTCAATTTCATTTGGAGAGAAAGAAAATACAGCTGCGGGGTGCGGGGCAGACTGCCAAAAGCCTCTGCGCTGAGAAAGAAAAAAAGAACAGAATATGCGGTGCATCTGGCCCCTGCGCTGCCTGTGTAATTGACTAATTGTGCATAGTGTATACTGTAGTATGTGTAAATTACACGGTGTAATAGAAAGACAGCAGGGGTGGGCCTTCGTTTTTTTCTGCTTGGTTTCGCTGACTAGGTGCCACGAGGCAGCCACTCTGCCGACACAGCATGTGTGCGTGACTGCGTGCGTGCTGTGAGCCTGTGATGTAGTGTGTAGTGCTGCTGTGTAGTGTGTCTGTGTCACTGTGTGTGTCTGTGTGTGTGTGGGATGTCCAATTTCCATCCCCATGTCCCGAGCCACACGCCAAGGAAGGGTTGTGTTGAAAAGAAAATATATTGAAGCTTTAATATTAATATTTGTAATAGGAAAGAAAAAAATTAGATTAGATTTAAATTATTAAATATAATATATTTATTTTTAGAACCGGATAATTTTAGCGGATCAGATTATCCACTAAAAACCCGGATCGGATATCTGCTCCGGTCAAACTTATATTTGACCGGATCGGATATCCGCTCCGCTTTTCAAAAATCGGATCGGATATCCAAAATTTCGGATCGGTTTTTTCGGATACCGGATCAGTTTTTCGGATTCCGGTTTTTTTGCACAGCCCTAGCCGCAGCCGTCACCGGCACCACCACCCAGCCAGGTTGCCCCCAATTCCTTGAACCCTAAACCCTGAATAATAAAAGTATTAATGATTTTTAATATTATTAACTATTATTATTAGTGTTATTATGATTATTATCAACATTATTATTATTATTACTATTATTACTACCACTATGATTACTATTAGGTCCTAACATTTATCCCTAAGAACTTCTAATTAATGGTATTAATTAATACTAAAACCTTGTTGTGTTATTATTATTATTATTATTATTATTATTATTATTATTATTATGATATTTATTAATCTAACTATGACTAACATCGTTATTATCTCTATTATTATTATTATTATTATTTTAGTATTCTTACTATTATTAGTATTATTACTATTATTACTATTATCATTATCGTTATTATTATTATTATCATGGTTATGGTGGTTATTGTTGTTATTATTATTATTGTTCTTACTCTTAGTATTATCATTATCATCATCATCATCATCATCATCATTATTATTATTATTATTATTATTATTATTATTATCAACATTATTATTATTATTATTATTATTATTATCGTTATATTTACTATATTTATTACTTTAACTATTATTACCATCGTTATTATCCTTAATATTATTATTTAATATTATTATTTTTAGTATTCTTATTATGATTAGTATTGCCACTATTATTATTATTATTATTATTATTATTATTATTATTATTATTATTATTATTATTATTATTATCGTGATCATGGTTGTTGTTGTTGTTATTATTATTATTATTATCATTATTATTAGTATTACTAATACTACTACGATTTCAATTATTACTATCATCATTATTATCATTATAACCATTCTTATTATTGTTATGAGTAGTATTCTTATTATTATTAGTATCATTAATAATATTGTTATTAGTAATATTGAAACCCTTACTTTAATACTATGGATTTTACTAAGACTTACTTTGATTAGTGGTGATTTGTTTAACTATCTTGAGAATAATAATAAACCTACCCTTTTATTTATAAACTACTATTATTAATATTGGCCTTAGTATTAGGCCATGATAGGGGTAAGATAGGAAAATTATGGTAATTCCGGTAGAGGGAAATTAACTCTTAGTATTTCCCTCTTATAGGTGAACTAAGTCAAAACCCCCAGGAGGCGTAGGAGCGTGCTCCAAGCCCGGCGCCGATTTAGGTAAGGACGTAACTAAGTCCGCCTGTGTGTTACGTGTTTTACTTGGCTTGGATGCCTTGTACGATTTATATGTTGTGTCCTATATGTTATCCATTTTTATTATGTAGAGCAGCTTGGAACCGAGGTATGTTCTCGTGCTCTTGTCTGGTATGTGCTAATATGGATATGCTGTAAATATAATGTGATGTGATGTGACCCTTAGGACATGCATACTAGGTTATTTGATGAGGTGTTGTGGAATGGGGGCATGAAAGAGAAAAATGAGAAATTAAGATAACCAAGGGGAAGTAAGTTGGCTAACGTAAGTAAGGATGACCTAGGTAATCTGTGATTTGTGAATGGACGAGAAAAAGGGGAATTAAATAAAATGGAAGAGTGGGAGAAACCAAAGTTACATGGGAGGAACTAGGGTTTGCATGGAAATAATAGGGTTTGGCATGGTAGAGATCAAGGGGTTTGCATGGGGAGGTTAAGGTCTACATGGGGGTGAACCTTACGTATGGAAGGTTACTTTGGGACGTGGGGAAGGCAATGGAAGGTTTATTTGGGAGTCTGGAGGCTCAAGGTGAAAAATAGTACGTAGGATAATATAAGGGTACCTAGGGACTGGCTAAGGTTTGGGGAGGAAACCCTAATGTGAGAAGGTGGAAAAAGAAAAAGAAAATAATAAAAATAAATGAGGAAGAGCGAGGTATGAGGGGAGAGTTGAGTCTGAGGGTCATGACACGTAGGGCATTAAAATAGTGTGGGTTGTGGGAGGCAGAGAAGGAAGGGCCACATAGGCCCAGATTAGGGTTTTTGGTGAAAACCCTAGGGTAAGGTGGTGAGTAGACCTTGGGTATAAGGTGGTGGGCCCTGACCCACACACTTAAAAGTTGGGTTTCCGGTGTGAGAAAATGGGTTAAGGGAAGGATGTCGAGGCGAGTTAGGAGGTGCAGAAGTCTCAAGATATGAGATAGGCCCTCTTGGGAGGATAAGGGCGGATATAGTTAGCAATGCATGTCAAGGGTGAAAATATTTTGAATAAGATATGTTAAGACACTAATCACTTACAGAGAAAGATATTGAGCCGGACCCAGACCGGTCCACCGGCGAATAATAGTGGCTAGGGTCGGGGTGCCCTACATGACCGGTCCACCGGCGAATAATAGTGGCAGGGTATGTTACCCTCGTGACCGTTCCACCGGCTATAATAGTGGGGGATTCCATGCTCAACAAACCAATCATAATAATGATAAGACATGGGAAATATACGAATATTTACAGTGGAACACCTTGTGAGTCGGGGCCAGACCGGTCCATAGGCAAATAATAGTGTCAGGGTATGTTACCCTCGTGACCGGTCCACCGGCTAAAACAGTGGCAGGACATGACCCTCGTAACCGTTCCACCGACTATAATAGTGGGGTTCCAGCACTCACATGGGTTGATAAAGACTATGATGTGAATCGATTATAATTATCAGAGATCTAATGAAAAAGTTATCTGGTTCATAACCGGTATTGTTTATCTGTGTTATTGCATGCTATCTACGTAATTATGTCATGTCTGCTATGTCATGTATCTCTGTGTATGTTGGCCTTAGTGCGTCTGTTACCTTACTCAATACGTAGCGTACTGATCACCCGTTTCATAGGTGCTGCTCATTCCCACGAGCAGAAGACCTGTTTGAATTTGTGCAGGTAGGGGGCGATGTCTTCGATGCCTACGATGCTTATGAGGCATCGGGCAGGGCTGAGAGTTGAGCCTGGACCTAGCTTGGGAGTCGAGAGTGACGTGGCCGGAGTTCATCCTCCGTTTTGTTTCCCTGTATTATCATATTTCGTTTTATTCCGATGTATTACGTCCTCTAACATTTGGTACCTTATAACTGTACTTTTGGATTGTAACTTTCAACTTTCGCACTCTGATTCTGTATAACTTGTGTTTTGCTAATGACCAGTGTTTTATTAACGATTTGTACTTGACGATCAATCTTATTTAGCCTTAGCACTCAGTATCGGGTCGATAGGAGTGAACCGATCTGGTACTAAGTGTGGTGGTAATGCCCCTGAGTTTACGATTTTATCTCTTCGTTTCCGTTAAAACCCTTTTAATTAAACGAAATTTTTTTGTAGTAAATTTGGGGGTGTGACAAAAGGGTAATTTGGTAATTTAATCAACTAGAGAGTAATTTGGTGAATTTGATAATGGAGAATGGTAATTTGGTAAGTAACCAAATAAAGGGATAATTTGGTAATTAGGATAATGAGGAAGGGTAATTTGGTAATTTAACCAACTCAAGGGCAATTTATTAATTATAATAAAGAAAAAAGGGCAAAGTGGTAATCTAACCAACCAAATGGAAAATATATTAAGTGTAATAATTATGAAGGGGGATTGGTGACCTAATAAGTATGGGAGATAACTTGGTAACCTATATCGAGTAAGGGGTAACTTGGTAATTATGTAACAAGGAGGGTAATATGGTAATTTATCAAGTAAGGAAGGGATGACTTAGCAATTATATAAGTATGGGGGCAAATGAGTAAATTGTACCTAACATGTCGTTATGATTGTGGAATTTCGTAATATGACTCAAATAACGTTGATTAGCGAGGTAAGAGTATTCGATAATTAGTAAGTATCACGAGAACGAATTCTAATTCGGAATTAGATGAGATTAGGATGGCCTTAATGATTCTCTTATGTTACCTTGGACAACCATTTGAATAAGAAATATCTAACGATATCCGAACGATTGACAGTAAATAATTATCTAATTATTGTGCTTTTGTGATCACCCTAATTAAGACACTAATACTTAAAGTGAAAGACCTCGAGATCGGGAATGGTGAATCTTTAGAGGTCGCTACCCTAAAGACGTGGTTTAGCCCACGGTTATTCTGGTATTTGCTGGTGTGCCTTTGTGCCCCAGCCAGGCCCTATATCTTACTCTATCTAGCTCTACGGACCTAGTTGGGGGTATGCATACTTGTAGATTAGGTGTCCTTGTTGAAGGGTACTGAGTAAATTTTATGCACCAGTGTGACCGGTGTACCTTTGTGTCCCGGGATCTTGATCTCCCTATCAAGGCAAATAAATGGAATTGATGTGTTGATTAAAAAGGGAAAAACACTAATCATTAAAGTGAAAGATTAATGAGCCGGGCCCAGTTGAATTATATTATGAGTACCGATCCACCGGATATAATAGTGGCCCAGGAGGTTTTGCCCTAGATGATGTTTATGAGTACCGATCCACCAGATATAATAGTGGCCCAGGATGTTTTACCCTGGATGATGTATATTCCAGTCTATCGGCCAGAATGGTGGGGGTCCCGAGCTTAATAAATTTGATTTGGCTGTGAATAAATTATGGAAAAATACTAATCACTTGTAGTGGAATACCATGTGAGTTGGGGCCAGACTAGTCCACTGGCGAATAATAGTGGCCATGAGCATTTTGCCCTGCATGACCGGTCCACCGGCGAATAATAGTGGCCAGGAGGGTTTTTCCCTGTATAACTGATCCACCGGCGAATAATAGTAGCGTTCCCACACTCACACAGATAATTAATATCTTATTGATTTTTTAAGTATGTGGTTTTATAAATGTGGATATTAAGTATTTACCTTTCATTATGTATGTATGTAGTATCATATGTTACATTGCAGGCCTGCTATTAAGTGTGATTTAAAGGGTTACTCAGTACCGTAATACTGAAGGGTTCCATTCGTGGGGCCCCTACCTATTCAATGGGGAGTGTCCCTTGCAGGTCGTTCTCAGGTGCTATTCAAGTTGGCTCTCAGGAAAGAGCATAAGGTACTATTCGGTAAATCCTAGGGTTATACTCTTTCACCTTTAAAATTTATGGTTTCAACGTAATTGTTGATTTGCAACCACCAGTGGTGGATTATACTCTTATAAAATGTTTAAATGCGCTACTCTAATTTAATCATTAGTTTGAGTTTCTTGTAAGTTGTAGAGTTTTTCGTAAGTTGTATTTTTCTCTTTTAGCCTTAGCACTGGGTACTGGAACGGTAGGAGTGAATCGGTTTGGTACTGAGTATGGCGGTAATATTCCTAGAATTCACAGTATTATTATTTTGCTTCCGCTAATTCTTTTTAATAAAACGAAATTTTTCAGTAGTAAATTTTGGGGGTGTTACACTACTTCCCTCTCCTTCCTTCCTCTTTTGTTTTGCGTCATTTCTGCCAAATTTGTGTTGAACACAACTACCCCAGGCTCCCTCTCTCCTTCTTCCTTCTTCCACTTTTCTACTATGTTTTTCTTATGGAACCACCTCCATCACCACCAACACCATGGTGTGCTACCACGCACTGCCCAACATCGGTGGACCGACCACCCAGGGTTGCCCCATCCATCCCCATCACTGTCGTCGACCATTACCACTAACTACAACCCTTTTCCCTCTTCTTCCTCACATCCATCATGTTTTTATAAAAACACATGGCTTGTGCATGATCACAAGCACGTGCACAGTCGTGCGACACTAAAATTTCTTATTGTATGCTTGTGCAACCTAGCATATCCTACCCATGTACCCTCGCATGACCTGCACATGGCTTATTGTATGGCCATGTATATCTGTTCAATTTAAGTCTGTTCTACCCAATGATCGAGCATGGTCGTGCCACTTTGCACAGCCTTATTGTACACAATTCTAACTCTCGACCTGGGTGTGCACTGTCTGTAACACGCCCGTGTAGCTGCCCACTTTGGTCGTGCACCCCTATTTTCACCCCCAAATTTTATCCAAACACCACCAAATCTTTATCATAGCTCCATCACACATCCACACATCTTAAGCTTCCATTTCACTACAGTTATTTTCATTTTTACCCTTCTTTGCCTTAACTTCTCCCTCAGTTATAGTCTTCAAACCTAAGCGTGTATTATATTATTTTTGTAGGTGATAGCCCGGTGATCTAGGAGGAGGAAGTCTAGGATTTACGTGCTTAGAGCCTGGTGTCCTAGTTGGTAAGGATAATAATCGATGTTTTAGGATTTTTGTGCTAAATGCTTGTATGGATATGTGTGTTTTCATGATATTGTTTCCATATAATTTAATATATGTTGTTGATGATATGTTGTGATAATATGGTATATATGTTTGGAAGAAAGTAATAATGGGTAAAAGGTATGGATATGACTTTATTATGATATGTACGTTTTTGTGAGGAATATATGTTATGGCCTAAAATAGGGGCCAAATAAGCTATGATGAGTGAACATAAGCATATTCATGAGGTTTGATGATAAATTGTAGATTTGAAAAAATAATGACTGTGGAAGATACAAATTTCATAAAATAAAGGTTATTGGTTATCCTTAAGGACATTTTGGTCATTATAGGATAATAAGAAAATTTTGATATTGTGATATGTTAGGTGGATTAAATTATGAAAATGATATCTTGAGAAATATTTTGGAAGGATTATTTTTTATATTAGGGTATAGTAATCTAAAATGATAATCTTAGTAATCCATGTGTAACATCCTAGAGTTAATTCGAAATTATGGATATGTTGCTAATGGTTGGCATTATGGAAATATATATATTGAATGTGTTGTTCATATGATTCTTAAAGGAATATTTATAACTACATGTGAAATTAAGATTTCGGTAATTTAGTGAGTAGTACTTTTGGATAAGATTTTTACTATATGTGTATGACGTGAGAGTTAGACCATGAATTTTGGGTACGCTAATAATAATGATATTTAAGAATGATATATTATAATTTGTGGTTGAATAATCAGTATGACAGAATGAGGATAGGAGTGTGAAATTAGGGTTTGAAGAGATTAAGGACCTTGACATGTGTGATATATTTATCTGCTTCAATGTGTTCAATGCCAGTGAATCAACCATGAATAAGATACTAATCATTTAAAATGAAGCAGCATGTGAGTAGGGCCAATGTGATGTTTTTATATATCAATTTCATCGGAGATAATAGTAGATTGGGAGCGTTCTGTCTTGAGAAGATGATGTTTTTAAATATTCATTCCACCAAAGATAATAGTGGCTCAGGAGCTTTTTGTCCCAAGAAGGTGTTTCATTACATTCTACCAGATTAAAAATAGTGGGACTCCTGCTCATCATGAATAAAAATATAACTGTATAACCTATGGATAAGGCAGTAATAACTTAAAGTGGAAGAGTACGTGAGTTAGGACCAAGGTGATGAATTATATCTGTTCTACTAGAAATGATAGTGGCTCGAGAGCGTTATGCCCCTAGAAGGTGATGTTTTCGTATCCGTTTTACCAGATGATAATAGTAGCTTGGGTGTGTTTTCCTTGAAAACGTGCTTCAAACTATTCTACCGGTTTAAGAATAGTGTGGTTCCTATACTCAACATATATAAAAGAATGAAAATTGTTATATCTAATAAAGAGGCCTGAATCATTATCTATCTTA
The DNA here is from genome assembly GCA_030549775.1 of Tamarix chinensis. NCBI lineage: Eukaryota > Viridiplantae > Streptophyta > Magnoliopsida > Caryophyllales > Tamaricaceae > Tamarix > Tamarix chinensis. The sequence goes on from CM060176.1 coordinate 99,309,953, forward strand.
TGAGATGTTTCATCTATTTGAATGTGTACCTGTCACTATTATGAATGCGAGTGTTTTTTGTAATCCTAATTCATTAGTATTGTTCCCTTACTCAATACGTGACGTACTGACCACCCTTTTTATGGATGCTACTTATTCCCATGAGTAGGAAACCCCGATTCTTGTGTGCAGGTCTTAGAAGATCCTCTAGATGACTATGTTGCCTATGATGCACTATGTGGGGATGGGTGATCTTATCTGTACTGGGTGTTTGGGTGAAGAGTAATGTTATTTGGTAGATGTATTTACTGGATACCTTTTTGGACTCTTGATCCATGGTACCCCTTACTTTTTTATTTTGATTTTTGTAATGCGGAGTTAAACTTCCAAACTCATATTGTATTATAAATGCATCTTCCATTTCTAATTTCCTTGTTCAATGTGAATGGATTTAGCCTTGTGATTGATGTAAGGATAGTTGGACAAAACAGACTTATGTCAATTATAGCAATAACGCCCAATATTTTACTTAAATACTTCCGCTGTAAAAAGAATTTTTTTCAATAGCAAAAATCAAGGTGTTACAGTGCTAATATGATGTTACTATGCTAGGTTGTATTTTTGTGGGTGAGTATAACTTATGGAAATGTATTATGGGCCTAATAGAGTGTGATAATTGGAAAATAAGTATATTTAATATTTATGATGATAAATGGAGGATTTAGAAATAATGGTATTAATGATATAAGATTTCTGTAAAATAATGGCTTTCGGCTATCTATAAGGATAATTTGATCAATGTGGACTAATATGGGAATTTTGGTATATTAAGATGTTTGTAGTATTAAAATATGCTAATAATATCATGTGGAATTATTGGAGTGTTTATGAATGTCATAAGCTTCCTAAAATGAGAAAATACTTAAATCGGGAATAATAACCTTAAATGATAATCTTATTATCACATATGTAAGATGTTGGAGTTAGGCCACAAATTTCATCTATGTTGTTAATATTGGAATTTTAGGAATGTATATTGAATTTGGCAATTTTATAAGCCTTATGAAAAAAGTTATGACTTACCTTTGAAATTAGGATTTTAGGAGCTTTGTAAATAGTAACTTTTGAGATAGAGCTATTATTATATGCATAAGAAGTGGGAGTTAGACCTTTAATTTTAGATATGTTATTAATAATAATATTTGAGGAATATATAATAAATTTGATGGGTAGATGATCAATATGGGATAAGTTATGCCCAAATTATGAATTTAGGATTTTTGGGGGAAAATGAGCATATTAACCTTTGAGATGGTCTTGTTATATATTTTTTGGTGTATTGATTGCCTTAATTAGGTTTTGTACTCATAAAAATCAGTCATGAATAAAACATTAATCATTTAAAGTTAAAGATCATGTGAGTCGGGCCGAGGTGATGTTTTTCATATCCGTTCCATTGGATGATAATAGTAGCTCAAGTATGTTATTCTTGAGAAGGTACTTCAGTATGTTCCCCCCAACTAAGAATAGTGGGGCCCAAATTTATCATGAATAAGAATATGAATTGAGTAACCTAATAGATAAGCTACTAATGATTTAAAGTGGAAGAGTACATGAGTCAGGACCAAGGTCATGCTTTCATATCCATTCCACCAAATGATAATAGTAGCTCAAGAGCTTTTTACCTTGAGGAGGTGATGTTTTTAGACCCTTACACCAGATAATAATAGTGGCTCAAGAGATTTTTGCCTTAAGGAGGTGATGTTTTTAGATCCGTTCCACTAGATGATAATAGTGGCTCAGATGTGTTGTCCCTATGAAGGTGCTTCAAACCATTAATTCAGTTTAAGAATAATGGAGTCCCTAAAATCAACATAAATAAAAGAATAAAAATATTTATATCTAATAATTAGGCTTAGATCAATATTTACCTTATAAAAATTTTCGTAAATTGTATGTCTACTTATCATTTGTTATGAATGCATGTTTTTATCTGTAACCCTAATTCGATAGCATTGTTACCTTACTCAATATGTAGCATTATAACCATTATTTTCATGGGTGCTGCTCATTCACGCGAGCAGATGACTTAGATGCTTTTGTGCAAGTCTTTGAGTGCCAGTCGGATGAGTTTGCTACTTTTGATGCATTATGTGAAGAGGAGTGACTTTTATCTGTATTATATTTGGATAAATAGTTATATTATCTAGATGATGTCTTTACTCGAACATCTTTTTAGATTCTTTGATCCATGGTGTCCCTTCATTTATATTCTATTATGGTAACTCATATTTGTGTTTATAAAAACTTCTCTCTCATTTCTAATTACCTTGCTTTACTATGAATGATTTTAGCCTTGTGATTAATGTAAGGATGGTTTAATAAACCATTCTTATGTCAATTATAATGGTAACACCCAATATTTTGATTATATGCTTCCATTTTTAATCAAAAAAATTCAGTAGTAACTTTAGGGTGTTACATCTAATGTCACCAAACACAATGGAAATAGTTGTAATCCTACCAGATGCAACATCTCTCCTCATGTAGGCCATAGAGGTGAGAGGAGGGAACTATGACATTTTGTTAACATAATTTTTATTTAGCCAATATATTTAAATTAGAGATCATGTGCCATATACACTTATATTTTAACATAAGGCATCATATATCCTTTGTCAAGCTTATGTTGTATCAAATGATATTTTATTTTACTTTTACTGTAATACTTTCCTTTTATAATTTGAGTTTGCCAACTTTAATAATATGGCCATTAAATATTAAAAATTAATAGAAATTTTGGCATAAATGGGCTAAATACTATATGTAATACCTAAAAATTTTCTAACCTTAAATTGTGGGTGATTAGCTTCTTAGTCCTTTCTTAACATTATATCATTGATTAATCATCTTACCTTTACCCAAAATCCACTTCTTTTTCCCTTAAACCATTCAAAACCCTATTTTTGTATTTCCTTAATTAGTGGTCGGTTGATCCATGCCCTTCAATTGACCACCTTATGGAGAAAATCAACCTTTATTCTAGGGATCCAATAATCAACTATCTATTGGGAAATTTGCCCAAAATTGCTTATTTTAAGTCATTTTTTACTCTAAATCAATTCATATGCCCAATATTTATATATATTTGGGTTCCTAAATTCATTTAACTCATTCCCCTAATTTTTCTTAAATTTTAAAAATTATTTGATATTTTTTCCCAAAATTTTCCTATTTATTGGACTCTTTACATTCCCTAAAATATTTCAATTAGTTCTAACCCTTTTGTGGTTAATATTAACCATAAAACCGCTTCTCATACCTCTCTAATTAGATTGACATTTTCCTTTGACAATCAACCATAATCTTGGCCATAATACACTTGTAACACCCCGATTTTACTATAATTTTTTTTGTTTTACAATAAAAGCATACAAGCAAAATATTTGGGGTTACCGTTGTAATTGACATAAGTCTGGTTTGTACAGCCACCCTTACATCAATCACAAGGCTAAAATCATTTATAGGAATACAAGAAAATTAGAAACGGAAGAAATATTTATAACACAATATTATTTTGGAGGTTAACTCTGAATTACAGTAAACAAAATACAAAGTAGGGATACTATAGATCAAGAGTCCAAAAGGGATCCGGGTAAATACATCTACCAGATAATATTACTCTTCACCGAAACACCCAATATAGATAAAGATCGCTCATCCCCACATAGTGCATCATAAGAAGCAAAGTCATCAGGGGGATCTGCCAAGACCTGCATGCAAGAATTAGAGTATCTTGCTTGTGGGAATGAGCAACACTCATGAAAAGGATGGTCAGTTGCTACATACTAAGTAAAGAAACAATATTATCGATTCAGGGATACAAATAACACAATATTTCCCAAATGAAGATAAGTACACATTAAAATAAATGAAACATCTCATAATATAATTACTGATCTAGGTCTCTTTATTATATATACCCATTTTTATTCTTTTATACATGTTGAGTTAAAGAACTCCATAATTCTTAAATTAGTAGTACAGTCTCAAGCACCTTCTTAGGGACAATACACCTAAGTCACTATTATTATCTGGTGGAACGGATTTAAAAACATCACCTTCTCAAGGCAAAATGCTCCTAAGCCATTATTATCTCCTATGGAATGGATTAAAAATAACACCTTAGTCCTGACTCACTTACTCTTCCACTTCAAATCATTATTATCTTATCCATAATTTATACTATTATGTTTTCATTCATGATGAGTATGGGCCATACTATTCTTAATCTGATGGAACGGATCAAAACACCTTCTCAGGGTAAAAAGCTCTCGAGCCACTATTATCTTGGGGGGAACAAATATTTAAAAAGATCATCTTCTAGGGGCAGAATGCTCCTGAACTACTATTGTCTCCAGTGGAACGGATATATAAAAACATCACCTTGGCCCTACTCACATGCTCTTTTACTTTAAGTGATTAGTATCTTATCCATGATTGATTCACAAGCATTGAACACATTGAGGCAAATAAACACATCACATAAGTCAAGATCCTTAATTTTCTCGAACCCTAATTCCACACTCCTAGCATCATTCTTTCATATTGATTATTCAACCACCAATTATAATATATCATTACCAATTATCATCATTATTATCATACCCAAAATTCATGGTCTAACTCTCATGTCGTACACGTACAATAATAATCTTATCCCAAGCTACTACTCGCAGAATTACCAAAACCCTAATTTCATAGGCAGTTATAATTCTTCCCATAAAACTCATATGATTACCTATTTTAATATGCATCCTTATAATGCCAACATTAGCAACATATTTAGAATTTGGATAGCCTCTATGGTTTTACACATAGAAATAATAAGAGTATCATTTTAGGTTACTATGACTTAATTAGACCATTATCTCATTTAAAGAACCTAAGACAAACAATAATCCTTCTAAACACTTCTTATGATATTATTATCATATTTTAATCGACCTAACATATTATAATGCCAAAATTTTCTTATTATCCTATAATGACTAAAATATCCTTAAGGATAACCAATAGCCTTTATTTTATAAAATCTTGTACCTTCCACAAACATTATTTTTCAAAATCCACCATTTATAATCAAACTTCATAAATATGCTTATGTCCACTTATCATAGCATATTTAGCCTATAATTTGTGCCATAAAATATATTCCTCACAAATACACCATTATCATAACAAAATCATATCATTACCTCTTACCCATTCTTATTTATTTCAAACATATAATCCATATTGTCATATCATATCATCAACAACATACATTAAATCATATAACAAAAATATCATGGAAATACGCATATCCATACAAGAAATAACATAAAAAATCCTAAAAAATGATTAGTTTCCTTACCAACAAGGACATTGGGCTCTAAGCACATAAATCCTAAACTTTCTCCTCTAAGATCCCCAGAATATCACCTACAAAAAATGATATAAAATGTGGTAGGTTCCTAGAGTATAACTAAGGGAAAAGTTAAGGTAAAAGAGGTTAAAAATGGAAAAAATCGGAGTTAAATAGAAGCTTGAGATGTATGGATGTGTGGTGGAATGTATGGTGGAGCTATGGTAAAATTTGGTGGTGTTTGGATAAGGCTTGAGGGTGAAAATAGGGGTGCATGGCTGAAATGGGGAGCTGCATGGGCGTGCAACAAGCAATGCATGCCTAGGTCGAGAGTTAGAACCGTGCACGACCAGGCTGTGTAAAGAGGCATGGCCATGCTTGATCACTAGTAGAACATATTTAATTCAAACAGATGCACATGGGCGTGTGATAGTCTATACGTAGGTTGTGCGAGGGTGCATAGATAGGCTTTACTAGGTTGCACTAGTGTGCAATAATTTTTTTTAATATTGCATGACCATGCTTGAGGTCGTGCGCAGGCTATGTGTTTTATAAAAACACAACAAATGTAAAGGAAAGAGAGGGAAAATGACATTTATCAGCGACAGGTGACCTTAGTGGTTGGTCCACCGGGCTTTAGGCAGTGCATGGTGGAGCACGGTAGCGAAAATGGTGATTCGGTCATGCAAAACAAGGCACAACCACATGAGAAGAATAAAAGAAGAAGGGAAGAATAAGAAGAAAGGAAATGGATCTCATGTAGGCTGTTTTGGGCAGAATGTGGGCAAGAAATGGCAAAAAAAGGGGGGAGGAAGGATAGTGAAGTAGTGTGTGTATATAGATGGATATAAGATGTGTGAATGGGTGAAAGAAAATGGCAGAGGATGCAGGTCGGGAATGAGGGATGGCAATGAAGATTTTCAATGAAGGTGGTTGGCAGGTGATAGTTGTGTGTGTTGGCGTGAAATTGCAGAGGTGCAACAAGAGATTATGGTGTTGTGTGAAAGAATATTACGTGAGAAAGAAAAATGGCAAGGGAGGTGATGATGTGTAGATAAGGCAGCTCAAGAAGAATAAAAAGGGTGAGGGATGATAGATGATGGTGGCTATAGTGGGATGATGGGAGATGGTGTAGTTGCAAATTGCAAGACTAAAATAGTCAAATGTTATGGCACATGTGATGAAAAAAGGAGAATGAAAAAGAAAAGGAGAAATAAAAGTAAAAAGGAAAATTTTTAGATTAGTTTTAGATAATTTTGAATTAGCTAAAATAGGTAGGAGTAGTGATAAATTTTAACATATTTAAGATCTGATCATAAAATATGGTTTATCCGAATCAAAGATGTAGATTTGGTTAAGATTTCAAGATTTAGACATTCGGTCAAGGCTAAAATAAGATTTTCTCGATATTAAAATTAGATTAGGGTATTAAAGATACAAGATTAGGCTAAACAAAATTTTGGGATAGTATAATACTTCTCACCAATTTTATTACAACTCATCACCCTTTCTAATTACACACATCCCTCCTTTACCTTACAAGCAACCTCATGATCAAATCTCTCTCATAATTTTGATAACCCTTATTTGGAATTGGCTTCTCATTATACACTTTTTCAATTTTAATTCTTTAAGTTTTCTCCCTTTTCTCTCATCTTTCCTTTCCTCTTATGTTCTTGAGTATCCTTGTTCTTGCTTGTTTCCCCTTGACTTCTACTCTCATCGCTTCTCTTTCATTTCATTTTCTCCCAACATCTAGATTGTGAATTTTAATCTATTAGTGCTTTAGTTTAAATAAAGGTGGATTAAGGTTCATAGATTAATGAGATCCTTGTTCAAGCCTTTCCAATTTCAGTACAACACTTTCTACTTTCCTCTCTTTAATTTTTTTCCTTTCTCTTCTTTTCCCTTGTTAATTTTCTTTATTTTTCTAATTAGTGCCCATGAATATTTGTTAGATGATATTTTTTTTTACCTAAAATAGTATAATTAATGCATTAAATGCAACACATACAAGTTGTTTTCAACATTAAATGTTAGCTTTATTTCTATTTTTAGTCATCTTAACATTTACCCTTAGACACTCATTAGAAAAATGATTTTTCTTTAAGTTGTTAATCATATGTTTTTGTTAGGTGATCAATTTGTAAGCAAAGGAAGGAGTGTTGCTTAATAATATTTTTGCATGGAGAATGGTGCTTTTTGGTAACACTATACTTTTCTAGATTAGGAATTTATTCTATGTGTTGTATTTTACTCTATTTACCATGATAGCATGTTTATTTTTATGAAAGCATGCCCTATATTTTAAAAGCTTATATTCATGCGTTATATATGATTTTATGAATTATTTTTTAAAAGTGGAAAAATGCCATTTTAAAATATGATAGGAATTTTATGAAATTTCAACCGTGATATGTATGCCTTAATTTATTTTTAACAAACATGTATTAAAAAAATTATAATGTATTTAAGTGTAATGGAGAATATCCTGTTGTAAAGTTGAATTGTGGACAGTTTTTCCTTATGTGTGTTTCGGCCTTTGATGATGTTGTAGATTGCTTTAGTTTAAGTTGGCTACATCATGAGTCATATAATAATGTGTAAAATATTGTGTTATTTTGGTGCAATTTGGAATGAGTTCATTTATTGGGGAAATTTTAGGGTACAATTGACTTTGGTGGTATACTTGTCATTTATGGGAGTTGTAAAATTTAAGTGTATCATTGTGCTTTTTGGGTATTTTACTTACAGTTTGATGCATAATGTGTTAGGGTTCAGAAGTGTTTGGTTTAAGTTATTATTATTACAAGATTTAAAGTGTTTTAAGCGATTAAGTGTATTTTGATCATTGTACATAAATTATAGGAATTTGAACTTATGTGGGTATTATTTCGGTGAAAATGTGACACGTGTAATAAGTGTTTGGTTTGGGTTAATTATGGTTAAAAGGAGTTAGATTATTAAATGAAAGTGGCTTAAAATGAGCTTAACAACCCTAAGGGTTATAGTTGTCATTTTTGTGAAAATTTATCAAATTAAATTATATATTTATGTTAATCATGTTTAATATGATGAGTTTGAGTATGACGTTAGGTTTGGTGAGTTGTTGATTTATATTGATTAGTTTATAAGTTATTTGGGATTTAGGGTTGCATAAGGATATTATAGTCTTTTCACTAGTGTAGTATCTTCACTAACCTTTGTTTGGTCTTTTAAATTCCATGTTTATTACTCTCTATGTATGTGGCATGTTTATTCAATTAAACCTAGTATTATTCTGCCTGTATGACTAATAAACAAATGTTGGTATGAATTCTCCTAATAAGTGATAAGTGACATTCCTAGTGATAAGTGACAAGTGGAGTATTAAAGAAGTGAATTAAGTAGTGGCAAGTTAAGTTTTTTAGCTTGAGTGTAAATTGAAATATCACATAAGTGGGGACCAAGAAAGTCTATTAGTGATTAGTGATCTGGTTATGTTATAACCATAGTGACCTTCTATCTATCCTATGCTAGTTTGAACTATATGAGCATAAGTGGGTACATGTATTTAAGGATTAGGTGTGGCTTTAGGAGCATTTTTTCTAAAGTAATGTGTTGGGTCCTTCCATATAGGTATGGTGGACCGTTCCATTGGATGTAATAATAGTGGGGTTCATATTTTCAAGCGACTATGTAATTGGAATATGTGATCACTTAAATATAGATTCTAATATGACATTCCCTTTAAGTATCTTGTATCATAAATAGTATTGACACATGGAACATCTCTTACTGTCACATGTTCTATTTTACTATATGCATGATCCTATATGCTTTACCTGTCTTATTTATTGAAGTATTTATTCTACTCAATACATTTTGTGTTAACAACCCTTGTAGTCACCACCCATTCCCATAAGTAGATGAGACCTTTGTTGATTCACAGGTTTGATGACTACATCAATGATTTTAACTTTTTTTCTTGTGAAGGAATGATTTACTATATTTTTGGATTGGTCGTAGAGTCTCGGATATTCAATAGTAGTTACAATAGTTTTTTTGAGATACCTTTATGGACTTTTAGTTCTATTTGTTTCCCTTTCTTTTATTTTAGTTATATATGTACTCAAATTTTATCTCCTAACTTTTATCTTTTGATTTATGTAGTATATTTCTTTCTTTATTTATCATGTTTATATGTCAAATGTTTTAGCCATATAATTAATACAAGAATGATATGGTAACTAGAATCTTGTAAGTATAATGATAATACTATATTCTTCTATGAATTTTTGGGTTTTACACCAACACATAAGGATGATTGCACATAATCTCGTATTATTTTGTATATTCATTTTGAAACCTACATAATATATTTCAAATTACTTGAGTTAAAAAAAGGCATTTAACATTAGCAATTAATTCATAATCTACCCTAAAACTCGTAAACCAAAGATGCCAAACAAATCCTTTCCCAAAAAAATATTGAAGAAATAAAATGACATCCTCTATCTCTATTATAGCATCGCTATCATGATATTTAACATATTCACCATGATAAAATCCACCTTTGTTTCTTTGACCAATAATATCCAATGAAATACTACTCTTACAAGATTGACGATCCAAACTAGTGTAATTGACCTTCTCAGTCGCCTTTACATCTCTTGAACATATTCCATCCATTGCTACATTAAATCTTAGTCAAACTCTAGTAACTTTATTTCCACTATTTCATTAAATATTTACTTTATCTAATTATGAGTCAGGTTGTTTAATTAAGACCTCAATTTTATTCGAACTTGAAACCCTCACTTTGAAATTTATTCATTTTCTTTTATGGTCAATTATTTAATGTGTAGTGTGATTGTGACTAGGGCTCAATGTGGTTTGTGAAAAACAGGGTGGAAATAAAAATGAAATAAAAAAGGGAATCAAAATGAAAGATATCAACTTTATTTCATTGTTTGATTGTTGGAAAAAATAAATTATTGGAAAATATTTTTTTAAGTTTGGTCTCTTAGAAAGAAAAGTATAAGGAAAATTAATTATCATCATCATCATCATGGTTACTATTTTATTATCTTAATATCATTATATATTAAAAAATATATAAAAAATAAAAAAAAATATTACATTATCACATGAAAAGTTTCATATTCTTTTTTCTAAAAAATTATAAAACTCTATAAACTCAATACTACCGCAAATTTTTTTTACGTAAAAACTAAAGTATGCAAAATATTTCATATTCCTTTCCATTTCAAATATGACACAATAATATATAAAAACATTAGGCATCAAAGTTGGTTTTAAATTCAATGGAAAAAAATAAACAAAAATAGAAAAAACAGATAATTTATAGAAATATGTTTTTTTGCAATGGAAAAAATAATTAACGAAAGATCTGAATGGATACAAATTGATGTGAAAAGATTTTATAAAATCAAAAATATAAATATATACGATCTCCGAATTCGTTCAGAGCTCAAATGGATTAAAATAGCTAAAATCATCTAATTGCCTAAATTCAAATTTCTATAATTTAGTGATTAAGAAGGGATGGATGAATAAAAAGGGGATGAAATGAGTTGTTAAGTTAGAAAAAAATGAATTGTAAATTTTGAATGAATTGAAAATATGTAAAAACAATTAAATTAAAAGAATCACGGAAAATACAACTTTCCACGAACAAATAAAATGAATTGTAAGACTCAAAATTAATACAAAAGGCCTGAAAAACAATATTAAAAAATTAAGAAATGAATTGCAAGGCTAATTACATGATAATTAGGGTTAGGTCCATTGGCAAATTTCTCCATTAATGAAATACAATATTAATGTGTGTGTGTGTGTGTGTAATGTTAATATACATAACATTTTTGAATTAATTGTTTAAATAGAGCACAGAGAAAAAGAAGAGGAGGAGAGAAAAGAAAATGGTAGCTAATAAAAAAAATATGTCAGACTAAATATAAAGCAATACAAGAGAATAGGAAAGAACCCGATTAATGTCATTTGCTGCTACGACACATAATATTTTAAATGAGTTTTCTTTAACCTGTCGTCCATGATGCATGTCTTAATTTTATCAAGACTTTCCATTGGTTTTTATAAGGAAAGTTTGATGGTTTCAGTCAGTTTAATTTTTCAATCATTTTATTTGTTATTTTCTTTCTCGTCTTATTTCCTAGACAATCAAACAGTAAAATATATTTTTAGTATAATTTTTTTCTTTTCCTCAAATTTTTCTGAGAACCAAATAGGTTGTAAGTGTTTTGAAATCCTAATTCAAACTCCCAATATTATGTATTTTGTTGATGTGCAATGTGATTGTAGTTGATTTTGGGTGATGACTATATGCGATAAGTGGTTGTACAAAATTATCGGTGGTTGTGTGAGGCTAGTGTTTTGCTAGAGTTGGTAGGTGTTTTGGTGGTGGTGGTGTAAGTATTTTTGTTGTGTAACACCATTATTTTTACAAACTATTTAAAGCAAATTAGTTTTATGGAAGTTTAAAATGCAAATGTAGGGTGTTATATTGCATCTCACATAAAAAAAAAAAGATAATCTTTACACCCAATTTATATCGAGTGCAAGGCTAAAAAGTAACTCATACCTAAAAATAAAATATGAGAATCACTTGATCCTATAATAATACAAGATTATGAAACAAAATAGAAGAGACAAAGGTGAAAAAAATAGATTTGGATGACCATAAACTAATACCAGTCCAAATAATGTGCATAACAGGCATCACATTAGAAGCATCAAATAAAAAATTACCTATAGAATAAGGTGACATCTATTCATGGAAATAATCAAGTGTCCATAAAATAGATCTGTCGATACTTAGGTACCGATTAATATAATAATCACATTAGTAGATAAAGACATGCATATCACATGGGAATCATATAACAAGATGGGTGTTATATATGCATATATTGATCATGATTATAGATGATTAAAATTAAGTCGTGTCAAAATTCATACTTATACGACCACACATTTCTGATTGCTTAAATACATTGAGACCATGAGCCCACTTGTATTAGGTCCACTAATTGAAATCACTTTCACTCTCACTTCTACTTTCTACTCCTCTTTCTCTATATACGAGATACAAAAGTCAAACTGGGGGTAAACACACATGGTAATCATTAGCAAACAACTAACTCCTAAATACGTGTACTTCCTACTAGTCGGCAACTTGAACTTACATAGAGTAAATTAGCGTCCTCTAGTTTCAACAAAACTAGATTGTTATCACTGAGAACTTACTTTCACTAGGAATTTATCACTTTGCTCCTGACTCGTGTATTCTTCCACTTTAAGTACTAATGTCTCATTAGATCATTAGTCAAACACTTAACACTTAGTAATGCACCACGTCCTTTAATTTCTTTAATAACAATTCCACTTGTCAATTATTATAGAGGATGCAACTTATCATATGTTACCATTTATCATTGAATTTATACAAATGGTTGTTGTTATATAAAACACTTAAGATTCCAACAGAATTAACCAAATCAAGCATGTTATAACCACATAGAACAATGATAAGACATAAGGGAAATAAACAAGTAAAATAGGAGGCATTACACTAGTAAAAATACCATAATGCCTTTATGAAACTTTAATTCACAATCAACTCATGAACTCATCCTTAAGACCCAACAATTCACCAAACTTATCAAAACACTCTAACATATTATACTAAACATCACCAACCCAAAATTATAATTAAATTCTAATATTTTACACATGAAGTATTGATTACATCCATAAGGTTTTTAATCCCATTTTAAGCTATTTTCACATAAAATAAACACTTGTGATAACCATAATTATTCCAAACTAATCACATATCACACTTGTCATATTATAGCCCAAATCACACCTATACTCAATATTCCTTAATTAACACAAAAGGCCAAATTACCCCTATTTCAGCTAAATACCTCAAAACTTGTTGTAGTTATAACTTAAATCAAACATTGCCAAACCCAAACACATTATGTAACACCCTAAAATTTAATACTAAAATATTTTATTTTTAGTGGAAGAATAACAACAATATAGATGAGTATTATCAATGTACTTAGCATAAATCTAGCTTACTATACCATCCTTAAATCGAATAAAGAAAAAATAGTTAAAAAACTTAAAATGTGATGAGATAGAGTACATGATAAATTCACAAATTTAAATAAGTGTTAGGAGGTTAACTCCAAGTAAAATAATTAAAAATACATAAAAGGGATACATTTGAACTAAAAGTCCCAAAAGTATTTGGGCTAAAGCTAAGATCCGGATAACATGACTCTATACCTTAAGTTACAAAGATAGCAGGTTCAATCATCCCCAAGTAGACCATCATAAGCAGTAAAGTCATTTAATTTGTCCTCAATAACATGTACGAACTCATTTAGGACATTTTCTTGTAGAAATGAGTAACACTCCTAAGTATGATGATTAATTGACTACATATTGAATAAGGGAACAATACATCCATAATATGGTTACATAAAATACATAAAAGGTCACATATAAGAATAAACATACAAAATAATTAGACATGATATGATGCAAGAAGATAACTGAATCCATATATCTATTATTAGATATAATCATAATCCATTTATTATTTACATTGAATTTAGAACCCCACTATTCACAATCTGTTGGAACAATATCAATAATATGTAACCCTATGAGAAAAACACTCGTGACCACTATTCTCATCTGGTGGAATGGGTCGGTACAACCAGTCACAATTCATGTACTTTTTTACTTTAAGTGATTAATATTATTCATTCTTATTTATCTTAAGATTATGTTATTTTTTACACTGAGTTCGAGACTTAGGGACCCCACTATTATCAACTGATAAAATGGTATCAATAATATACAATCTTAGGAAAAAATGTTCTTGTCCACTATTTCTCATCCAGTGGAACAAAGAGGTATAACCCCAAGACATAATATTCCTAGCCACTATTTTCGTTGGGTAGAACGGATAAGTACAACTAGTCTTGACCCATATAATCTTTCACTTTAAATATTAATATTGATTAGACCATTGATTATTTATCTTAAGATCATCATGCAGACACATATGTAGATATGCAAGGCATATAATCCAACTTGACATAATTATTTAAAACATGTAAAAACACAACCACTTGAATATTATGACATCCTTCAAGGAAAAATGCCACATGTTTTCTAAGAAACCCTAATTTCACAAGATAAGCATACATTCTCCCATAATATTCATTTTACCACCACATTTAGTAAACATCCCTAAGATATTATTATTGAAAAAATATATAAATATCAAAGTCTAACTAACTCCAACTTCCTATACATGTGATAGTAACTTACCTCTAGGGTTATTATTCGTAAATCCCTATGAACCCCTAATTTCATAATTTAGGATCCCCCCACCCTAAATATTCATATAAACATCAAATTTAATATATATTCTTAAAATTCCAATATTAACGACATATGAAAAATTAAGATCTAACACATATGATAATGACCTCGCTTTTAGGGTTACTTTTCCTAATTTAAACCATTTCCTCCTTTTATTAGACTTTGTCCATTTATAATTACACTAAAAATTCCACATAAAATATTTAGCATACTATGAACCAATCAACACATTAGAATACCAAAGATTTCATATTTAATTCATACTGATAAAAATTTTCTTAAGATACCCAAAATGTCCATATCTTCACAAAAATCTTACAAGTCCCAATATGAAAGGTTTTAGACCTCAAACATATCCCATAATTAAAACACTTGAATAAAAATATATATGAGTCACACATTAATGCCCAACTTAGATAGTAATTCATGTTAGTTGCTCACTTACAAAGCAATTTTAACTAAATGATACTCTTAAACACATGCTTTCATATATTACCCATTTTTTCACAGTACCATAAAACATATTATACAAAGACATAATCATCAGGGAATAATCAATATAATGATACCTAACTTGAGATTTCATACAAAATTTCACATTATGTGTAAAACCTTAACTATGATGTTTATCATTGTCAAAAGTGTTGCTGGTCTCTAAGCATGTATAACCTAAGACTCCTCTTATGAGATCACAAAAAAAATCACTTAAAATTCAAAGAAATCATAAGGTTAGAACTTGGGGAATTAATTGAGAAAAAAATAAGGCAAAAGGGTGGAAAATGGAGCAAAACTAAATCAAATTGAGAGCTTGAGCAACGTGGGAGATTGGTAAGAGGTGGGAGTCTGCATGGAGGGATGATTTAACTAAGGAGATCTGTATGGCTTGGTGATGTAGCTAGGGTGGTGCTGCATAGGGGAAGCAAAGGGTATGGTGGTGCAAGGAGTGGTGCATGGTTGTGCATAGGGATGTGTATATGATTGTGCCAAGGGGTGTAGGGTTATGCCAAGAATAATGTTCATGGTTGTGCTAAAGAGAATGTGCACAGTTGTACCAATGAGAATGCTAAAGAGGAGAAGGCACGATTGTGCTAAAGGGTAGGCATTCTTATGCAAAGGATAATGTTGAAGGGGAGGCGTGACCGACCAAGGGAGGTGATCAACTATGCATTTAATGAAACTAGAAACATGGGCTAATGGGTGGGAGGAGGATGATGGCTTTGGGGGTGATGTATAGGCGAGGGTGAGTGGAATTGATAAGGAGGTAGTGGTTGTCAGTTGTTGGGGGAAAATAGGGTGCTTGCTGGCCAGTGGTGGCGATTGGTGGATGATGAAGCCAAACAGAGCAAGGAGAAATGAGAAGAAAGGAAATGGTCAGGATGGCTAGAATTTTTCAACGACAATGGAAGGAAAGGAAAGTAAAGGAGGATAAGGGGTTTATATTTATAGGAATGGGGTGAGACATGAATTGAGAATGGCCAAAGGTGTAGGGTGGTTCAGGCATAGATTTGACACGAGTTTCTTTCCTTGATAAAAAAATTGGGAACTGGTGTGGTTGTAGCGTAGGATGGTGCACATAGTAGTTGAGTAGTGCCTGGACGGTGCAAAGGGTTAGTAAAGGAAAAAGAGGAAGCCATGGGGTGAAGGGGTTTAAATGGTTAGAGAGGAGGGAATGAAAAAGGATATTGGGATGGCGAGGAAGAAAAAAAAATAGGGAAAGAAAAGAGAAAAAGGAGGAAGAAAAGGGAAACAAGATTTTTTGAGATTAGGATTAGAAAATTAGGGTAAAATTAATCTATCAAACATTTGGGGTTAGGATTAGATTAAAATATTAATGAATCAAAATTAGTATTATGATTATGTTAAAAATATTAATTGATCGGGATTAAGATTGGATAAAATTCGGAGTATTATACAATATATATCAAACATTAACTAAAAACCTCAACGAATACAGTGACATACTTAATTCCAAAAAAACTCATTGATTTGCTTAAAATAGCCTTAGGATGATTTTCACCCAAAATCAATGAAAAATCCAAAACACCAGAGATGTAGTTCTCTCAATTAATCCATCAAAAGGTAAAAGGACGAAAACCCCAAAAAGCCCAAAATCATTGAAAAATCCAAAACACTATGAGACTCTTCAACAATACTCTAATACATGCTAATATAACTATAAAATGCTTATTAAAAACAACAAAATAAATTATCATGCTTGAAAATTCACAACAAAGACTAGCATGATATTCTCACATAAAATCACATATATGCATGAAATAATCAATAAAACATAAATAAAATTTTATATAACTTAAATCATGTTTTTAAAAGTAAAATATGCTATCATAATATTTTATAAAACACACATATCATAAAAATTCCCTAAGCTAGATATGTGTATTTCCTTATTTAACTAACATTGGTCTCTTAGGAAAAAAAAACTTCTAAGCTCCACCTTCAACTATGCATTAAGATCACCTACACAAAATCATAAAATTAGATAAAAAAAAGGATGATGATAAGGGATTTAGAATTGGAAGGAGAATGAGAGCTACTTAAAGGTTGAAAATGAGAGGGTGATCAGCATGGTGAAAGTCTACACAATCTACCACCTTAATCTACTTTTGCTTAAAAGCTAGGAAGTAATGAAATAAAGTTTAAGATTTTAAAAGTAAAGGAGGAAAAATAATAAAGGACATGGTAAGAGGATATGGGAGGTAAAAACAACTCGGGAACAATATGAAGATTAAAAGGAAAATTAATAGGAGAGAGGAGTGAATAAAGGTGGAATGTAGGAAAATGTTAAGCATGAAATAAAGACCAAAAAGGGCATATGACCTTCATGTGGATTGAAAAAAGGTAGGGATAGAAGGGGACAATTAGATTCTAGGGTTGCTCATAAGGTAAAGGGTAATAGGAGTGATTAGAATGAAATAAGAGAGTGCAAGAGAGTTGGTGTGACATGTAAAGATGTGATTTAGGGTAAATTTTTTGTTAAATTATAAAGGAAAAAGAAAATATAATATGGGGAAGGTATGGGGTTCGATTTCATGGTCAACATGGCCAAAGAAGGTCAATCATGATCTAAAGGTTGAAAATTTAATAAATAGTTATTTAAAAAAAATCAAATAGTTTCCAAAAATTAGGAAAATATGTGGAATTAATCTAGATTTTCAAATATATACAAAAATTGGGCACATAAACTGATATGGAGTCAAAATAAATTTAAAAAAAAAGCTTGGTTAAAATCTCCGTACTCTAATCAACTAAAGAAGGTTGGTTAGTTGATTGTTGGATGCCTTGGATGATGGGTCGTTGTACTTATAGGTTGGTTGATCAAAGGCGTGACTTGGTAGAGAGAAAATAGGATTAAGGTTTTGAGGTAAAATATAGGGTTCAAAGGTTAAGCTAAGATGATTTAGAAATGGTATAGGGCTAGGGAAAGATTAAAAGACTAATCACCTAGCTAGATATTAAGATTAAAAAAATGAAGGTATTACATGTAGTGTCAAAAGAGAGGTGTTATGTAGGCTAATGTGGGAAGTATAATGATGGATGGGATGGATGTGTTATTGTGATGGTTCTATTTGAGGTTTTGTAGGAGAGACATTGAAGATAAAAATAAAGATGAAGAGAAATGATGAAGAAGAGAAATGGAGGATTCTTTTTTTTTAAAACGAGTTCTTTTTTCTTATATATTAATTAAAATGTATATTACGAGTTTAACATTTGTAGAGAAAGAATGATGAAGGAAGATGAAATTGAATAAAGAAGATGAAAATTATGGCAATTAAAGGGTTAAAGAACATTTTAGTCTGGTTATACAAATTATTTTTTAATTTTTTTAGAGTTAACTTCCATGTCATAAAATTGAAGATTAAAAGTAAAATATAGAGACATTTGATACAATGTAAGTTTGATCAATATATATGATGTATATTATGGAAACATATATAAACATACAACGCATTATCCCTTAAGATTAATCAACCTAACAAGTAACATAGTCTTTTAATAAATTAACTAATTATCTTGGTGTATTATGAAGCCCCCTCCTCTCTCCTTCTCCCATGGCTAAGACAAGGAGAACAGCGCCTACCGCTAGGAAGATTCACTTGCCAAGGAACAGTTCGACTGTAAAGAAAACCTTATCTCAATTGGCTGATATTACAAAGGTTTCTCCATCACCATCTACTGAATCTCCATCGATTCCGCTCCAGGAAAAGAAGCTGTCGAGTCCGAATCTAAATTCTTTGAATCCTGATGTCATTGCGATGAAAGAGGATAATACCATGAATCAAGTATTGGATTGTGTTCAAGAAACAATTCTACAACCATCGACAGTTTTCCCTAATCCTAATTCTAATAATGAAAATTAGGATAAAAAAGTTGCCGATTATGATAACTGTGGTCCAAATACTTCTAATATACCTCTGCAGAAATCATGGAGGGACACAATCATTGCGAATAGATCCACTTCGAACTTGACTACCCTAAATTACATCCCACTTACACTTTCAGGATTATGGTGGAAGGTTTCCATCCATAAATAAAAGGTTAAGGAAAACTGTAAACAATGGATAGGCACCTTGATAGGCTATGTGATGGGTATTCGTCCTACTTTGGGACAAATTAAGTCCTTTCAATGGCCTAAACTTCAACCACCACAAGTCTGGTTACATGATGAGGGGTTTGCTGTGTTTAAATTCAAAATAGATCAAGGTAGATACTGGGTACTCTAATCACCCTACTGGACTTTTATTAGCAGACCATTCATTCTCAAACCATGGCATCGCCAATTCCAGTTTGTCAAAGAACTATTCCAATTTATGCCATTATGGATAAAAGTCCCTAATCTCCTCATTGACTACTAGGATGTGGATTGTATTAGCCATATTGCCGGTGCTATAGGATGTCCCCTATATATAGATGGGATCACTAAATTTGGTGAGCGGATTTTTTATTTCCTAGCATTGGTAGAGGGGGATGTGACTAAGAGATATGTGGACCAAGCTGACATTGAAGATTCTAAGGGTAGTAAAATCACGTAGCTTATTATTTATGAATGGAGACCCTCCTTTTGCAATTCATGTGACTCATTTGGCCATAATTCATGGTCCTACCTCAAAAAAGAGAAATCATCACAAGAGATAACACATGTGATGTTACCTACCTAAGAGAGGACGTTTCCCCTCGACATGTGTTGCCTAGAAATCCCAAACCCCTAATCATAATGCAGCATCTATGCAACAGAGGAAACCCATGTGGAGACCACAGTAAAAACCTCTAAATGTCACCCCTAATCAGACTTTACATCACCGGAATGCAAATAAAGAACTGCTTGACATTCCTATCTCAGCTACTCCTGATAGCAGTAGATGCAATCTCCAAGAAGAGGAGAATGAACCAATGGATGAACGAGGGGAGAAGTTTATTACTGCCTTTTCAATAACCTCTATTTAGTTATGCTGGGTGAATGGAATGTGAGAGACCTCAATAAACCTTTTAAGCAGAAGGAATTAGGGCATTGGCTATCTATAAATAATGTTTCTCTTATGGGTCTTTTAGAAACCAGAATAAAAGCTTCAAATGCTCCTTCAATAAGGAAGAAACCAGGTAATCATTTTGATTTTCTAGATACCATAATGGAATGGTTTGGTGTTTATGGGACACATGGAAATGGCACGTGCAACTCTTACATACCCATGCATAAGGCATTCAAGTTCACGTTACTTGTTGCACTACTGGTATTAACTTTTATGCATCTTTCATCTATGCATATAACCGGGGTAATAATAGAAAAGATCTTTGGAAGTAGCTTGAAACTACTGCTATTTCACACTCACCCTGGATTGTTCTTGGAGATTTCAATGTAGTGCTACATTATTATGAGAAGTTCCAAGGGGCAGGTCTTTCTGTGGGTGATATAGAGGATTTCAAAACCTGTTTAAATAATATAATGGTAGTAGATCTACATTTACACAGGGCATATATACACCTAGAGTAATAGAAAATTGGGAACTCAAAGAATCATGTGCAAGCTAGACAGGGTCCTAGGTAATGTTAATTAGCTTGGCAAGTTTACTAACTCCATGGTGGAATTCCAAACTACCCTCTTCTCTGACCATTGTCCTGTAGTGGTGAACATGAAATTTATAAGACGTTAGCCCAAAAACAAGTTCAAATTTTATAATATGTGGACGTTTGATGCTGATTTTTATAACATTGTTATAGAGGTATAACAACAACACCACCACAACTCACCATCAGCACATATCAAGAATTATCTATATTAATTAGGGCATAAGCTCAGACTTCTAAACAAGACAAAGTTTGGTAGCATTATTAGTAAAGTTAATGCTCAAAGAAGCCAGCTTGAGAGTATACAGGAAAAACTAAGAGTTACTCCTTCATGTGCTATCCGCCACGAAGAAGAATAAGATTATATAAAAGAAGTATGAATATTATGCAAAGTGTGAAGAAAATTTCTTGAGCCATAAGTCAGGCATCAAATGGCTCCAACTGGGTGACTCCAACAACCAATTCTTCTTTGCCAACATGAAAGCTAAATAAAATAAAAGAATGGTTTCTAGAATTCAGTTGCTAAATGGTGACTGGGCAACATACCCTAACTCAATCAAAAATGCTTTTGCTAATTATTATAAAAACTTGCTGGGAACTAAAACTCTAAGTCCTACCTCTCCTATGGATACTCTTCTTTTGCAAAAAAGGCCAGTGCTCGCTCTTGACCAACAAGAAAATCTTATGCAACCTATTTCTTTCTCCGAAGTTAAAGAATCTTTGTTCTTTATAGGTAACACTAAAGCTCTTGGTTTAGATGGGTTCACTGTAGGGTTCTTCAAGGCTTATTGGGATATAATAGGCAATGATATTTGGTGTTTTGTCAAGGATATATTTTACTCAGGAACCATACCTTCCTTTATCACTCCTACCCTATTGGTGTTGATTCCTAAAGTAGAAAATCCCAATAAAGTAATAGATTTCAGACTAATAGCCTGCTGTTTTATTCTTTATAAGATTCTCTCAAAGGTATTAGCAGTTCGGCTATAGTCTTTACTTCTTGACATCATCAATCTATCACAATATGCCTTTAGTAAGGGTCGACTGATTGAAGATAATATTTGAATAGCTCATGAGCTCATCGGGAAGTATGGTAGGAAGAACACTTCCCCTAGTTACATGCTGAAAGTGGACTTAATAAAGGCATATAACTCTATTAACTGGAAGTTCCTTGAGAAGGTCCTTTTGGACCTCATGTTCCCACCTCATATTATGAAAATTCTTATGATATGTGTAACACATGTCACTTACACTCTCTCCATCAATGATGATCTTCTTCCTCCTTTCCCTACACAAAAGGGATTGAGACAATGAGATCCTCTCTTACCCTATCTATTTGTCATTGCTCTTGAGTATCTCTCGAGGATTCTCCATTAACTTTTGATTACTAAGGACTTTAGAGGTCACCCAAAATGCAAAAGGCATCACATTATCAACCTTTCACTTGCCAACGACCTCTTTCTTTTTTATAGAGGTGACCTACGGTCTGTCACCCCACTAATGGAAAAGTTTTATTGCTTCAGTAACACCTCGGGTCTTCATATCAGCCATGCTAAAAGTGTTGTCTACTTTGGAGGTGTTTTAGAATCAGTTAAGCAGCAAATCACTTGTTCTTTCTTCAGTAAGACTGCACTTTGATCAAATGTTAGAGTTAGTAAGGAAGATCACTAACAAAATGTAGCACTGATCTACACGGTTGTTATCTTATGCTAGCATATTGCAATTACTAAAATCTATTATTTATGACATTCAAATGTATTGGAGCCAAATTTTTATATTGCCCAAGAAAACTTTGCTCAAGGTCATTGGTCTATGCAAGGCTTTCTTGTGGACTAGCAAAGCTAATCCTAGTAAAAGAGCTCTTATTGTATGATCAATGGTTTATTTACCCAAACAGGAAGGTGGACTAGGTTTGCCATACATTTAGACTTGGAATATAATAGTTGTTGGCAAGCACCTCTGGCACATTTCACAAGACAAAAATAGCTTATGGATCAAATGGGTTCATAGTTATTATCTTAAAAGGAAGTCTATTTAGGAAGCTACCTTGCCATGTATTGCTTCTTGGACAATGAACAAGTTATTTAAACTTAGAGAAGTATTGAAACCTACTATTCTTTCTCTTGATAATTCCACATCCCACAAGATGAATGTGGTCTATGACAAAATGCGACCAAGGGCCTCTCCTATCACCTGCTGGAAATCGGTTTGGAGGATTAATGCAAGTTCCAAGCATAAAATAGTTCATTAGATTGCTGCTCACTGTAGACTTCCCACAAAAGACATCATTAGCAAATTATGCCACATTGCAGACCTTTCTTGTGTCTTTTGTGATGTAATTGAGACGTTTCCTCATCTTCTGTTTGAATTTCTAGTTATGATGTGCTTGTTACATAATGCCTTTACTTGCATTAGTCTTCAGGGTCCTATCCATAGTTGGCCTCAAGCTCTTGATTGCTTGGCCCGTAGTACAAGAATATCTAGAAGGAAAATACAAGTGGCTAGAACCTTAAGTGTAACGTGCATCTATGAATGTTGGTATGCCTGTAACTCCAAACTCTTCTCCCATAAAGATTTTCTTTGGAAGGATCTTCTTAAGAAAATATTATATGTTGTCTCAGCTAGGTTTATATTCTCATTTGGAAGGATAAGTAGGGATTTTCTTGAAATTTGTTTGGATAAGTTCTATGAACTTAATTGTAATATTTCCAATCATTAATGCAAAACTTTCTTTCTTTCAAAAAAAAAAAGAAGAAATTTTTAATAGAGTAAATTCTCAAAAAACTATAGAGTGGAAAATAACCAATGATGAGAACTTAAACTAATTTAATCATATTTTAAGTTCACCCACAACCACTTGTCATTACAAAGTCATGATAGATAAAGTTATCCCATTTTCTCTAATTTTTCACCATCTTTATTTGTTATTTTTCATATTTCATTAATAAAAGTATCCTAATGATTTAAATTTACATAAATAAATTTACAAGTAATATTTTTTTTTTCATTTTTAATAGGAAATTTTTGCCAATTTAACTTTATGAGCGCACCTTTTTCTCTTGCAATATTGCATAAAGGATTGTTGTGGAAGAAGGGACATAATAGGAAACTAGTTTACAATCCTATTCAATGGTAAGCTATTTTCATTAGAATAATAGTTTTATAGCAAAACAATATATCTAGATTTTGATAACTATCCATATGAAAAAATATTAAGAGTTATAATACCGAGGGTATGTTGTGGTGACTTGTAGTTGTTAATCATTGACTATTGCAATTGATTTTTTTAACTTATTTAGAAAATAAAATTTCTTATGTTATACAAATTTTTAAAAATTGTGGTTGAATAGATGTTAGAGGTCAGAATATTCATCAAAACATACCTTTAATAAATTATTTATATTACCTATTTTATTAATCATATAAGATTTATTGAACACATTAATACTTTAAATTTTAATTTTAATTTTTAGTATGATATAGTAATTAATTAAGGATGTACGTGAAAAATAATACCATATACAATAACTAATCACAATAATAATAATAATAATAATAATAACCCATATACTCAAATATTAAGAGTTATAATACTTAATAAATTATTTATCATGCCTATTTCATTAACCATATAATATTCATTAAAGAAACCAACATTTAAAATTTTATTTTGAATTTGAGTAACATATGTAATTGGTTAAGATCCTATATAAAAAATAATATTATATTTTCTGTAATAAAATAGAATAATATTTATTGATCATCAAATTAAAAATGTGGAAGATATTTTTGGATCAAGTGAAAAAAAATTAGATAAATTGAGATAAATATTTATTGTAAATAATTTAGTAAAAAAATCTATTTCATATCATCATCATCATAATATAGTTAAGATTATTGAATTAAGACGGGCAGAAGAAAAAGGAGAAATCCGCCTCATGAATCCGACATGGCCGGTGCCACACTCAGCGGATCTTTCTATTATGTTAACATTTTTCTGTTCTTGTCGTAGCTGTTATGACTTATGACTATATCGAGTGTAATCAACGTCCCGTTTCTCCCTTTCTTCGTCGTCCCTCTTTCATTTGCACCCTCGCCTTTTCTATTCTTCAGTCTGTAAATTTTATCATCCTCCATTCTCCTCTTCGCAATTTCGAAGTTCGAAAAAGGAGAAGAGAGAGAAAAGTGAGGCAATTATTTAATTTCTTTTTAAGTATATCCCACCTTCAACCCTCTCGGTTTCTCTCTCTTGCTATTGACAGCTCGTAAAGACCCCCATCTGACATCTCCCTACCTTCTCTTCTCTCTCATCCTCTTTCTTTCTTTCTTATACAACTTTTGTCGCGATCATTGTTCTCTGACCTGGAGAGATAAAGTGAAGGAATTTGCAGGTGTGTTTGATCGTTTCCCCCCTCTCTCAATCCTGATTGCAATCTATGTCCCGAAGTTATGCGCAATTCTAGATCTCTTGTTCGCTTCGTTATTACTTTGGTCATTTGATTGTGAATTTCCCTTAGTTGATTTGATCCTAGCTCTGATTGCTTGTCGATTAATGTTATTTCTGAGTAATTGGTATTTGATCCATGGTAACTGGTTCATCTGTGCACTGATCTTTGTATTATTGAATTAGTTGAATTTTGTCTCGGATTATTTTTTTTACCGACCTTTGCGAGATTCTTTTGAGAGCTTAGCTTATCATAGGTACCGTGTGCTGAATGGTAATACTATGTGAAGTATTTTACTTGAATTCTTAGACGAAGTCAAATGACGACGGAGCTAGGTATCCTAGTCTCCGCAAGGCGTTAACGGCCTAGAGTCAGTCTAGTGATTGAAATCGAATAAATATTTGACGAAACAAGGATATCCATATCGAAGTTGGCTTGCCGGACTGCGTCGAATGTCCATAGAGGACATGCAGGAAATGTTGATCATTAATAATTTTTCTGCACTGTGATACCTTCTTCGACAGGAGGGAAAAAATGGATGACAACCACAGCTACATGTTATTTAATTGCAAGAAACTTTCACCTTTGCTTTGTGATTGTTATTCAGTTCTTTCAATATTGCTTGAATCCAGTATACATGATCGTTGTTTAGGTGAAGTTGCTTATATAGCAGGCTTTTAATGATGCCAGGATCTGGGATCTTAAGATTCTTTCCTTTGTGACTGAACTGAAGAAGGACTCCAGCTATGTCTGGTGCTTCAAAGGCTGTGGATCCAGCATTTCAAGGAGCAGGACAGAAAATGTATGCTTTCTAGCATCATATCGGTTGATATTTTCGTATATTCATGTTTTCTGCTTAACTCATGTGCTTTTTATTATTTCCGGACTCATTTTAGAGGGACTGAGATATGGCGAATTGAAGACTTCCAACCAGTTCCCTTGCCAAAGTCTGATTATGGTAAATTTTACATGGGGGATTCTTATATCATCTTGCAGGTGTGTTCCCTTTGTTGTATTCATTCCTTTGCTGTAGTTTGTAATCTATTCTTGTTGATTCTGGTTATCCATCTAGTCATGACTGATGTGTTTCTAGAGCCGTTGTATATTTTGGCTGGAATGGGGCATGTTTGGTTAGGGATTTGAGGCATCAATCTTGAAAGATGCTTAGGTTGTCTTGTGGCATGTCCAGGTTTCATGGAATTTCCCTTCTCTGACTTTATACGAGGAATCTGTTTTGCTAGTATTTTGCTACAACTCTTTAGAAGTTAGGCATCAGAAGCTATGTTCTCTTGTTAGAAGAGATGGGTTTAGGAGATAGTTATAAGACCGTCATTAGTTTACTGATTCTGAATGAGGAACCAGAATGTCTTTTATGGAAAGTTCTGTTCCCTGTTTATATTTGGCTGATTGCTGATCTTTCCCATGAAGGAAATGTTAGATGGTCAGTTTAGATATCTTTTTCATGTGGTGGTTGCTTTATTGGTGGATTTGATATTTATCTTTTGCTTTGTTGCATCTAGCTTAGACTTCTTAGAGTAAGTTTGGGCAAGCACAGCTGTTAGCTGCTGCGGTTGGCTTTTTTAACTTATTTGAAAAATAAACTTACTAACATTTATTTATATCCAAAAACTTTGACTGAAAACCGCTTTTGAAGGCTGAAATGCTATCCCAAAGGAGCCGAACGGACCCTTAGTATATGCTAACTCGCGTTCCGGCAGATTTCTCAGCCTCGTCCACAGACATGCATATTTTTTTCCGTGACCTATCTAAATGATTCAACTCAGAAGAAATTGTTTCATTTGCTTCTGTTGGAATGGTTTAAGATGGTGCCTGTGATATTTTCTTTAATTCACTATTATAGGCTGTTTTTAACTTAATGGTGCAAAAAGAGGATGCCTTTTTCTTGATGAGGTTGGTCGACCATTTGGAACCTACTCAAGAGGATCTTGTCCATAAAATCTTCATGGAATGAGAAAGAAAAAGGGGAAGAAATGGAAAGAAGAGAATACTATATCCTATTTGCCCTCTTGTATCTTTGTTGAATATATCATTGATTTAGGTAATATAGTGCTCAGGTTCATAGTAATTTCCACAAAAAAAGGACTACGTAGTCCAGAATATCCCAATGACAGGAAAAGCGAAGAGAGAAACAGCAATAGCGCAAACATCTGTTTGTTTTGAGAATAGCATTGTATACAATGAATTTCTTGTATTTCTCTTGATGTTTTATCCCAACTGGTCGTTATAATTGATTTATTGTGAGTTCATTAGATATTAGCATGCTAGGCAGTGTAGTGCACTGGTAAATAATGTATTATCCAGTTGTGTAGAATCTGGTTACATAAAAGCTTTTCTTGTCTGTGGTCAGTTATGAGTATTTTGCTCTCCCTTAAATGTCAATGTTTTTGTAGACAAGTCCTGGCAGGGGAGGTGCTTACCTCTACGACATTCATTTTTGGCTTGGAAAAGATACGAGTCAGGTATACTATTATTTGTTATTATTTATGTATGGGTTTTTTTGGTATTTTCAATTGATTCTCAATTAATCTTATACATTTTATGATAGGATGAAGCTGGCACTGCTGCTATCAAGACTGTTGAACTGGATGCAGCCCTTGGTGGGAGGGCAGTACAGCATAGGGAAATCCAAGGGCATGAGTCAGATAAGTTTTTATCCTACTTCAAACCATGCATAGTTCCCCTGGAAGGAGGTGTTGCATCTGGATTTAAAACACTGGAGGAAGAGGAATTTGAAACAAGGTTGTATATATGCAAAGGGAAACGAGGTGTTAAAGTTAAGCAGGTGAGTCTAATGTCTACTTAAACATCATGATCTGCATATATGGATTCGAAAATTATGATTCATATTGTCTATGCAGGTTCCTTTTGCTCGTTCATCCCTCAATCATGATGATGTTTTTATCTTGGACACTAAAGATAAAATCTATCAGTTCAATGGTGCGAATTCCAGTATCCAAGAGAGAGCCAAGGCCTTAGAAGTGATACCATTTCTCAAGGACAGATATCATAATGGAGTTTGTGATGTTGCTGTTGTTGGTAAGTGTGGCTGATCTCTATTCTAATCCCTTATGTCTTTGCCTTATTTTTTTCCTTCCTACTGTGAGCTGGTGTCATTTCTGGCTAATTTACTGTCCGGCTTGCTTAGATGATGGCAAACTACAAGCTGAGTCAGACTCTGGTTCTTTCTGGGTTCTCTTCGGGGGTTTTGCACCAATTGGCAGAAAGGTTGCCACTGATGATGATATTATTCCAGAGGCTTCAGCCGCCAAACTTTCCAGGTACCTTTGCTCCCTTTCATCTCTTTGCTCTAGAAGTTATGCTCCAGGTTTGTGATTGCATATCTATTTGTGGGCATTAGAATTATATAGAATATCATTCTTCACTTTCAGTGTTCTATCCTTTTAGTCATTTGTTGTTTCTATTATAATATAACACGAAGAATGTCAAGTTCTATACTTCTATCTATTTCCACTCTCACCCTTCCATCTTATTTGACATTTAAGATGAGACTAGTCTTCCGGTATATATAACGTATGTAGTGTAGTTTTTGGGAAAATAAAAATAAAAATTAACCGTAATGATTGATTGTTAAAATTTTAGTAGCGTTGGTGAAAAATTTGTTGATGAGATGTAACTCAAAGTGACAATTTAATCTTTCATCTTTTTTTATTACTGAAAATTGTAGTTGCATATCTTTCTAAATTTGAACAAATTTAAGGTATTTTATAAATAAATACCTTTTAGCTATTATCAAATTTAGATGTTTTGACATGTCTTATTATTTGGTCATCAAATTTGTTAAATTCCCACTCTTCTTCCTAACGTCTTTTTTTCCCCTCACTGTATCAATAACTTAGAAAGCTTCACATGTGAGTTTATTGTAAGAGCAAGAACAGTGATAGGATCTTAGAGGCGTTGCTTAAGCGCTTTTTAAAATAAAAATAAAATAAAAATGATACTAAGCTACCCATTAGCTACATGATAAATGAACACCTTATAATCATGACACAAACTTCAATGTGTCATTTTACATATCTCACTAATTTTTTTGCTTATAATTACTAATTATAACAATATCACTACGAATAAATATTTTACACACTAAATTCCCTCTAGCCACCCCATTGTTCTTGCTCTAAGAACCTAATAATATATATCTCTCTGAACACGTCTAGATTGCTGAAACCATAAACTTCTATATCACAGTCACTATTATTTAAGCACATTTTTCAATATGACTTTCTCCCTAAATAACACAGATGAGAATGAATTTAAAAAAGCATATTTTATTTTTCTTGTTTTATCTCATCTATTATTATTGTTCTAGTCCTTACCTAATTATCAGAAAGCTTTCAAAAGAACACTGCAGTTTCCTATAACCTTAAAGGAACCAAGTTAATCATTTTACATATATAACCATCAAACACTAACAATAACACTTATGCCAACACTACTAACAATAACACTTATGCCAACACTAGAATAAATTTTTACTCAAACTTGCCCTTGCTTTATTTTAATAGTTTTGATCATTATTGTTTGTATATATTTTATTAGTTTTCCTTCTAGCTTTTCTCCTAGGTTGCTTCATGTTTCAATGATTTCAATTAATAACCCTTTTTTCTTTAAAAAAAGGAAACTATTACTGCACTCTTATATCCATATTATGTAGAAAATTATGATATTCAAATATTCATTTTTACCAAACAAATCCAATTTTTATATGATGTTTGATCCGAAAAAGATTCTAACCCAAAAAATACTCAATTATATATATGCATATATTGGATAAAATATTGTATTCTTTCATATTTCTAAGCAAGCTGGACCAAGTAGTTAGCTATGAACCAATTATTGTATAGATTTTGTAAAAGTCTGGGAGTAAGAGCTATAGTGTTAATTTTGTAAAATATATGAAAAAAACATATCGCTTTTCACAATTAGCACTACCAAAAAAAAAAACAAAAAAAAACACCTATATAAACTAGGTACTAAGATAGTAAATACTAAATATCAGCTCAACGAAAAATCAAATAAATTTAACTAGATGAATTATCTGATGTTAATATGTATGATGATCGGATAATTTTTATTCCTCATTTGTGTACTATTTTTTACTCTAGTTAACATCATTTAGTCAAGGAGGCATTGTTGCATTATTTATTGAAATTACACTATGGGACAAAAATGGCTAAGCATAGTGCTTTAAAATTGTTGGGTGTAGTTCATACCCCAACATTTATGATCATTGCCAAGCCCTTTACTTTTCGTAAGTGATGCTTAAAAAGTGTTGACCAAGTGAAAAGTGTCACACTTGGTGTCAAGAGGGAAACACTTTCATAAGTTCTTCATTAATGAAGTGCAAGACTTTTTCATCCACAATAACCCTATTTAAGTGCTGGCCTTGACCTTATATGTTGTGGTGTAAATTGAAAGAATATTTCATATTTAAGAGCTTTGCTATATAGAATTCAAAGATTAGATAGACTTTTCTTGGTTATGGAATATTCTCTCGTCCAAATTAACTGCTGTGGAAGAAGACATACCTAGTCATTTTACAGGTCTTTGTTGATTTCAGGCTAGCTGGTGGCTTTGTGTTGATGACCTCACCCTGAAATATTTTTGCCTCCGTTTTCTGGATCACTGTGGAAGAAAATGCCTAGATATTAGACCAAATCTATTCTGTGAATGGGCCCTTGGAATTCAGCATACTCTTTTGCATATTTTATGTGGGAGAGCTCATGAGGTCCCATTTGAGATCTGTCATTGTTTTTCCTCTTTCCCACGCCATGGGCATTTATCTTGTTGATGAGCACAGAATGTTTGAATAAGGTCATTTGAAGATTGGAGATTGTCTTAACATAGATTTTAGATCAAATTTCCCTATTGATCATCCACTGTGTTGTGGAAGAGTGAACTATAAATTTCTTAATACTGTTGCTTCTGCTGCTGATAATACTTTTGTTTTGTAGCATCGAAGATGGTAAAGTGATGAATGTTGAGGGTGTAGAGGGTGAACTTTCTAAAGGTATGTTGGAAAACAATAAATGCTATTTGCTAGATTGTGGGGATGAGATATTTGTTTGGGTTGGTCGTGCAACTCAAATTGATGATAGGAAAGCTGCCAGCCAAGCTGCTGAGGTACTGCTCTTCCACTATCTTTTTAACTTAATCTGTCATGTGGTTCTTATTCCTATAAACATGTGGCAGGAGTTTGTCGCTAATGAAAATAGGCCAAAAGCTACCCGTATAACTCGACTCATTCAAGGGTATGAGACACATTCATTCAAATATCACTTTGATTCCTGGCCGGCCGGATCTTCCACGTCTGGTGCTGAAGAAGGAAGAGGAAAAGTTGCAGGTATCATTCTCTTGCTTCATTGAAAAAACTCATACCTCCATTGTGATGCAAATTTAATTTCAAATTGTTTCGCCCTGGTAGCTTTCTTGAAGCAGCAAGGTGTTGGTCTCAAGGGCATAGCAAAAGCTTCCCCTGTAAATGAGGAAGTCCCACCTTTGCTTAATGGCGGTGGAAAAATTGAGGTCTTGTTATACCTGATTTTGGCAATTATTTTCTGTTGCAACTTGATACCTGATGTCTTTATGAAAATTATTGTATGTTTGCTGTTTTTCTAGGTGTGGCGCATTGAGGGTAAATCCAAGAGTCCCCTCCCCAAAGAGGATATTGGAAAATTTTACACAGGAGATTGTTACATTGTGTTATACACCTGCCATGCTAGTGATAAGAAAGAAGAATTCTACTTATGCTGGTGGATAGGGAAGGACAGCACTGAGGTAAGAGATACATTGTTTCTATCCCCCCCCCCCCCTTTTGAGACTAGAAAAAGAAAAACTTAAAGAGAGTAATCCATCCTTGGTAGCCATTCTTATTTGCATAATTGATTGTGGTGGCATTTGTGTGCCTCTCCGATAGCATTTCTTATGTAAGATGTAACAACCTTGCCATTACTGAGGGCGCAGGGTATCACTAGTTCTAGGATTGCATCGATCAATGACTCTAATATGGTAATACCAAATGTGATGACCCGATACAGACAACTTAGCAACATTGTCTTTTGCAGCTTGAGGATAGACAAGAGATTCAAGTTCATTAGTTAGTTGGGCTCTAAGCCCTTTATCATGACTCATCTTATCCCTAGTCTCCTACTAATGAGGGATAAAAATATTCAGGGTACTGCATTGTCTTCCATTCTCTCCAATTTGTCTCATGAAATAATGATGTACTGATATTTTGTAGGGAGCCTTCTGGTTGAATTTGTTCTGCTAATTTAAGTCCTTATCTATTGTCTTGTCTGCCTTTCTGCAAGTGAAGAAGTCATTATGACACGTCTACTATCTCACTATGCTTTATTGTCTGATAATGAACTTCATGTTCTACTTGTAATTTTCAGGAGGATCGTGAAAATGCTGCTCAGTTGGCTAACAAAATGTGCAATTCTTTGAAAGGGAGACCTGTTCTGGTATTCTTATTTTTCCTTCCTTGTTCATGAGCTGAACATTGTGAATAGTCTTGAAAACTGATAATTTTGCAGGGCCGTGTTTTCCAAGGGAAAGAACCACCTCAATTTATTGCAATCTTTCAGCCTATGGTTGTTCTTAAGGTGCTTAAGTTGACTCATTTTGTTGACAGATTCTGTAGTTGCATTGTCAAATTAATTTTTCTTGGTTGCTTTGTTTGACTTCTTAATTTTTGTCATATGATGAATTTGATCATAGGGAGGTATAAGTTCTGGTTATAAGAAATCTCTAGAAGACCAAGGATTGAATGATGAGACTTACTCGATTGATGGTAATGCTCTCATCCGGATATGTGGAACGTCTTTGCACAACAACAAAGCTGTTCAAGTTGATACGGTATGATGCTTTTGCCTACTATGTTGTGGATTGTGCTTCCAATTCCTATTTTCATGTGCAGTTACTAAGTCATTATTTTAGCTCAGTGACGGATATAACTATTTTACATTAGGAGATAATTGTGCAACATAGTTTTGCTTTCATTGGATTTAATGTGAAGAACTTCAATTGTGCTTGAAGTTTAATTATTTTATTGAGTCTAGATGGAATGTTGATGTGTTTTTTTTTAGGCAAGATAGTCATAATATCTCTCTTTTAAATGCAAGAATGATTTTTTTTTATTTTTTTTTTTTTTGATAATAACCATTATCAGTAGTTGATATTTGAGCTAACTAGTTCTTGGTATGTGGGTAGAGCTATGGAGTGCTCGAGTGATGTGACTTCCCTTCTTCAAAGCCTAACCATCCAAGATCTTGCCACCTCAAAATAGCCCCTATACTTTTATACTAAGTTGCATGGAAATGGAGAAACGACAAAGTTTGATAATATGAAGAAATGGGAACGTTAAGGAATGAGAAAAATAATCAATATATATTATATTGTATTAAGGATTATCACTCTCTTCTCAGCACACATTTAATTTAAAAAACAAGCAAAGAAAATACCCTTAAAATACACCGACCGACCCCTTTTCTCTTATCCTTTCTATCCCATGCATCAACCTCGATTGGCTTCCCTCCTTTCCCTTCGACCTCCATCGATGCCACCACACCACAGCAAACCACCAATACTAACCACCATTGCTGGCGACTTTCAAACACCTCCTCCATGTTGCTGGCTCGAGCCTCGAAAGTTGTTGACTTAAATTTTGGGGATTAGATAAAGGATATTTTTTTCCTACTTTTTTCTTGATCTCCATTCATGGGAAGGAAACTAGCTGGGAATGCTAAAATCAATTTCTAATTAGCGAATCCGTTTCTACAATAGCTTGAAAACACAAAATGACACTTGATTGTCATTTCCATGCACCAAAGCTTTTATACTTGATTAGTGAAAGAATATACCCTAGAGCGTAGAGGAGTATTTAAACCAAAATGCAATATGTTAGAACCATAGGCACTATAATCACAAGACTCAAACGACTGAGAGAAAAGTGAATGGTGGTCATTGTATTGATAGATAGAGTGAAGGCATTCCAGGGATTCGAGGTACTAGATCTGGATGCCTCCCACACTCTCCAATAGAAAATTCTCCCCTCTACTAGCCACCTTCTCTATTTATTACAAAATTAGACTTCATCTCTCTCTCTCTCTCTCTCTTCTAACAAACTGGGAAGATGGCAAAGTACTAACGACCATCTCTCAACACCCCTCACAACCTAACACTAATCGGGTAAAATCATCTCATATTGGCATCCCTAGTGAAACGATCCTTAGCAGCCCTTCTACGCTTGTAGGTGTATTTAATTAGTGGCTTATCAATACCTTCCCCTAAGAGTTTCACCTAGTCCTCAAGGTGAGAAGCTGGGGATCGAGCATTCACCACCTCAAACTCTGGGAAACCTTGCCAGTAGATCGATACCTCCAACACCCCCTTAGAGTTGTAATGGACAACCAACACTTCACTTGGCTCAACCCTTGATTTGAAGTCTTCAGAGAGAGCTATTGGAAAAGGTTGAATTTGAGTGTGATCTCCCACTGCCAACTTCAGCATGGAAATGTGAAAGACCCTGTGGATCCAGACATTGTCCTATACCTCCAACCAATAGGCTACGTTCCCCATCTTTGTATCCACACAGTGCAGTCCAAAGTATCTTGGTGATAGCTTCTTGTTGAGGCATTTAGCTAAGTATTATGGTGGTAAGGTTTGAGCTTGACATATGCTTGGTCTTCTACTTCGAATTCCAAATGACTCTTCTTTTTGTCAGTTGAAGCCTTCATGATTCTCTTGGAGCGCTCTAGATGGTATTTTAATTCAACCAGCATTAGATCCCAATCCCTCAACTCCTAAACAACAACAACCAGCGGTGTGTGCCACCCAACGTACCTAACTAGAGGAGGTGGAGGCCTAAGAGCCTAGAATGGTGTGGTGTGGATGGTTGAATGGTAAGAAGAATTTACCAAAATTCAGCCCAAGGAAGCCATTTAACCCACTATGCTGCAGTTACCTCAGTTTGCCCATCTATATGTGGATGATAAGCGGAGCTATACCTTGGAGAGGTGTCTTGTAGCTTGAGCGACTCACGCCAAAACTAGCCGAGGAAGACCTTGTCCCGATCCAAAATGATAACTCTAGGAAAGCCATTCAGTCGCACAATCTCTTTGCTAAAACAAAAATGTGCACACTTGGATAATCGATCCACCACCACAAACACACGTGTACCACCTGATTGAGGCAGTCCCTCAATGAAGTTTATTGAAATTTCATCCCACACTTGCTTCAGCAAGGGTAGGGGCTGCAACAGGCCAACGGGAGACAATGCCATCAATTTATTCTTCTAACAATATCATAGGCTGTCATATGGTGGTGCACTTGCCACCTCATACCTAGCCAAAAAACATCTCGGGACAATTGTAAGGTCCTCAACACCCCTCAATGCCCCTTACCGCCCCACCGTGATATTCATCCATCAACCGGGGAGTGAAAATGGAGGTGGATGGAAATACTAGACACCCCTTATACAATAAATTTTCTTGGCATAGTGTGTAATCTAGAAATGCATCAGGTGCTATCTAGAGTGCTATGGGCCTAAAGGTTAAATCTGCCTCAATTTCATCTTGGAACTCGCCCCATTGCTGGTACCAATTCGTGGAAATAGTGGACAACTCCTTCCTTGACAACGCATCGGCTACTTTGTTTTCACATTTGGGAAGATACTTTATATCAAAATTATAGCTCCAAAGCTTCAACCCACTTCTAGTATTCCTCTCCTACCACCCGCTAATCTAACAAGCATTTCAAATTTTTATGATTAATGTGAACCAAGAATTTCTGCCCCATAAGATATGGTCTCCGTTATTGCACAACCAACACTATAGCCATAAGCTCATGTTTGTAGACTAACTTTATTTGTGCCTTTTGCCCCCGGGCTTGGCTAAAATGCGCAATGGTTCGTTGCCCTTGCATTAGCACAATAGGTTGTTGGAAGTCGGGCGATGCTAGTACTGGTACATTGGTCATGGAGCACTTCTAAGCCTCAAATGCATCTTGATTCCACCTAAAGTAATCCTTTTTAAGCTAAGCCATTAAGCGCATTGCAATTTGTTTATACCAAGCAATAAAAATACGGTCGCAGTATTAAAGCGTCGCAAATGATAAATTATGTGTTGTAGCCATCGCAACTTTAATTTTTATTTTTATTTTACTATATATTCTAATTATTATTTATTAATTATTTGAATATATATATTTAATAAACTAATATTTATATTATATTAGACGTATTTAAGTGAGTTGTTATATGTTAAATTGTCCTAATAACCCTAAATTTATTTTAGAATGAAAAAATACATGTTATTTAGGGGTACATGTGAAGGTAATAAATAACAATACTTTATGATAATTTGATATTAACTTGATCTAAAAAATATATAGTAAATGAATAAGAAGAAATTATTATGCATGCTTTTTATACTAGATTTAATAATTATGAATAAATCGTCAATTTATCACTGATATTTTTCGATTTATCAAGTGATTTACCGGCCGATAAAATCAGTCGATAAAATGTTAAATTTTAAAATTGTAGCGTATCAGTAATTTCGCGTCGCGGTTGATTTTAAAACCACAAAATAGCAACTGATACGCTATAGTGGCACTGCTATTTAATTGTATGGTCTGTACCCCTTCACAAATTTCCGATAATGTACAGTCAAACCCAAGAATCCACGTAACTCCTTCAGATTGTAGGGAGTGGGCCAACCCACCATAGCATCAATTTTAGAAGGGTCCACAGCCACCCTTTTGGTTGAAATAATGTGTCCTAGGTTCTCGAGTGCCCGCTGCCCAAACAAACACTTGTTAGCATTCATAAATAGTGACCGTCGCCGCAACACCTCTATCACCATCTTAAGGTGCCACACATGCTCCTCCATATTTGTGCTGAAAATCAAAATATCATCGAGTAACACTAGCACAAACTTTTTTAAGAAAGGCTTGAATACCTCTCGTTAATCAATGCCTGCAATGTGGCAAGCGCGTTGGTCAATCCAAAGCGCATTACAAGGAACTCGTAATGGCCCTCGTGTGTGTGGAATGTTGTCTTGGGCACATCTTCGAGTTGGGCTTAGATCTGGTAATACCCAGATGTCTAGTGTAACTTAGAGTAGACCGCAACTCTGTGTAACTCATCCACAAGCTCATCAATGATCAAAATTGGAAACTTGTTGGGCACTAGAGAATGGCTTGCGACTTGGTTGAATAATTCCGCCCGCTAGCATCTCTGATACCAAATTTTCAATCTCCTGTTTGTTTTTTTTTTTTCTTGTGTAGCTGTGGATATCAGTAAGGTCTCACACTAATGAGTGGAGCCCTTGGTTTGAGTTCAATCTGGTGGTAGCTGCGATGGTTAAGTCATTACATTCTTATACTGTGCCAGGACTGCCATGCTATCTGCTGGAATATCTCACCTTGCTGTGTCCCCCGCCACCAATTCTAGAGTTGTGTACTCCACCAGCATTCCCTAGCCCGTTTGTTCCACAACCTTCATCATAACTCAAAGTGATAGTTAAGTCTTGCAGAGGCTGGGTTCCCCATGGAGAGTAATCTCAGTGTTTCCCAAAGAGACTTTCATGTCTAGTGTCTTCTATTTTGATGTGCATCATTCCAAGATTAGACAACCACTGCATACACAAAATCAAGTTTGAGCTATCCAATTCCAACGGTAGGAATTCCTCAACCTCTTCAGTTTC
This sequence comes from Tamarix chinensis, assembly GCA_030549775.1. Taxonomy (NCBI): domain Eukaryota; kingdom Viridiplantae; phylum Streptophyta; class Magnoliopsida; order Caryophyllales; family Tamaricaceae; genus Tamarix; species Tamarix chinensis. The sequence continues at coordinate 99,348,043 of CM060176.1, forward strand.
CTGCAACACCACCTAAACTCGCTTGCGAATGCCCTATGTCTGAACACCCATTGGCATCCTTCATAACCTCGTAGGCCGTGGTGGGATATAAGGGAAGGTTCAACTAACCAACTACATCTAAGGCAATGAAGTTGTGGGTAGCCCCACAATTAATAAAGAATCGTCACTGGGTGATTCCCTGATCTCCCCTTGGAGCTTTAAGGTTCGGGGTGTAGTAAAACCCATGAATGAATTCATGGAGAGTTCCAATATGCCTTCGACATAGTTTGCTTCTTCCATGCAAATGTGCTCAACTGAGAACTTCTCACTCTCTTCTTCTCAACAACTTAGCATCTGATAGCCTTCCCTGCCCCGTCTAGTAGCACGTCACATTCGAGCCATCAGAGGAGACATTGTTACCTTTTGTTGTGGTCACCATCGCCGGTGGTTTCATCCCAACAGGGAGGGTCGAGTAAAGCGAGGGAAGAGAAAAGGTTGTGTAGGAGTTTGGCATTGAGAGATTGTAATTACCCTGTCTTGCAGATGAAATGCCCGCTTAGGCAAGCTAGAGGACCTAGTTCTTTTCCTTGACTAATTAGGCTGCCTCCATCGCCTTCGTTAGGTCATTAGGCCTTAACATCCTAACTTGTCCCAGATTGTTGGCTTTAGCCCATTAAGAAGTGTGCTTTCAAGTACCTCTGCCAAGAGCCTTCCTTGTAGTGTTGAGGCATGGACCTCAAACAGCTCTCGGTACTCCTCTATAGAACCTTCTTGCTAGCCCGCTAGGAGTGGCTTGGTTAGAAGGAGGTTTTTCAAATTCACCTAGGAAGAGAAGCTCCGACTGTCCTCAATGTAATAGAACCATGCTAATGCCCTACCTTCCATTACTAGTGCTACCATTTCTAATTTCTCAGCTTCCAGAGTGCAATTGAGGTTGAAGAAATGCTCAGTTTGTCCATATCACCACCATCAAATATAGGAAACTCCAATTGCTTTGAGTTTCATGGTTCTGTTCCTTGCTCGCTAGATTTGATTTCCACACTTTCGGTGACTGGGGAATTCTCCTCCGTGGACTTTGTTTCTCGACCCCTACAACTGCTTAAAGGCGCTGACGCTGATGGCTGAAGAGTAGTTCAACTGCCCCAATCCTTTTGTCTAGTGAGGACGGTACTAGAGCTCTCAATCATTGGATTCTTGTGATTATATTGCCTATGGTTCTAACACTGTGGTATTAGAGCTCTCTACGATCCAAACTAGAGATGGCGCCAGAGAGGAATGTGGGGTTAGAAGAAAGGCTAGGGGAGAAAAGATAGGCAATATAATATCTCCTAGCCTTTCTTCTAACCCCACATTCCTCTCTGGCGCCATCTTCAGTTTGGATCGTAGAGAGCTCTAATACCACAGTGTTAGAACCACAGGCAATATAATCACAAGAATCAAACGATTGAGAGAAAAGAAATGGGTGGTGATTGTATTGATAGATAGAATGAAGGCATTCCGGGGATTTGAGGATTTGGATGCCTCCCACACTCTCCAGCAGAAAATCCTCCCCTCTACCAGCCATCCACCTCTCTATTAATCACAAAATTAGACTTGCTTTCTCCTATGACTCATCCTTGCCTGACCAACCCTTCTAACAAACCGGAAAATGATAAAGTACTAACAGTCATCTCTCAACAACCCTACACGAACTGGGTAAAATCATCCCGTATTGGCAGCCCCAGGGAAACCATCCTTAGCAGCCCTTCTATGCACGTAGGTGTATTTAATTCGTGGCTTATCACAATAATACACAAGTAGGATGATAGGTTGGGGCAAGATCATTGATTTCTGAATTTCAGTATTCATAGTCATTATACATCCATATTGAGGCATTATGGTTAAAGTTTAGAAATTTCGTGAAAAATATAAAACTATAATATCTTTATAGATTTCGATATTAGTTAGGATATATTATTATCAAATATTATATTAATAGGGTATAATTTTGTGGATAGTATCTTATTAGAAAATGTTATGTTCAATAATATATTATATCCTAATAATATATCCTAAATAATATCTAAATTATGAAGATATTAAAATTAGTCTAGCCCTTTATTTTTAATTTAATCTCCAATTTGGGGTTGACTTGCTAGCCCATACTGCATCTCATATGTCACCTAAATGTTCAAGAGAGAGATTTTTTGTTTGGGGTCATGTCGAGCTAGAAGTTCCATTTTGATTATCGGATGACCGTTGATCACTATCCTTGATAAGGTCTAGATTTTAGGTATTTTCTTTCCATGAAAATGAATCAATTAGTCTCAATTATTCAACAAGCCTTGAAAGATTAGGCCACCTAAATTTCCATAGTTCAGATGTGAAACCTATATTATATTATATCCAAATTCCTGTTTGATTTCACCGATCCAATTCCATGGTGAGTTGGCAGGGTAATGTAGGGCAAAGAGGTAGTCTATATGGGCTAATTCTAAGGTGTGTATGCATTTATACTCCTTGCAAGTTAGGACTAACTATATTTATCACCTTGTAAATGGAAAAAGAGTTGGGAATTTTTTCTGTGAAAAATCCATAGAAAAATGGTTGGAATAGATAATGATAGAAAGATAAGGAGAGAGAATGAGAGATCCCAGATTGTGCATGTCCTCTGGGATTCTTCCCCCCTTCTTTTTGGTGTTCCTTTTTTTATGTATATTCCCTGCTCTTTGATGTTCACTGGTCAGTTTTTTCAGCCTCACTGACCCTCTTCCGCACTTGCACATGTCCTCTCTTGCAAGGTTTCAGAATAATTTCTCTTTTCTTTTTTCCACCATATTGTTGATTGTTGTTATGCAAGAAACCGCAGTCATGACTGCAGCTGCAGGCATGGTGTTGCTGTATTAGTGCGTTGTGGGCAACACATAATATAAAAGACGTCAATAAACTAGCATTCTATAATATCAATTAAAGTAGTTGGTAATAAATTATTACTATGTTACATTTATACAAATTTACAATAAATTAAATTTATCAGAAATGATATATCGATGATAAATGTGTTATTTTTTAAAATTTTCACGTTTTGGTTGGCTGTGTTGGCTTACCCAAAATCTGCAAAAGAATTTGGCTGATGCGCAATATTGGGGCCGATAATTTATTGTATGCTTCTTGTCCTTGAAATGTTTTAGGGACAGCACTGGCATTTCCGCCTGCCTGTCTCTTGAATGTTTTGGATCGCATTATGTTGATTAAGAACTATTTTCATGCAACATTCCAAGTAACAATCTTTCGTGGTGGAGTTCCTTTTATTCTTGTGATCTTGCTGGAAAAAGGCAGTTCAATTCATTTTTCCAAACAAAATAACGGGAGCATTATCTGCCAGATTTTGACAACGACCATCTAATTCTATTCCGTTTGTACACCCAAGTCATGAATACGAAAAACAGTTGAAGTTCATGGCATGCATTCTGGCCTTTACACTGAGCACTGTGCATATTTTGATTGCACAACCATTTTTTTTATATTTTATTTTATTCTCAGGTTGCCACGTCCTTGAATTCTTATGAGTGTTTTCTTCTGCAAACCGGCACTGCCAATTTCATTTGGCAAGGAAATCAAAGTACCTTTGAGCAGCAGCAGCTAGCTGCTAAAATTGCAGAATTTTTGAAGGTATGGCTCCCAACTATTTTCTTCTTATGGATTCCATATAGCCTATTCGATATTCTTCTGGAAATGGGATGGCCCCCTTTCCTGGAGGTAATCCATGATCACTGTCTGAGATTGGGCTCTGTGTGTGTTTGTTGTTCCATACTGCACGTTATTGAGACCCAAACCTAGATTGGGTTTGCATGTCTCTTTTTCCTCCTATTTTGTAATATTTGGACATCTTCTACTTGAATTATTAGTAATATGTTTCTCTGCTTTAAGCTCTCTTGGACTCCCAAGCCGCAGAACAAAACTCTGTACCTTCAACTATTTATTTATTTATTGGGATTTTATACTTCTGAATCTACCTTCGTATGATGATCATAGTGCAAGTAAGAGGTAATTTCAGGCCTTGTTTTCAGTTTTATTAGTTGAATTTCTGGAATTGTCAGTGCCGGCAGTGGTTTCATGTCTTGCACTGTATAGATTGTTTGCGACATATGTCATGTTTCTTCATATCCTTTAGGTGTTGCTGATGTATGAAATTTGTCTTGGCTATAATTTCAGCCTGGAGCTACTGTGAAGCATTCTAAAGAAGGAACCGAGAGCTCAACCTTCTGGTTTGCACTTGGCGGAAAACAAAATTTCACCAGCAAAACTGCATCTCCGGAGCCGGTTAGGGATCCACATTTATTTGCCTACTCATTTAAAAAAGGTTGTCACTATATCCAGAAAGTCTTTCAACTTTGTCGGTATTCATTAATAAGCTAATACATTCTAACATTTCTTCTTATTCTTGTTGCCATCTGCTTCATGGATCTGTAGGAAAGATCCAGGTGTGTTCCAACATCAAATCTTTGTGGTGCTCTGCATATTCATGACATTGTCTTAGGGGCTCTTATTAACCTTTTTTGGTAAGTAAGATGAAGCTCTTGGTAATTTATTCTCGTGTACCTTCCAGGTTGAGGAAGTGTACAACTTCACTCAAGACGATTTGTTGACTGAGGATATGATGATACTTGACACCCGTGCTGAAGCTTTTATTTGGGTTGGTCAGTCAGTAGACACCAAAGAAAAGCAAAGGGCATTTGAAATTGGCGAGGTACTGCTGGAAAAGCTTTTTGTTTCTTAGTTATATATCGAGGATTATGTACCTAATCCATCTATCAATTGCAGAAATATATTGAGATGGCTGGATTGCTGGAGGGACTCTCACCCCAGGTCCCATTATACCGTGTAACGGAGGGAAATGAACCATGCTTCTTCACAACATACTTCTCCTGGGATGCAAGTAAAGCAACTGTATGTTTGTCATAACTTAGCAAACATGAATGATATCGTTGACAGTTGGTATGCATTTTAATGTGGATATCTGTAAAGGAAAAATATAGCAGCTGACTGGAAGTCAATCTTACTGCATACAGACTTGAGAAGGATCCTAGGTTTAAATGATGTACTCTGTGGTTAGCAGATCTAACTTGTTTGCCAAACCTTCAATGTTTCGTTCATTTGCTAAAGTTATTCCATACAATTGAACAAAGACAATGCACTTGCTTCCATACTTGCCCAAGGCTGTTAACACCGAAATCAAACGCCAAGTTTACTAGTGAAATCAAGCAAACAATATGGATCTTTATAACGTATTTTTTTAGACTTGAAATACTTCTGTTCCTCTATAGCCAATAATGAGATACATATTTCCTCCTTGAAATGTTTGTTTTGTGGGATCCAAGCTGTATTGCTTATGATTCTGATGCCTTTTCAGTCATCTTTAATTTTCTTGCATACTGCTATATATTTTTTTTTCGGAAACTAGGGAATTCCCTGGACATGGTGGTCGAAGAAATGGACTAATATCACAATTCTCGTTTTCTTTCTCTGTTTTTCTTGTTTCGATAATATTATGAATTCTCATACCACACTTTAGATTGAGTGTGAATGTAAGCATGTTAGGCTGTTATGATTCAAGAACAGCTTCAGACTAAAGTGATGCCATTTCCTAAGGTTTATCAGCGAAGGTCAAAGCAGAATTAATTTAGTTGTGTGTTAGTCTTTATCTGGTGTGTTAGTCTGTAGGATAAGTTTGTTTAATTTAGTTGTGTGTTAGTCTTTATCTGGTGTGTTAGTCTGTAGGATAAGTTTGTTACTGCCACATGTGTAAAGGCAGAATAATATGATGTGTTTCATTTCGTTGGGTTAAGTAGTCTGTAGGATAAGTTAGTTACTGCCACATGTGTAAAGGCAGAATAATATGGTGTGTTTCATTTTTGTTGGGTTGGGTAGTTATTTCTAATTTGAAATAATTCAAACTCCTTAGGATTAGGAGGGAAGTTTGAAAGTAGTTATTTTCAGGAAGTTTATGTACTGGTTTATGGCATGGAAGGAAGATAGCAGAATTTATCTAAAAAGTTCTTGAGACTTAAACTCTTGGAGATCGTTGGGTTCTCTCTAACGAGCCCAAAACTTGCAATCAAAATAGGAAGAAAAGGAAGACAGACTCAGAAATCTGGTGAATTACAACCAGATTATATTGCTCAAAAACCCATAACTAGATCCAAGGGATCGGTTCATAACAAATTGGTATCAGAGCCAGGGGTTATGGGAGACTTGGGTTCTTTTCAGAAACAATTTGAATCCTTCCTCAAAATTTATGAGGAAAATCGGGCAAAGGATCAGTTGGAACGAGAGCAAATTCGTGCAGCAATGGTGGCTCAACAACAGCAATTGGAAAACATTTCAAAGGATTTATCAATGGGTAAGCATGAAGGGAGAGTTGATGTGGGAGAAGGTAGTGTTAACAAGGGCCGAAAAGAAAAACGACCAGTTGGAGATTTGCCAGAAACAGTACCAGTCCCATTTGTCCCCAAATATTCCAAATTGGATTTTCCAAAATATGATGGATCTGTTGACCCTTTGGGGTGGATCAATAGATGCGAGCATTTTTTCCGACACCAGTATACCCCGGAGGAAGAAAAGGTGGGCTTAGCATCTTTTCATCTTGAGGGTGATGCCCAACTCTGGTTTTTGAAATTTGAAAGGGATAGACCAGCCATTCCTTGGGATGAATTTAAGAGGCAGTGTAATCTGCGTTTTGGTCCGCCGATAAGAAGTAACAAGTTGGGGGAATTGGTTAAACTCAGGCAGACGGGACCGGTTGAGGAGTATCAACGGCAATTCGAACAGTTATCAGCCAGGGCCAGTTCTTTGACATCTGAGCAGGAAGTTCAGATTTTTCTTAGTGGGTTACAAGAGTATATCGCTGTGGAGGTCGAATTGCAACAACCGCAGGATTTGACAAGTGCTATGAGTTTGGCACGATTGTATGAAAGAAGAGGAAATCGGCCTAAAGGGGAATTATCTACAGTCAAACGCAGCAACCCTGTTCCATCTTGTTCCCCTTTTGTGAAGCGGTTGAGTGCGGCTGAACTTGAAGACAGGAAATTGAAGGGACTTTGTTTTAATTGTGATGAAAGATTTGTTCCAGGCCATCGTTGTAAAAAGCTTTTCTGGTTAGAGGTGATGGAAAATCAGTCCCAAATTGAAGGAGAAGAAGTAACAGAAAATCTAGAAGAAGTAGAAGGGCCAAAGGGAAGTTCTTATTCATTGGGAGGGCCTTTCTCCTGCTGATGCTTCTTGGGAATCTGCTGCCGACATGCAACTTCGTTATCCTCAATTTGCGCTTGAGGACAAGCGCTCTTCAAAGGGAGGAAGTGATGTTATGATTCAAGAACAGCTTCAGACTAAAGTGATGCCATTTCCTAAGGTTTATCAGCGAAGGTCAAAGCAGAATTAATTTAGTTGTGTGTTAGTCTTTATCTGGTGTGTTAGTCTGTAGGATAAGTTTGTTTAATTTAGTTGTGTGTTAGTCTTTATCTGGTGTGTTAGTCTGTAGGATAAGTTTGTTACTGCCACATGTGTAAAGGCAGAATAATATGATGTGTTTCATTTCGTTGGGTTAAGTAGTCTGTAGGATAAGTTAGTTACTGCCACATGTGTAAAGGCAGAATAATATGGTGTGTTTCATTTTTGTTGGGTTGGGTAGTTATTTCTAATTTGAAATAATTCAAACTCCTTAGGATTAGGAGGGAAGTTTGAAAGTAGTTATTTTCAGGAAGTTTATGTACTGGTTTATGGCATGGAAGGAAGATAGCAGAATTTATCTAAAAAGTTCTTGAGACTTAAACTCTTGGAGATCGTTGGGTTCTCTCTAACGAGCCCAAAACTTGCAATCAAAATAGGAAGAAAAGGAAGACAGACTCAGAAATCTGGTGAATTACAACCAGATTATATTGCTCAAAAACCCATAACTAGATCCAAGGGATCGGTTCATAACATAGGCTTAGAGGAGCATGAATCATTTCATTAAAGAAATAGGTAGCATTACCATGCTGAAACAAGAACAGCTCAACAAGGTATGGATGAACTGTTAAAGTGTGCAGTTTTAGAATATTATCCGTACTGAATGATTCCAACCGAATGACCTGAACTCACACCCCATTTTGATCTTAAAATCAGAAATCGATCTTGATCCAAGACCTTAAAAACCCGAACCAACAGAGTGAAGATTGCTTTCTCGATAACACCCCATATCTAAATTGAAATGATAAGAACATTATCCATACCCATAAATAAATTCAAACCCAACCCGAGTTAAAGTCAAACCTGATCTAATCTGATTGGCAATCAACAAAACAATATTTTACTTCAAAACAGGCCTTTACCTAAACATCAATGGATTTTTTTGCTAACAAAATTTTGTGTAGAAGAATATGATACTCAACCCATGCAATAACAAATAAAACTAAAATAGTAAGGCACTTACTTTTTTGATTCCTTGATAATGTTACATCCCTATCTTTAGGTCCTATGTCAGGTGATTGTCTTAACTTGGGGGAAGCAGTTTTGGCTTTGGCACTGGGACAATGTCTTAGGTGATGCTCAGTATTGTTCCATATGCACTAGTATTTCGAGATTTGTTCATATTTAGCATGGTGCTTAGTGTGATTGCAACCTCTGGGATGTAACAGATTGCTGGATTTTTCATGAAGTTTATTTCATCTCCCATCTCTAAGGAGAACATGGGATCTGAGATTATGACCAAGAAAATATGGTTGATGGAGGGATTTTATGGAAATCAAAATTGATCTTTGTTCTATAATATTTAATGAAGATATTTCATTGAGACATTGTAAGTTTGAAACATAGGAATACTAGCTATGAATTTTGATACGAGGAAGTATTACTCCTAGAGTTCCTTTTACTTTATTATTCCCTCTTCTGTCTTCTTATTTTTTTTTCTGGTGCCACGTCTATGTTCAAACTCGCTGAGAGCTTGGGCTTGCTGGCTGTAGATGGCTTTGTGCTTTCTGGTCCTATGGCAGCACTAGCTTCTTTGCCTTTTAGATTAGTCTATTGTGACGTTGAATTACTGTAATTGATGGACAGCAGCTATGCAAAGATGGCACGTTGGAAGGAACATTGTTTGCGAACGTTGCAAATTTAAGCTCATCTAAAAATTATCTCCCCTCTTATACTAGATGTGATGGTCAAGAAGTATCTTCCCTTCTAAACCAAAAGGCAGAAGTATTTATCCTAAGAAGTTGTTCCTTTTTTCCATCATTTATTCATCAGTTGTGAAAGGCTTAGATGTTTTCTACCCTGCATGAAGCATGATACACTGAGATTATTGTCTTGACAAGAAATGAGTCAAAGCTCCAAATTTCCAAAAGGGGAATTGAGAATTTATTTAATTGGAGATCAAAGTGTGCTTCCATAGAGATGGACCACTACCATCCACCGAGTACTATTAGTTTGCAAATTCTTTGTCGAGTTGTTGGAAGATTGAAATTTGTTGATGTTACTAGGTACATATATATCTGTATGAGAATTGCAAGCTATCAGGTTTTTTTTATAATTGAAATGAGGTGATTGAAAAATATATTCTAAGATCACTACCATTCACGAAATTCAGCCATCGAATAGCATTGTTGCTAACCTTTAATTTGAAATGAAGTTAAATGATGTTGGGTTTTGGTGATCATAAATCAGATATAAAACAAATAATTATGTAAATTCCAGAAGAATGAGATCGAATTAGTGCCTGCTCTTTTTGTTTGTCCTTTTTTCTTTGGGGATATGAAGTGAAAATGGTATGAAAATAACACAAGGAGAACAATAACTTAATATATAGTTCTGACACATACCTTCCTTCACTGGTATGTACACAAATGTGCTTGATTTAACGATGATACTGAATCTTGTCTATTTTTCTTGTTGATTGTTTTTACAGATGTGTGAGAACTTTATGCTGCTCTATATATCACGAACAGCCCTGCCTTAATGGTCAGATTTGATTAGGCGTGGAACAGATTTTTCAAATCTCTGCTTTATCAAGATCCTGTTTTGATTAGGCTACCTGTCCACTAAGTATAATCTATCCCATTATAATTACAACTGTGTAGATTCATCCCATGGTGGAAAAAGGTCCAAAATACTTTTGGCTCACAAGTCATAAGTGTCCATCTAGCAAAAGTTATGACTAACTAATCTGTATGAAGGTTAGATTACTGACACTTATTGATAACAAAAAGTCTTACTTAGATTGGTTTCTAGGGATATTACTAACCATTGATTTTTTATTTTATTTTTTCCTTATTCTAACCTCCTCCCTGCTAACCCCATGAGGATACCACAACCTTTTATCAAAGTCTACCTCCATTATCCTAAGTCCGAACATTGATTCACCTACCCACATCAACCTCCACCATTTAATCTAAATAAAGCCCTAGGAAACTTCAGAATAGTTTAACATACTGAATACTTAGAGCAACTGCCATCACTCATTCAGTTCACTTTATTTCATGCTTATACCAAGAACATGAATTTGAACTTTTGATTACCTTCCCTATTTGGTGCAAAAAGAGGTTAGCTTGTGTGCTTCCGGTTCTTTTTGTCTTTTGAGAAGTGTGCTTGCATGGAAAAGGTTTGTTTCATGATTTTTGAAATTATTTAAGCTAAGAAAGTATTAATGCTACGGAAAAGTCACAATTTGGGTTATATATGTTGTCTTGTCCGATACTTAACTTAGTAGGCAAAACTTCCTATGCAAGCCTATCTCGATTTTCCATTGTTCTTTCTTCTTGCTGACTCCCCATGAGCACAACAAGCCACTCTGTGGTCAAGTTGGGTGTGAGGAATGTAATTGACTCCAGTATAGATTGGGTGGAGAAACTGTTTTGCTTGAGTTTTTTGGATGTCTGATGTTTTTGCTTTTTTGGACTTTATTTACTATTATTGAGCTGTGTGGTTTTTTTGGCAACAGGTTCATGGAAACTCATTTCAGAAGAAAGTCATGTTGCTATTTGGCGAAAGCCATGCGGCTGAGGTAGTGCTTTGGCCTATTTGACTGAACTTCTGTTGATTTGATGTCCTGGTTCTTGCTTCTCTTTTGTTACACTTTTTACTTTCATAAAAAAGAAAGCTTGGAACTTATGATAGCAGATAGCTTTTTTCTTTTCTTTTCTTTTTTTTTTTTTTTTTTTTGCGCTTATGCTTTATGCAAGTTACATAGCTCTGTTTTCTGTTGACATACCGATTGAAGTATCTTAGCAAATAACATGCTCGAAATTTTCAATGCTATTGCAGAGTGCAAATAGATCTCATGGATCAAACCAAGGAGGGCCAACACAAAGGGCTTCAGCTTTAGCTGCTTTATCTTCTGCCTTCAATCCCTCTTCTGAAGACAAAGCTGATAGTGTAGGATTCCTCCCTGTGTTCCTTGATGTCATGTAGTGCTAAACCAGTAGGATTTATCTGTTCGTAATGATTTCCACACTCGTAAAACCGAAATGGATTTGAATTTGTGGGTAATTATTTATTGCTTCTATTTAGAAATTTGAGATGGCTGGGAGTGGGATATATTTTTTTTTTTTTGGGTAGGTTGTTCTGTAGGAGAATCATTTGTCATCTATGTGAATGCGAATGGGGTTCTGTTGGAGCTGCATGAGAGAATTGAATATATGATATTTTGATGTTGCAGAGTCCGAGTAGATCAAACGGGTCCAGTCAAGGTGGAGCAACACAGAGGGCGGCTGCCTTAGCTGCTTTATCATCTGCCTTCAACTCCTCTGGAAAGAAATCCGTTTCTCCAAAGCAGACTGCTACAGGTCAGGGAACTCAGAGAGCTGCTGCCCTGGCTGCTCTCTCTTCAGCCCTCACCGCTGAGCAGAAACCACAGACACCCAATGCATCGCCGGCAGCATCTGCTCGGAGTCCTTCACCGCCAGAGAGTAGCTTGACCGGTAAGGAATTGTTAGTAGAATCTTATGATGCTTAGAAATACAAGTTATAAACCTGTAAATATGCAGATCTCTGCTTTTCCTTTTTCAGTCAGATATGTTGCCTTCACTTTACCAAGAAGGGCAGGACCTGCTGTGTTAGCTCTTTTACAGATTGCTTGTCCCCACTAGCTAGTTATTTGATTTTCTGTCATAATTGCATGATCCATAATGTCTTTTTTGTTCATGATCCTAATCAATCTGAATCAGAGATTTTAAGTTTTACCTATATTTTGTTTATATGAGGGAAGAAGAGTGCCAGTGTAGGACAAAGGCTATGATCACATGAACATTTATTTTCAGTCAGTAAGATCTTGATAATTATAAAAATAATATTAAAATTATTGATGATAAATATAATAATGTTATTAATGACTAATGATAACTATTGTTATCGTAATAAAAAAATATTAATCATAAAACTAACAATAGTAAAATAATAATAGCACATTAAATTTCTTAAATTCTATCAGTTCAAGCCTTTTTTTGGCATAGTTGTTAATGTTCATCGAGTTGCTGTTTTATTATATTTAGAATATAAATTTACTAAAATTAGTATACTTTTCATGAAAAACCTTGGTCAAAAAGTTGAGGTTTGGAAACAAAACACTCTCCCAAACACAGGCCAAATTAGATCACATCAGCAAGAATCAAAGAAAGAGAACATAACCAAAATATACTAGGGCCAAGTTGGTTTACGACTCTAAAATATCAAGAATGGAGTTTGCCTGATCTATATGCCTTTAGTTGTCCATCGCTATGTTTACTCCTTTGTTTCTCCATTTTTTATGGCTATTGCTGGTTACTTCGGTCTTTTTGGCATAGCATCACAAGTGAATGAGTGTAACTTTTATAAGTAGTTGTCATTTTCCCTTTTGCGGAGGGGTTGAATATCAAAGAGGAAATGTGCAGTTCTATTGAGATTCCTCCACACTTGATTCTCTTTGTTCTTACACATGACTTCATCTAATGGCTTGTGGATAATAAACATTATTTGCTTGTAGCTTCAACAGAAACTGAAACAGTGGAATCTGAGGTGGATGAGGAATCAAAAGAAGTGCCTGAAGGTAAGGAGGAAGACAGAGTAGAGCTTGCTGCCGAAGACAATGGTGGTCAAGATTCTGAACCAAAAGAAGAGCCCGAACAGGAAGACAATGGCTCAGAAAGCATTCAAAGTACATTCATTTACGAGCAACTGAGGGCTAAATCTGACAACCCAGTCACTGGAATTGATTTCAAACGCAGGGAGGTTTGTATCACCCTAGGAGTGGCAGCTTAATTGTCACGTTATTGTAATATTATAAATTTTTGTTTTCGTTGCTTGCACAGGCTTATCTGTCAGAGGAGGAATTCCAGACAGTATTTGGCATGTCAAAAGAAGACTTTTACAGGTTGCCTAGATGGAAGCAAGACATGCAGAAGAAGAAGTTTGATCTCTTTTAGGCTGAGCTTTCATGAAAAAAGCGACGTCTTATATCAAATTAAGTTGCTTCTTGTGGTGGTTACTCGTTTACGCCAATGTCATGTGGGAAAATGTGGCGTCGGCAGATAACTGCAGTTGGGCTTGCTTTAATATTTGACATGTTCATGGAAATCTTGACTGCGGTTGGTTGTTGGTTATGATTTGGGGTTATAGTTCTGAAGAGTGGCTTGTTTTTTTCCCTCGTCTTCATATATTGTTTGCTTTCATTTGTTGATATATAGCTTTGGACCGAATCATATTCTTTTGCTGTAGTTAAATTGTATTTGGAAACTGTGGAATCAGTCGTGGTTTCTCTTTCCATTTTTGGATTTTTTTTTTTTGGCTCCTCATTTTGTGTCTGTTTTTGTTCCATAGTGTATTGTATACGCATATCAGACTTCTATTTGTAAGAATGATTACTGCAAAAATGCTACTGATGTTGAAGTAGGTGATTGCGTATTGAAGGCGTTGACTTCCGTAATTTAGCGACGAATATCTTTGAGTTTATGTGGTTGGGAGATGCGCATAACATAGCATCAATAGAAAAATGGGAAAATGGCAAGCAAGACACGAGAAAATGTCCAAAGATCTTAGTTAAAGTATAAAATGCGATTGCCTCTTGGCCTCGACGTACTAAGATAATGCAAATCCAATACCGGTACCTATATACATAATTCATAAAGTTAGGAGACGAAAAGGCTTCATCATTGAGGTAACCCTATTGATGACCTTGTCCTTCTCTTTTTATAATGTTGTGTTTTAGAGCTGTCCAGCAGTAAGGAAGCCTTGTTAGCTAGCACAAGTAGATCGCCCAACATATTTTGGATTTTATGCAATAGTTTGTTTTGTTTGGGTTGAACAAGAATTAAGATAATTTTTTAAAATTAATTTAGGTAAAATAAATACAGGTGATTATCTTAAAATATTAGTTGAGTAGATATTAATATAATCCGAATGAATTGAGATAAATATTATTTTAATTAAGTTTACATTAAGGTTAATAATGGTTAAAAGAATAAAATAAATAATATTTGTATATTTTTATTTAATTAGGAAGATATTAGAACTAACAATATTTATACATATCCAATTAAATACAAGTATTATTTATATTTTTATCTTTACTTCTATTATCTTCTAAAAATAAAATAAATTAATGGAAATAGAGATTTTTTTAACTTCAATAAATATTTTTTTAAAATAATCTTAAAAATATAAATAAAATAATTCAATTAAATCAAAATGATACATAATTGGCCCGGTCATCCGCTTTTAGAAGTGAAATGATAACTGCATCATGGTCGGTCCAAAAATAATGATGTAATGGCATTATGATGCATAACTTTTAGCCGTTTCTAAAATTATGGATGCGTTTTTTTCTTAAGTGTGTAGTTCCTTTTGGATAAGACATTTATCTCCTCTCTCTTTTTTTATTATTTCTTTTGCGAAGTAGGTCCCCGCACACTCATTTCTACTCTAATGATGGATGCTCCACTTTCGAGATGCTCTCTCTTATAGATGAGATGGAAAGAAAAGAGAGAGCGCCGAGGAGGACTCTATCCAGTTGTACGTACGTAATCTAACCTAAAAGAATCGATGCTCGAGGAATATAAGAACGGAACCTTACCTGTTTTGTGTAAAAATGAACGTAGTACCACCTCATCCGAATCGAATGTTCGTCTTTATTGTTTCTACGGGTGACAATCGGTTAGACGATTCGGATTTTTTATGGATTATTTCTTACGAATTAGTTAGGGACCGAATCAAATTATCTTAAATTATTCTATTGTTAGGATTGAATTTGGTTATAATCTTCGCAGATTCGTGCTCTATTAAGTTAATTTATCGAGTTGGGTTGGGTTTGGATTGAAATAAGTTAATTTCGAATTGGTTTGGATTTAGGAATGTAAACGGGACAAATTTGACCTGAAATATAATGGATTTTATTCATTAGATACTTAAACAGATATGGATAAATAGATATGAATGATGGAAAAAAAATAGTCATCAGGTTCGGGTACAGATATGGGTATAGAATATCCTTATACATATCCATATTCGTATCTATATCTATACCCATGTATCAAATATACAATAACTCTTTTATCCTTAATTTTAAAATAAATATAGTATAAATGAAGGTTAAAGTTATTATTTGGTTTAGCTCTAAATGTATTTATACGTCGGATAATGAATTTATCTGCTGGATAATATTAATAAACGAGTGAACAAATTATTCACGGGGTAACAACTATCCAACGAATACGAATATGGATGTATTAGTGGATATCCACTTAGAATACGGGTACAAATTTAGGTATTGATTTTTTATTAGGTGCCGGTGTTGTTATGGGTATGGGTGTACCCATCCTAAACCCGCTCCATTTACATCCCTATTGGGTTGAGTTTGGGTCGAGCAAGCTCGTATTTAGATAATTTCGTGTTTGAGTTAATTTGACAGGTCGGTTTGGGTTAATTTAACGAATCATAAATTTTTAGATTTTGATGGGTTGGGCTGGGTTGGATTGTAGTCGAGCTAATCCTAGATCGAATCACTTTAGATTTAGATCAAATCGGACATTGATCATCAAAATTAATATAACTCATTAACCTCTAAGACAAGAATTAATTTTAACTTTATGTAAATATGTAATTAATGATGTATTATTAATTACTATTTATTTAGTATTATAATTTTTTAATATTGTGTTTTTACATGAAAAAATTAATAACATTATAATATCGTTGGTAAATAAGTAAGTTCCCAATAAAAGTAAAAAAAAGAAGAAGGTAAAATCTAAATAATAATATATGTTTAAAAGCTTTAAATAAATAATAAGACCCTTTTTTTTATCATAGGTAGTTAATATCGAATTTGGTTTTGTCGAATCAGATCAGATTAATGGCGGGCTAAGTTTATAAAATGTCGGGTTGATGGTGGGTTACGGATTAGGATCGGATTGGATCGGATCACTTATATTTAGATCAGTATCTAATCGGATTAGTGTTAGATTGAATTTAAATTGGATCGGATTAATAAATTTATTAAATTATATCAAATTAATTTTCAACGGCTCTAATTGTTTGTTGGTTTCTTTTTTGTGCAAGGATAGTTCTAAGTTCTAACACACACACACACACACTCATTAGTAATTTCTAAAAATAAAAAAAAATTAAACTATTACTACGCAAGCAGAGGGAGGGTCGGTGGACGTGGAATATCTCATGGGCGGCTGTAAGTCGATCCCTAACACCGAACGGTAGCCTTGTGTGTTCGGACTGTCGTGATGGTTTGCCAAAAGACGAGTCAGTTACCCAGATGATCGTTGAGGTGAACTATGAAGCACCGAGGATACACAGTTTCGATGAGGCGTGATTCATTATGGATCATGCCTTGTGAGTGGGGGCCGGGGGGGAGGTGGGGGTTTACAAAAAAAGGAGACAATGAACCATCTATTTTTTCCTTTGCAAGGTGTGTGGCAGCAAACATTATGTGTCCGAATCATAGGAGTCTCGCATTTCGCATTTATGAATTGAGGCCACACCTATCTCTGCTTTAACCATCTTTTGTTTTTCTCTTTCAAGTATATAGAGTTACAAATGAATCATAGGAGTTTACGAACATGATCATTCAGTTCCTCTGTTGAAACTAATAGAATTATATGCGGTAATAAAAAGTAAATAATAGTACTTATCAAATTCAAATTTTGTATCGTAATTTAAATGTAATGTCCTAAAATAAAAATTCGTCGGATCCTGAAATTATATATACTTAAATTAATTAAATTCAAGTTTCTCTTTAAAATTTATATTTTAAACAAAACAACCTCGAGTTTTAAAAAATTTCAGATCGACTAATTAAAAATTAAATTCGATATTCTATGTTCGTTTATTAGTCTAATAAAATTCGCCTCGCCTGGCCTGTAAATAAAATTCTTCCGAGTTGACCCATCCGAGTGACGTTTGACGAATCGAGGGGCTGAGGGTACATATTTACTGTACTTATAATCATACATACTGTAGTTTATCACGCTCATGTGTGTCATGGACTCATGACTCATGATCCTCCTTTTTTTTTACATGTACGGAAAGGAGCACCTGTTCATCAGACTAGACTGGAATCCATGATCGACGAACGATATGAAAAGAAGCAAGTGGACCCCGAGACCAGACAGCACGTCCCTCGCGTACTTAATATCGTCCCTGGTCGTATACTACGACGTCGTCCAGCCTGGCCTACGTCCACGTGACAAATTTGGTACGGATCTTAATTAGGCCCCGACCCGACATTTTCTCTCATCGCCACCACAAATATGCACGTTCCCCCCCCCCTTGGTTTTTATTATTATGAATGGGGTATTTCACTCGGTGAATTTTTTTACCTCATAGTAATCCCTCAAAAAAAAAAAAAGTACATGTACAAATATAAATGTTTTTATTATTATTTTTAAACTAACATATATGCATTTTCTTTCGTTTCTGTTTCTCTGTCCCGATGAAGTCCAAAAATGACAGCCCCCCTCCCCTCAATTGAATTTGAAGAAAAGGCAAAGTTATCATTGACAATGTACGCACATGCGCATTGCAAGTCAAATCCAGAAAAAATATGAAATTTTTCGCAGCAGCCCAAGGCATACGTACGTCGGTGTCTTCTGTATAAACATACATATTTGATTTGATTGGTCAATCATAACCGTCGTCCGTTTATATAATTTCAGATCTTTAAAAAGTTTTTTTTTATAATGTTATTAATGATGGACGAAGTGCTTCTTCGATTCAAGACCGTCGTCGTCAACACGCACCTCCCTCTCTCTAGCTGGACGCAGGCGACGCAGAAGATGCGCAATGACGCGCGGCGATGGCATCAGTCGGTCACTATACAGTATATCTGCGGGAAAAATATTATAATTTTAAATTTTAAATCTAAACTAAAATTTAATCTTTTCTAAAAATAATAATGATTATAATAAATAAAAACACTGATATTAAATTTTTGGAATTTTTTTATAGTATCTTATTATTAATTTGTGTTAATTATTAATACTAAATAAAATTAATGTGTGCGTGCATGTGTGTGTATATATATATATATTTTTTTTTATATAAATAATTTTTAATTTAGATTTAAAATACAGATATATAGTATTATTGATATTTGCAGTATCATATTATTTATAAATTTTAAAATCCGATAACTTTTTGTTACACCGACAGATTTTAAAAAAGCCTGGGACCATTATATCAACTAATTTAACATATGCCTGAGTAATTGTGTAACTTTGTAAACAGTTGTTTATTTATAATATTTTTAAAAAAAATATTGTTAATTAATAATATATTTTTTTAAAATTATATTGTTTTAAATAAATTTATATATTAACCGTAACTTACTATTCTCCAAATATATTACCCAAAAAAATTATTCTATCTACTCTTATTATAAAACTATCATTTAAACAAAATTATACTATTTACTCTTATTATAAAACTATCATTGATTAATTAACACCGCATGTTTATTGTTATACACCAATTGATGATATAAATTGAGTTACCTCTTAATATAAGAATTTGATGATATAATAATTTACTATTTAATACAAAATATTATAAATTATTATTATTTCATATTATATTTAGTTCGCATATTAAATTACCTAAATAATAACTAATTTTTTTTATAAAAAAAATCATATATTAAATATAGTATGATACTAAAATACAACGATGAACAACTAATAACAAATTAACAATGGTCTATTACATGACAACTATAAGCCAAGTCGGCCGTGGGGCAAAGTCGCACTCATCATTTACTGGACTATTATCCGGAAATAAATTATGATCGGAGCTCTTCAAATTGGCAACTACTTTTTTTTGCACTAAAGAGGAATTATTTTATCATTAAATTTTAGTATAAAAAATTATTTTAAAATTTAAAACTTTTTTTTCTATTCTTATTTTTGTAATTATATATACATTAATTACTTTATTATTTTTTAATAAATAATATAAGTATAATTTTAATAATTTTTAAATATATATATATATAAATAATTAAAACAATTTTTTTATAGAAATGGAGTAAAGTTTTTCATGACAAAAAAAAAACACCAAGATAAGTCTTTCAAATGAATGTTTAACTAGTTTGGGATGGACCAACAGTCGGTCGTCGGCAGCTATGATTTGGATACCGGGGCTGCTGGCTGAGGTTTATCGAAGATTCTCGTATTTTCACTGTAAGAACAAACGAAACATTAACTACTAGTTAATTACATCAATTTAAATATTTTAAGTAATTAATAAATCGATTTACTATCTAACATGTATTAGTACTTCTACGCATATTATAAGACTTTACGTCATTTTCTATATAAAATAGTACTATTATAATTTAAGAATTAATTACACATACACTACTAATAATAAGTGTTATTATTAAATGCTATCTTACTTTTACTCTAAGGACACATTTTTAAATAATAAAAAATGGTTGATCCAATTGATCAAGATTGTAGTACGGGTGATCATTTAAAGATTGACGCAGAATTAAAGATGTAGATGATTTTTTGTATTTACAGTCGCCGACATTTATGCCTGTCGGTTGCTGCGTACTACTACTACAGACTCAAACCTCCAGAGTAAGGGGTAAGATGCAAAGTTTCACTCGTCGGTTAATAATTACTTACCGGTACAACTCAGAAATGTTGTTGAGTTGAAGAAATCGACAACGGCCGTCCCATCCCAAACCAAACCTATTTTGTTTCGGCCGGACATGTGAATTGAACGATGCGTCGGTAGCATGCTACAGTAGTGCGATGCCCGTCGCCTTGATACCGATTTGCTCATATGCATCATGCATGACTGCGACCGACACACGGAGTACCGTCCGTGACACTGTGTGGCCAATGGCCATTCCATCGTTTTACCGGTAACGCTATAGTTTGTGAAGCGATTTGAGAAATTAAGAGCTCCTGCCTGTGATCCTTTTTCGTGTATTTAAATTTTGTTTCCATTCTTTCTAAAATATACATTTTTTTTATATAACCACCGTACACATTTCTTTGCTCTCAAAAAAATATGCATTTTCTTATAAAAAAAATATGTATTTCATACTAAATATCTATTCCCGTTATAAAATATATATTCCTATCATATCTATTAACATGTGTATTTGTTTCCTACAAAAATTGTATTTACTATCAATAATGTGTTGGGTAAATAATATGACGTCTATTTTTACACCGATATAATAAGCACATATATAAAAATTTCGTATTATTATTATATGATATGTGTATTTATATTATGGAATAGATATATATATATATATATATATATTTTTAGTGTGGAAAAATATGCATTGTAATACAGGAAGATGCGTATTTAGTTTTAAGATATATGTATATATATATACGATAAGACGCTTACTCCTATATTGGAAAATGTGTGTTTATTTTCAAATATGTGTAATTATTTCTGTAACATCCCGAGTCGATACGAGGGCTACCTTGGACCGCTTTCAAAATATACAAAAATTATTGGCCGATGTAGTATTTTTTTTTTATTAAAAAAAAGGTGGCATTGACGAGCTTGGAGGTGACTTGTAGGAGCGGCAAGCCCGGCGCAAATAAAAATGACTTTCACGCGGAGGCGTTTAGTGTGCCGTCAGCCTATTACCCCATAAAACCAGACATTTAATTCCCTCGTACTCCAGATTAATTAATGCACGAAGGATCGCGGCGATGCTGCATCACCTAACGTCGATAAAAACCAAAAAAAAAAAGGATTTCCCCGTCCGGACAGAATATACGGCGGAGATATTTATGATCGTTAACTGCACCGTATCGGAAATATTATTCTTTATACCACATTTTGAATCTCATTGATGTACAGTATCAGATCCAACTGACATCGTTTGTTTAGGCTGAAATATGAAATGCGAAGACTGAACCCCGTATCGTATGCACGAAGGCAAAGTGCTGTTTTATAATGAGTTCATGGCCCATAACTTAGGGATTGATCTTTAAGAACACGTGCATGGCGATTTTGAAAATTCACTCTTCCGGTATATATATATATATAGTTATACTGTAATTTTAGAATAGCGAGGTATTTTTCTTACAATCTATCATCCTCCCTTCAACCTACGAGAATCGGTGTTCAGGAAGTTAGAAGAGATATTATGTACTCCTTTTTATATTTTGAAAATAAAATTTAATTATTAATTTTTTTCAGAGTATAATATATAATGATATAAAAATATAAGTATTATATTTGTATGAAAAAGTATGTATGAATCATTATTTTTATATTTTTTATTAATATATATTAAAAAATATTAATAATTAAAATTAATATTTAAACTATACGGTAATAATTTTTTTAACATGCATATAAAATTTAACTTAAAAAGGTGGAGGTAAATTTATTTATTTATTTATGCAATATTATTTAAAATTGAAAACCAAAAATATTTTGAAAGTGAATATAGAGTGAGCATTAATAATAAAAGCATCGGCAAATTTTCAGAAGGACGAGGGCGTACCCACCGACGAAGCTCGATTTAAATTTCATTCCAAAATTATTTTGGTGATGGATGGGGTAAACTTATAGTTGCCTTCCTGTTTCGTGGTTGATAAAAACGACACATGGATTATTCTTTCAACGCCCCTCTGACATGTCGGGTCCTCTCGCATGTGGGCTCATAGTCATAGCATACTTTCCTGTGAGTTACATTAGACTTACTGTTTGTGACAGCAGGGAACGACGGTGCAGCTGTGCAGTGGCAGCGGATGGCAGCCAGCTGGGTGCGTCGATTGGAGAACTATATATAAGATCCGGAGGTTGACCGACACTCGGATGGCCTTTAAGAAGGTTCCTTCTTTTGCGACCTGAGGGACTCGTACGGGAATTTATTATTGAATTAATAATATATTGTAGTTGGAATTTTCTGCTTTGGCTTCGAAGTGAAGAAAAGTCCGTTTTTTTTTTTGGTTTTTTAAAGTAGTGCAGGGGTCTTAACTATTTATTAGCGCCAGTGAGTCTCGCTTTACGTCTTGAGAGTTGGAAAAGATAAGTCTTGGAAGCAACCCCATCACAGTTCAGTTCGAGACACACCCACTTCTCTGCGCTGCCCTGCCCTGCCTTTACTAAAAAGACTCGGCACTCGGCCTCATTTATGCTTTTTATTGATGAAACCCTGCAGGCTGCATGGCCCAATTGTTAGCTATGTTCCGTTTACTTTAGTCCTCGAAAGACGACACCCTTTTCTGAGGTCCCTCCGCTAATTAATTCTAGCTTGGAAGAATATGATAAAGCTAGATCGTAGAATACATTTTAATTGTGTAAAATATATACATTTACTGATCATAAAAAAAAAAACTATTTTTTCAATCAATAATAGAAACATAATTTTAATACCGTAGCTGTTTAAACTACGGCCGTTATTTCTTTTTCAAGAAATCCACTTATTATTTTACTATTTAAGATAGAGACGTAAGATAATCGAAACCGCATCTGGACATAAAAGTTAGGTCTAAGCCAAATTCTTTTTAAAAGTGGAGGAGTCATAAATGACGCTCGGATGATGGGTGGTGATACATTAGCTAGAGCGACCGCTTTTACATTAGTATAAGGCGCCGGGTGTTAATGTGCCAAATATTTAATGAATAAATAATGTTGACTTGATTCGGCGGCCCTAATAATTAAGAATACTTGCGGACGAAGGAATGTAGCACAACATTTAACATTTTACGTAGTTTTTAAATTCTGATCTAATATGCTCCTAATGGTGAATACTAAACTTAATGATATTATAATATAATTGCTAATACTCTGTCATTATATTTTTGTTTTTATTTTTTTTATACAAGACGGTACGCAGAGTGAAAAAGGGAACGCCGAAAACCGGGAAGGTGGGGGAGAAACTGGGCGCACGGGTATGGGTAGCGACAGCCGACAGGCTAGCCAGAGACCAGGCCACTTGAGGTTGAGGGGAAAGAGCCCACGCGCGGCTCGATTATTAAATATCCGAGATATGTTTGCATATTCGTTATTATTATTAGAGACGGGACGAAACTAAACATAAAAATGTTAATTTAAAAAAAAAAAAAAAAACAGAGATGGCAGAAAATAATAAAAAGATATATATATATGTATGTGTGTGTGTGTGTGAGATTTTTTAAGACTCGAAACGACGCAAATTATTAAGATTTACGTAGATATTTAAACGGTATTGTACGAAAACAGAAAATAATATAAAATTATTTTTTAATAAAAAATTTAAAAATAAGGATAGTAAAAATTGGTAAAAAAATTTATATATATATATATATATATATAAATAGATTAAATTTATTAAAATTAATAGAGAAAAATAAAATATAAATCTAAAAAACTCCCTAACTTAATTGACATAAATTATTAACAAAATTTTTAAAAAAATTAATCAATTAATTAATCAGATACTTTCCGTACTAATTATGACGCAAGAAAATTTTGATATAGAAAGATAAATACCGTTTCAGTGCTTTACTTACTGGTGTTAATACGACTAATTAGACATTTTTAAATAATATTCTCACTGACATTTAGTCGAACACAATTTTTTTGTGCGGAAAGCATGACGTCAGTCTCTCTAGTAATCGATCACCGTTGGTTGAAGAAGTGAGTTTGGATGGCACCACGCTGCAATCTCTAACGTTGGTCGAGGATCTCAACCCCGCAATGGAGCGAACGACTCTGATCTCCAGAGTTCTGCGTGGAATCACTTGCTTCGATCTCAACCGTAAAAGCGAAGTCCGATGCCGGTTGAATTCTCATATTCATCGGACTGCGGACGAAGGCCAATGAGAGAGTTGCAGGTGAATTAATAACTCACCGTGAATAAATATTACTGCCACGTACATAAGAGCAGCGGAAGGACAGACGGTGCTTGTCCGGCGGCGCCTTTGAGGTGATGGCACGCCGTGTATCTTTTATGTCCCGACGCACGAGAATACTGTTTAACCGGTCGTTTTTACGTCTCGAAAATAATTTTTTTATTTATTTATTTTTAAAATTGTATGTAATTATATTTATAATTTAAAAAATATATTATTTTTCTGCCATCATTCGTACAGCACTGTCTTATAGCAAAAAAAACTCTTGTCATGTCACCTCACATTTCTTGTTTATTTGCTCTTGCGTGCATTTGCACAAAATAACTGACAGCAGTTATAACGGCGGTGATGGACCTGATGGGGAAAACGTTTTGGGAAGCCTGAGGTAAGCACCGATGCACGGGGACGCTCCGAAAATATTTCGGAGTTAAAATTTATATTAAAATTATTTAATTAATATTGTTATTTAATTAATTTTTTATTGAAAATAATTATTAATAATTAAAATTAACTAATATAAGTAATAATTTTAGAATTTTTTTTAATTTTAGTAAATTTAATCTATTTTAAATATATATATATATATATATTTATATTTATATTTTCTGTCATCCTCATTTTTTAAATTTTTTAAAAATAAAGTTTTCGTTCCTTGTTATCCTGTTCGCGTACAGAACTGGAGGTAAGTTGTCCCAACGGTTGGGCCTAGCTAGATGGAAGTGGTGGAGCCGTGACAAATGGGGTATTTTTGTCCGTAAAGTAAATTAGAGATAAGTACATGTGTGTGAGCGAGCATTTCATATACTTTTTTACTTTATTACATTCTTTGATAAAAAAAAATAAAAATGAAAAGCATCCCTCGCATATTTAGATCATCAAGAAAATAAAGTTGTTGAGAATTAGACTTCTTTGAGAAATATATTGTTGTTGGGGGGAGGAGGGGGGGTTAAACTATTTATCTTTGAGAAAAAGCACAAAAGTGGGAAGCAAAAGAAATATATATAAGGGGGAGCACGCTGCAAGCGTGGCTGTCCGGCTGTCCCGAAGAAAAAATAAACATGAACGCGGTAAAAGATATGCCCAGCACATGGGGAATTTCAGAAAGGGAAGGCAGTGGGAGGGAGTCCTTTTTACCTTAATCATCGTCGCATCCAAAGTCCCATGTCTCCGACTCTACTGCCCCAAATTTGCCCGATGCCATATATATATATATATAGTCGGCCTTAAACATTTTAAAACTCTAAATAAATATGAAAAAATATATACATATATTAAAAAAATAAATTTCTATGCAAAAAAACATTTAAACTTAATTTTTCTTAATTTTTTTACAAGTTTATTGATTAAAAAATAGTTTTAAAAACTAAACTGGTTATCCAACTGATATTATAAACGATTCACCGATTTATTGGTCGGATCACCGGTTGGACTAGTAGTACACGTTTAGTCGATAAATATATAAAAAAATAATGATTAAACTTATTTGGTACCCTTATTTTTTGACTGATTTAACTTATCGATTTTCTAACCTGTTCATAGATTTTTACTAATTCTAAAATTCTAAGAACCAATATATAAAATTGGTTGGCGGGCAGATCGGTTTGTTTATTTACCGGTCGGATCGCCGGATCTAGTCCGGTTTTTTAAATTACGGATTAGTTGTTGAAAATTTTTTATATAATTTTTTTTTCAATTGATATCATATTTAATTCATTTATTCTTTTTTTTTATATAGTTGACAATACATTTTTTTATTAATTTTAACTTTAATAAAAATAAATAAGACACACTCTCTCGCTATATATATATATAAAAGATTAATCAGGTACAATGGAAGAGTACGGTAGCAAAAGCGCAACAACGTCAAACTTTATAGACGATAATCGAATTAAAGTTGCAGTAACCGTTTTTACTTCCTCAGTGTTAGAAGTATTTTATGTATAAAACCCATAATAAACAGCCCACCGGCAAATTCCCTTGGCTTCTTCACGAGGGGCAAATTCCCTTGTATTTCTATTATTATTATTATCTTTTCTTCCATGTTATATATTAATTATTATTATTGTGATATTATTATTTTTTACATTTTATTATTTGAATTTATGTCTTCCGATCTAACTGGCTTCATAATTCTTATATTAAATTAGGTTTTGATATTTCGTATTATCATCTTTATATTTAAAACTTAGATCCCATGCAGACAAGGGTGTGATATTACTATTAGAGTACGTGTTTCCACTTAGTACGGTATGTAATTATTCATGAAATACAGTATCCGAAACCACATAAAGTTTCTCCTGTGAGGACATCATCATGATGGCTCTTAGAACATCTGTAGCGGTGGAAAAAAAAAGAGAGAGAGAGAGAGATCTTAGTCTTAAATTTACAGTTGTAGTTATGAAAAAAAAAAAACTTTATTCTTAAATTTAATGCAACCTTAAAATTTTAAGTCACTTAATTTTTGAAAAATTTTCATCTCGATCCTCGTGTACAGTTGGTTTTTTATATTTTTTGATATATTTTTAGTTAAATTTTTACTATTAAAAAAAAAATATATATATATATATATATATATATATATAAAATAATATAACTATTAATATTAACGATAAAAAAAATTTCTAATAAATTTTATATCATATATTCTACCTCTTTTTGATATTTATTTTTCTACATAATTTATTTTATTTATTTTTCTAATTATATTTATTTTCTTAATTTTTTAACTAATATTAAATGTTGTGATTGATTAAAGTAATTAGGTGTTGTAAATTTGACGTCAATAAATGTAAAATATTAAATTAAATGTAACATAAATTAATAAAAATATAAAAATAATTATTAAATAGTACAATTAAAATTTAAATTTTAAAATTATGGTTGGAGGGTTTAGCTGCCTCACATTGTCTCCGTGGACCTTCCTTTCTTTCATCATCATCCGCCACTCACCCCGTCAAGCCTTCTTCTTCCCTCTCTCTCTCTCTCTCTCTATTTATATATATATATAATATGCATTTTCCTTGTGTTCTAAATCTTTTTTCGCTTACAGGGACAGAAGCACTTGTCTTTCGTTCAATTCTTGTAGTCAATTTAATGACTCGTTTCCCACCAATCGAAAGCCGACAACGCAACACTCTACCAAAGGATTGGACGTCAATTCCCACTGGACTCTATTTCATTCTAAAAAAGTCTAAAAAAATAGAACACTAAATTAAATATAAAAAATTAGTTTTTTATTTTATTTTTTTAAACTTTTCGTAAATCAAATAGAACACTAAAGTTTTGGCCTTTAATTTTTAACTATTGTTTTTTATGTAGCCGTATCAAAGACATTCAAAATTACAGTAACTAATAATGACATATTCCCCCACTCGCATCGTTTTCCAACTGTAACTCGGACCACTCATGCCTACACAACATGACCGCTGTCAATTCCAATATGTTTTGGTCCATTTCAATATTACTTCAGACCGAATTAGTGAATGGCTAATTTTTTTTTTTTTGTTCTATTTTTTTTGTATAAAATTAAACCGTTTCTTTTATGACGGAATGAATGACATTTGATTGCGTTACTAATTAGTTCAAAATGCAAGAGAAAATACGTACAGTACAACAAATATTATTTGAGGTGGCTCCATTTTAGTACAGTACAACTTCAATCCGGCTTTGGGCCTAATCCAAACATTTCTTTTTTTTTTATTTGAAAACGTATATTTTATATGACAAAAATATAATTTTTTAATATTTAAGTTTGGGTATGGTTGAAGATCCTTTTATTAGTATGGATCCAATCCAAAATTGGTTATGATCCATGTTTAATTATAACTTTAGAAAATAAGTTTTGGGATTGATGTTGTTTCTAATTATACTCCAAAGAACATCTCTTTGATATTCTATTAAAATGAGAATGGTAGAGAAAATCAGACTTATACCAAGTGTGGCGGTAACACCTTTCGTTTTTATTATTTTAGCTTATGCAATTAACTCTTTTAAATAAATTTTTTAAGTCCTAAAAACTAGGGTGCTACGATAGGATACATAATGACTCAAATGAGGTAGGACATGGGTAACCATATTGATGTGAATAGTGCCGGTGCTTTTACTAAACTTTAAATCATATGATAGAATACATTGTGGCAAGAAATTATCCTTGTACACATAAACATATATATATATATATATATATATATGGATACCTTCTTGCCTTAAAAACCTAAATGTGAACTAAGAATCAATGATAATGTAACACTTCCAAATTTTGAACAAAAAAAAATCATTTTAAAGATAACGTATAACCATACTAAAGGGGGGGGAATGTTACTACTACATCAGTCATGAGAGATGTGTGGTCATTACCTAATACATGTATGATGGAAGACAAAACGGAACGATGGAAAAAAGAGTGCATGCACTAACAATATAACACCATTACAAGGACGAGAATGATATAAAAAGGGAGAATGATTTACAATATTCTAATACATAAATCAAAGCAAAGAGTTTAAACAACCAAAAAGAAACAAAAACATCCCCACATGGTAAGCTTAACATAAAAATTAGTTAGCCTTACTCTTAACTAAAGCACAACATAACTCTCGATCCTCGTGCAATGACTAGCTACGAGCACACACCATCATCATCAGTATACTCTAGTTGATAATCATAACCTTACAAATCATCTTCTATTCATCGGAATTGAAGCTGAATCATAATAGTGATTACACAGATGTTGTATCAATAAATGAAGTACTAATGAAATAAACTACCTAAAACATGGTAAAGAATCACGCTGCACATTGAGGTTACATAATAACATAGTATAAAACATACTTAAATAATATAACATCTAAGCACATGATTATCATATAATAAAGCATGTTCGCATAAGAATCATGAAAGAGGTAATAATACAAATATAAAGAAGAAATCGTATTAAACCTCCATTTCTTGACCACATGCTTAACAATTATTAATATTTTTAGTTTGACCACACCTAGTTATCCACCATAAATAAAAGTTTTGGCAACGTAACATACATAACGGGATACCACACTTGCCTAAGTAATGGATATAAGAAGTACCAAAAGGCTTGTAAATGGATATCTCTCCCATATTACATGGACACCGATGTCATGTCAATCTGCCACAACAGTATATCATACCTCAACAACATGCGCACACCTCTTACCGACCACAACTTGGTACAGAATGATATAGGTACTGAGTGAAAAAGATAAAAAGATAAGATGACTCTACCTAATAACTCTCGATTAGATATCCTAAGAACCAGGAAAAAAACATCCAAACAAAATCTTTGCTCCATATTTATAATTATTAAATTATATCATAAATCACAACTCAATTCCATTAATAACCAATTGGGTGTGGTATGCCACAACAAGGCTTCCAAGATATACCACAATATTCATCATTTTGTTTACCCTTGATTACACTTATGCATGGCCAAGATCATGATTTAATGTCACAAGCTAATTGAAAAAGCAATCAGAGTCGTAGAATACATCAGGATTATGTGCCATAACAACTTAAACAATTCATAGTTCATCATATTTATCATCACAATGTAGATATCAACAATAGCAACATATACTCAAGTAAGCAAGTTATTCAAGAAATTTACTGAGCTCTTCTATATTCTGCTCACATGAATGACCCATTAGTTTTATTTTTTAATTTTATATAATCCAATAGGTCATTTATTTATAAACCATTATTCCTTTTTGAGTAATGGGCTTAATTACCACCCTACGGTCTCTTAATACCATGGAAGCCATACCAAACTAGATGATATAAAGTCATGTTGAAGCTAAATAAACCACCTAGATAACCACATTCTTTAGTACTAATACCCTTTAGTACATTATCGGTGTCTATAGTAGGTAAGACACCATGACCTCATAAGATCCTGTCCGAAGGCAAGCTAGAAGGAACCATAATCACCTGAAAGCTTACTATCCCCTCATAAACAATCAAGGATTGGGTTATCTAGATCCATATACTACTTGATTGTCTTTCACTTTAACTAATTAATATTTTATTATCCAAGGTCATGTTATTACATAATGCCCACATAACAACCAAGCAACATATCCACATAATCACTCCAACTTAATCACCATTACCATCCAAATATGTGATGGCAATTTCCATTAATACTTAGCCAAGTTTAATCCATCCATTAAATTAATACACTTATGCCAAGAATCTGAATTATATCATTCAATAATAGCATCAAAGCATATTTATTCTAATTTATCCATTAAAATATTACAAAGATGCTTATTAAGAATACCATGAATCACAATCCCATTAATCCATTTAATAGGTCAGTTAATTCATGCCAAGATATGTGTTCTCATCATTGAAGAATCACGGTATAGCACAATACCAAATCTCAAATCATACTAACATCAAAGAAGAAAGAATAACACTCTCTAGTCAAACTAGTATATTAGTTAGGGCAAACCCGTCAATAAACTTGGCTAATCCAAATCCAAGAGTTTGTTGTCGAAACTAGTTGATTAGTTAGTTAAATTAGTTGACTACACTATGACTAGTAGATTAATTTTGACAAACTGATCAATGGGTTTAACTAGAGACCCCCAGAAATAATTATCACCAAAGAACCAGTCAATTGGTTAGGCTAACCAGTTGACTATTCTAACAACCAATTGATCTACCAGGCAAAACTAGTTGATGGTTTGCTCACAGATAACACATTCAAGCATTTCTAAGCATGATTAAAGCTTCAAACTCCAACTACATCAAAACCATAACAGTTCCATTGCAAAACACTGTGATTAAACATGCTCACGTACAAAATCATGCTACATTTATAGAGAATTAACAATATATTCCCAAAATCATAATTTTCTCAAAATCCTCAAGTATCATAACATGAGTTGCCATAAAACAAACATTACTATATAACCATACAAAGACCTAAAGTTTACAACCTACATTAGCTTACATACTCATTTGTTCCTCATTTCAAAGGTAGGAATTACTTAATTATAAGCTTAATAAAAATCCACACCAAATAGGAAAATTTTTATATAAAAATAAAAATAAGAGATTTAAACTCGAAAATCTTCTTAAAATCTCATAAATCAAAACAGTAACTATTCGAGAGAGAAAAATTAGAGTTGACCACCTCTAAGAAGATTCTGAGAAAAATTAGCTAAACACCTCAACTATTTTCCAAATATAACCCTATATTGCTTGAGGATAAAACAAGAGGGAGTTAGATGACGGATTTGAAGAGGCGAGTGAATCAGAATAAAGGCACGAGATGAAGAATAATGGAAGCACAAGTATAAGAGAACTCAGAGTATCATGGTGGCTGAAACGAAGTGAAGGAGAAAAAGATGGCTAAGGCTATTTATACAAAAGGAATTGGTTGAGAAATGAAGGAGAGAGGTGAAACATAACGAAATCCTAATTGTCTTGCTTGAAATCTGACCAAGTAGGGCAGGATTATCAAGAATATAGCTGACTTTCTCCTCAAAGATCAAATGATTGTTTTTTGAAAAATATAGGTCAAGATCTTTTCGAAAAAAGGTCAAACACAAGAAGGAAAATAGATAAACCAGCTTGGAAAACCAATCCCCCAAACGTGCAATAATTTTTTTGGATTGGATCGCCCATCCAAACCTATGTATAAGAAAGAGGAAGAAGAAGGTAAGGGAATGAGGTCATCCTCCCCTTTTTCTGTTAATTTTGACATCCAAATCCGTTTGTAGCAATGATAAAGTTGGAACAAATGATCAAAAGAATTAAGGATGTATTGTTATATTATTTAAATGAAGGATAAGATAGTATTTTTATTACGAATAAACGGATTCGGATACTAATATGGATATAAAAACGGATACATATTTGAATATTATATACTTATATCCGTACTCAAATCTGATAAAAAAATTTAAACTCTATTTCATATTTATATTCGTTTATATAACTCTATTTATATATATTAATAATAATAATCTATTAAATTTTAGATAACATCTGTCCTGTTAACATTCTTAGTTTTATACATTTTGTTTTGGTGCTTTGAATCGTTGATAGATTAGATCAGTAGTCGAGTGCATACAAGAGAACGGGGCCTCGTTGGCGCACTGTTGTTTCCTCGTAAACTTCCAAATCCTCTAATATGATTTCGATCTTGATAGCGTTTTCAATACCCCTTCGCTGTTGGTGGGGTGGGGTTGGGGGGGGGGGGAAGCAATAGCCGACGAATGGAGAGGAGGAGATACCATACGGTCCATACCTGATAGGGATACGGGATAGCCCCCCAAAACTTCATTATTTTTAAGAAACAGCCAAGCTCACCCCGCATCACGCATTCACATGCGTCCCCAACCCCACCCCCAAAAGATGGTGGTCCAACTGCAACTCTACCATAAAACATCACGCGGCCTCTGGTTACGTGTCGCTACGCCCTAATATTAATTTCCCTTACTTCCAAAAGGCGATAACCCTCGCCCTCAGGACCTCTGTCAGTCGGTCCGACAGTACCGAAGGAGATAAATCATGGTGACTCAATAACCAAACACACGGTGGTCCAATTCCATGGTATCCACAAGGAGTCATCCCCACAAACGGGGGATTGAAACTCCTACACTGCAGTTTATCTCACGAAGATTCGAACCCTGGACCATTTACTTCCAACAACCGTGCCTCAGCCAACTGAGCTACGCCCATGCGGGCCTAATATTAATTTCCCCATTTTTACTGTCCCGATCACCAAGTGCCGATGCTAGTTCCGCCCTTATATGTGATTTCCACTGCCAAGTCATGCGGATGTCGGTTAGCCTTAAGACTCTTAAGTCTTGAATTGGCGAGATTTGGTCAATCATGAATAACATTTTTTTAACCATACGTATATTTGCACACTTCATTATATTTTTTGACAAGTTTATTTCATTTTCGAAAGTCTAAATTCGTAGCAAATAGATAATTTTATTTTTTCTAGATCACAAAAACCTCGGAGGACAATTATAAATCAATGTATCATGCTCAAATATTAAGAAAGTGAGAATTCAATTATGAGATACTCCTTCTGGAAGAAATTATTTTTAGATGAAAAAGAAAAAACCTATTTCAAACAAAAAATCTCTTTTAAAAAAGCAAATGCATATTTTTTTTTTATTTTTACTCCTCTTGTTTTCTTTTATACATTAATTTTTACTACTTTATTTTTATAATTATTTTTAATAATTTACGCGCTAGTTTATAAATTTAATAAATATATTTCTAATATAATAACTATAACATTCATTAAAAAACAACATGATAGTTAATATAAAAATAGCATAATTCTTTTTTAAGCAATTTTTTTAGATAAAATAACCTTCTTTCAAAAATAAAAGCAATAATTTTTTTTTAATAAAGAAGAATGTGTAAATTGTTAGTTTTTTTAATAAAAAAAAAGTGTGTAAATTGTTAATAATTTTTTTTTTTAAGAATCGATGCAAGAATCCAAAACTCTACCGCTCACCCACCCTGGATATAATTTCACAATAATTTCCTAATAAAAGCATACACTGCACTAGCGACCTAATCAAGCTAGTAGCCGACATCCATTCATTTATTGTGGTTATTCGCTAGCTTCCACCAAAACCAAAGAATGGGCAAAAAAAAATAAAAAAAATCTAATGATAGGAAACATCAGCAAAGAACTGTGCGACATTTCATTCCCAAAACTGCATTGCATCAGACAGAAACAGAACGCCTACAAAAGAATTACTACTATTATTCTTATTCATATTTTCTTCACATTGTAATTGTTGTTATTATTATTATTTTTTCGGATTGATTTTATATCCCTTCCTATTTCTATTGGTCGCCTACACAATCTTTATAAACAGAAGAATACAAATCAGACGAGGAACAAATCACTCTCCTAATACCAGAATCAACATCAAAATTACTGCTACCACTGCTATGTCCGCGTTCCACCACACTAACAGAACCCGCCGAGTCCAACGATTTCAACCCACTGACTGAACCCGCTTCCCAAATCGACTCGCCCGGCTCGACCAAATTTACATTCTTCGATACGTACCCGCTATGAACGAGTTGATCGATCAATCCAGGCTCGCTTACCGAGTTCCTGTTCCTTCCTTTGTGCTCGATCGTCGCCCGGACGATCTCGTTCAACATCCCGCTCGCAAACCGCCGCACGCCGCGGCTTCCACCTACTATAATCGATGCGCTAAACGCCGGGTTCTGACGATCTTCGTGGTGGTGGTGCGTCTTTCCTCCTCCCGGGCTCTTCTTCCGGTCGTGCCTGCTTCGGGCCGGCTCGGTCCTCGTCCAGAGGAACAACGATTCCGGGCTCCGGTTTCGGATACGAGCCAGCGGGTCTTGAAGAACCAAGACGTCTTTCACGTCTACTAACATCATGTGCTTGTAGTTTCGCCGTACTCGCCCTAACAGCAGTGGGTAGCACGCCCATCGTCTTAATTTCAAGGGCGCGTGATCCAGGAACCCGGATAGCGAGTTTTCGGGGTCTAGCTCGGATGCATCGAAACCGACCAACGACCCGTAGCTCAACTCGAGCAACTCGTGCAACTCGTCCGAAGGCTCGGTTGAGTTGAGCTTCTGCGTGCCTTTACCCCACACCGGTTCCTTCTCTTCCTTCCTCTCTTTGTTCTTATCTTTTCTACCCTGCTCCTTCCCTGCCTTCAGATACCGACCCAAAACCGAGTCGCGACTAGTCGAGTTCTTCGTCTCTCTGTAAAGAGAGACGAGCTTGAAGAATGACTCGTTCTCCTCCTCAACTACGGAGCTCAATTTCGCCGCCGACGACGGAGAGTGGTAAACCAGGACTAAATCGGACCGAGAGAGAAGACCATTGTGGTGCAGCAGACGAATAAAGCTACGAAATTCGCTCTCCGTAACATCTTCCCTCGCATGACCGACGATAAGATCGGACATAGCCTTCGTACCTCTCCGATAAAGGGCGCCCATTCCTTGTAATGCCTTGTTCTTCTTCCGCTTGTTGCCGCCCGCCGCGGAATGCTGGAAGAAAACTCTCAGCTTGGATAAAGAATTATGTGGGGGCTGTTGTTGCGCTGCGATGCTCTGTTTCCTGGAATTCGGATGATTGGCGAGGAGGAGACGACGGGAAGACGGGCGGAATGGGGCGGTGGGTTCGAAGGTAGAGAGTGTGAAGAGGAGAACGGTGGTGAAGACTAGTAATCCACATATTGAGAGTGTCGATCTGGTTTTCGAAATTAAAGGAGCGGCGGCCGCGGAGGGGCTTCTGGCGGAGAGAGGGGAGGAGGATGAGAGGGAGAGTAGAGTTTTCTTTTTGGTGAAACTCTCGTCTTCCGGGAAGAAGATTAAGAGAAATCCAGTACCCCAACCTTCGCCGCCGCCTCCGCCGCCGTTCTTCGACTTTGCCGACGAAACCATTCCTCTGTTTCTCCTTCCTCGCTGACTCTGAAGTACGCTAATATTCGGATTGAAGGATCAATTTTGCTTCTCTTGTACCGCTAACAGAGTAAGGATGGTAGATGCAATCTTTCTTTTCTTTAGTGAAGTGGGAGGACGTCCTTTTAGTGTTCCTGTGCCAATAAATGCTGGGACACGAGACAAGACTATTGCTGCTAAGGGGCTAAGACACTAGAGGCGAAGGAGGAAAGTGGGTTTTAATTTAATTTAATTTTTTTTACAGACTGGTCTTTTCTCTCGCTCTCCCTCTCTCTCTCTCTCTCTAACTCTTCCTACCTTTTCTTTGTGCCGGTTTCCTTTCTGCGTCGTGCTCCGAAGCGATTTTAAAGCAAGGCCCGTGGTATTATAAATGGACGTGATATTAAATGGACGAGGTTTCTTTAATCATGGGTTTGGTTCGGAGTAAACGAGATTAATAAAGGTAAATTAATTATTTTATTTTATTTTAAAATATTTTTTTAAATTTCAATTACATAAATTAAATTTAAAGTTTTACTTTTATTTATCTAAATTAATCTTATTTTTATTAAATTTTAATTCCAAAGGTAATAAAAATAAATAAATAAAATATAAATAAATTTTATATATTCACCTTAATTTTAACTAAAATTTTAAAACATTCACTTTTCTACGCTTTCATTCCTTTATTTAAGTTAATTTTTAATATTTATTATCATCTCGATTCACTCAAATCCAAAATTAAAGGGTTAGAATGAAATCCATAATTAAGAAGTAGAAATTAATTTAATTTAATTTATTTTTATATTAAGTAAGTAATAAGAATAAACTGGAAATAAAAAATTATTTTATTTGGTAGGTTGGAATGGGATTGAAAATAAAATAATCGATTTATTAAAATATTTTTTTATAAAGTTATAATATACATAATTATGTGTGTAGATATAATCAATTATTATTATAATTTTTTAAATGATTATGCTCTTAAATATCTAAAATTTACATATGATAAGCTATTTTTTAACTTTATGGGAAAAAAATGACCTAACTTATTTAAAATTATTAATTCATTATAGGAAAAGCATGCAATATGTTACATCACTATTAAATCATTGTAAATATCACACACGCATATTATTGTTTTACCCTCTATGAAAAATCAACTTCACATTATAAATATAATAAATAAATATTTTATTCTTTTTTGGGTATCAACTTCATTATCAATCCAAAATATATATCATAGTTTAGAAGTCCAAACTATAAAAAATAATTGAAGTCCAAACTACCAAAAAAAGAACGAGACATTTCAATCTAAAATATTAACAAGTAAAAATTCATATAAAATTATTAATCATTAATAATATATTAATAACTACATATTTAATAATTATGCTTTATTATCAATAATTTATGTGGTTAATATATAATAATAATCTATTATAAATTATTAAATAATTTAGCAATTAATATTAATAATGAATAATAATAATTGGGCATAATAAATCACATTAATATTGTAAATAATTAATAATTATTCATAATTAATATTAATTGCTAGTATTTATTACTAATAAATATTAATATTTAATAAGTATTCATAATTCATATTATTTGTTAACTATTGAAAATCAATATTGATTATAATTCTTAATAAATATTAATTATTAATAATTGTTATATTAAGAAATAATAATTATGAATATTATCATTCATAATATGTATAATTTATAACAGTAACAATTCTTATTAATAATAATTAAGCTGATAATTAATCATGATTATTAATATTAATTTACATTAATAATAGTGAAAAATATTCATTACCAATAATCAAAATAGTTAAAATAAATAATTATTAATAATTTGTGAGAATGAATATTCATAAATAATCATAATAATAATGAATGCTATTAACAAAATAGTGCACCATTTTTTTCACCCCTAAACCTTGTTCAAACGCCACTAAAATTTCACCATAACTCTACCATACATTCCACCATACATCCACAAAACTCAAGTTTTCATCTGACTATAATTATTTTTCATTTTTACCCTCCTTAACCTTAGCTTTTCCCTCGGTTATACTCTTCAAACTTAACTGTGTTTTATATTATGTTTTGTAGGTGATATTCTGGTGATCTTAAAGGAGGAGGTTTAGAATTTATGTGCTTAGAGCCCGGTATCTTAGTTGGTAAGGGTACTAATTGATGTTTTAGAGGTTTTGTGTTAATTTCTTGTCTGGATATGTGTATTTTTCATGTTATTGTTGCTATATGATTTAATGTATGTTGTTGAAGATATTTTGTGATAATATAGATTATATGTTTAAAAGAAAGAGAGAATATGTAAAAGGTATGGATATGATGTTTTTATGTTAATAACGTATTTGTGGGAAATATATTGTATGGAATGAAATATAGGCCAAATAAGCTATGATAAGTGGAATATGCATATTTAAGAGTTATAAAGATAATTGGAGGATTTGGAAAAGTAATGGTTGTTGAAGGTACAAGATATTATAAAATAAATGCTATCGGTTATCTTAAAGGGCATTTTGATCATTATGGGTTAATACAGAAATTTTAGTATTATAATGTGTTTGGTGGATTAAAATACGATAATGATACCTTGAGAAGTGTTCGGAAGGATTTTTATTTGTCTTGGGTCTTCAAAATGAGATAATGGTCTAATTAGGGCATAGTAACCTAAGATGACGATCTTATTATTCCATGTGTAAAACCCTAGAGTTAATATACAAGTGTGGATATGTCACTAATATTGTCATTATAAGAATGTATACCTCAATATGCTCGATGCCTGTGAATCAATCATGAATAAGATACTAATAATTTATAGTGAAAGAGCACGTGATTAGGGCAAATGCGATGTTTTTATATATCCATTCCACCGAAGGATAATAGTGGATCAGGAACATTTTACCCCAAGAAGATGGTGTTTTTATACATCCGTTCCACCAGAGTATAATAATAGCTCGCAAGTGTTTTGCCCTAATAAGGTTTTTAGTCCATTCCACCGGATTAATAATAGTGGTGCCCCTGCTCATTGTGAATGAAAATACAACTATAGAACTTATGGATAAGACACTGATAACTTGAAGTGGAAGAGTGTGTGATTCAGGACCAAGGTGATATTTTTATGTCCGTTCCACCAAATGATAATAGTGGCTCGGGAGTATTTTGCTCCAAGAAGGTGATATTTTCATATCTGTTTCACCGGATGATAATAGTGGCTCAAGTGTGTTGTACCTAAGAAAGTACTTCAGATCGTTCCACCAGTTTAAGAATAGTAGTGCTTTTGAACTCAAAGTATATAAAAGAATGAAAAGGTGCTTCCAACATTAGAGATTGACATGATGACATGCGTGATGTGTTTATTTACCTCAATGTGTTTAATGCTAGTGAATCAATCATAAATAAGATATTAATCATTTAAAGTGAAAGAGCACGTGTGAAATGCCCCGAAAATTATAATTTTAAAAATCATAGTAAAATAAGATTTTATTAGAAAAATTAATTAAATAAATTATTTTTATTAAAATAAAAAGGAATTAATTAGGGCAAATCAAGAAGAAATTTATAAGTATTTTAATTAGGAGAAATTTGGGTATTTTAGCTAATTAAGTATTTTATTTTGAAAATTAATTAAATAAATTATTTTATTTAAAATAAGAAAGATAAAATAGTTTCAAATTAATAGGAATTTTATAAATATTTTAATTGGAGAAATTTAGGGTGTTTTGCTAATTAAAAAGGAATTTATGGAAAATCTTTAAAAAAATCCTAAATTAGCCTAAAAAGGGATTTAAATATTATTTTATTTAAATATTATTATTTTTAAATATCCCAAATATTCTAATTAATTTAATTAACCCAACCCTCATGTTTTATTTTTCCCTTTTCCTTTTTCCTTTTCTTTCTTCCTTTTCCTTTCTTTTTCTTTCTTCTTCTTCCTCCCCTCCCCCGAGTTGGGCCTGGCCGCGGCCCATTTCCTTTCTTCCTACCGCGACCCGTTTCTTTATTTTCTTCCTTCAGCGTGGCCCGACTTCAAAACGCTACTCTTCCTCCCTTATTTCCCTGAAATGCAGCATTTTGTTTAAAAACATTTTAACCAGCGTCTCTGGCCGATCTGTCTTTTTTTTTTCTTTCTTTTTCTCCTGAACTGCCGGTCCACCCCACCTTTCTTCTTCTTCTTCCTTCGCACTTGCCCAGCCCCACCGACTTGCACCTGCACCGCCTCCCTGCCCTGGTTTTTCACCGGCAATCTCGCTCCTTTGACCAGCCGATACTCTTCTCCCTCTCCCCTGCTGACTCGCAGCCTCATCAACCCAACCAAATCTCCCAATTCTCACGCAATCCCCTCTTTTTTTCCCTGTGCAACCCCTGCCCTATTTTGACTCCCACCGATAACCCTAACCCTACTTGCTTACCCCCCAGCCGACCCACAGAACCCTATCCTCTCTTCTTTTCTCTATAAATATACCCCCATATTAGCTTGTATCGAGCTTTGGTTGTTTGCCCAAAATTCCCCAACCTTACCACCACCGCCCCTTTAAACACTAGTTTCGCCTCCGTCGGCCAACCGCGCCACCAACTCCGCTCACATAATTATTCTCTGCATTGTCCTCTACCCAACTAGATCTCCCTCATCCCTCGATTCTTCCTGCACAAGCCACCCCAGTTGTGAGAATTAGCCCTCCCGATCAATCCTCTCTTCAATCTCCGCCGCCCTTCGAACCACCCTTAGCCACCACTTCCGCCGCTTCTTTCACCTCCCATCATGTTCTGCAGACCCTCATCTATCTTCCCCTCTTTCTTTTCCTCTCCCTCCCTCTACTCCTCTCTTTCTCTCCTTCTTCTCCATTCGGCCACCACCATCGCCGTCGTGCACCGCCACCTTTGGTTGTGCCGCCACCTTCATTCTACTCCTCTCCCTCTAGGCAGTCTCAAACACCCCAACTCCCACCTTCATTCTCCCTATTTTGTTCCCAGCCTTCAACTTTTACCCTTTTCTTCTCTTTTTCGAGCCATCGTCGTAGCTACCGTACACCACTGCCGATGCTGCCTATCACATCCAGCCTAAGGTTGAACCATAGACCCTCTCAGCCCTTTTCCCTATTTTTACAAGCCTTAATTTATTTTATTTTATTTATTTGAATATAAATACTATTATTATTATTATTATTTCTATTATTAATATGTATTATTATTACTATTAGTATTAATGTTTTTATTATTATTTCAGTCGAGGGCTGAAGCCCTATTGTATTTTTATTTTGATTTTATTATTATTATTATTATTATTATTATTATTATTATTATTACTATTTTGAAATTGTTATTATTATTACTAGATTTGCACCCGTGCGATGCACGGGAAATTTAGGTTATCAATAATATAGTTATATTTAACTTTTAATAATTTAACAATTTAAGATAGACAAATCTCAAGTATATAATTAGCTAATAAAGATACATTAATTATTAATAATTTGAAATAAAATATGAATATATGAAGAATAACTTTTCAAAGATATTAAAATATATAAAATATTTATTTTTATCTTCCACATCAACAACTAATGTTATAAATCCTTATCCCCACCTCAAATGTCAAAATGTTGACGGAACCTATTATGATTTTTCTAAACTTTTAATAGATGTAAAAATTGTATTTTTGATAACTAATAAAATATGTTAGAAATTTTAAAACATTTTATAAATTTTTAAATCCTATCAAATATTTTTGAAAAATTACAAAGTTTTCATGTAGAAAATAAGTTAATTCTTCATTTAAGCACCTAACTAATAAAATTGAATTCGAGAAATATCATAAAGAGCAAATGCTTATAAAATTGAGGTTTGAACCAATAAAAAAACGCTTAAAGGAGATCAAGTGAGAATTCAATCAATTAATCCCAAAAAACTAAAATTCTTGAAGGAGAACAATTGACACTTCAATAAATTAACGAAACTTAGTTTAGTATCCTTTGTTCTTTATTTGTCAATGACACGTCCCTTGATATTGCTATATAAATATTCCACCATGTGTAGCTAGTAATGACCACTGGCCTAGCCATTAGATATCCCTACAAATTGAACAAACAAAAATTAAGTTGGTAATGCATATAATAATTCAACAGTTATTATTAGTTTAAATATATCATTGAAGAAAAAAATATGTTTGTTCATCATTAATCTCTTTGAGGTATGTTGCAAGTATACAAATTATAAAAAAACTACCCATGTTCCTCTACAAAAATGCTACACTATTTTTAGATCGCTAGGACAAACCATAATTGTTTAATAGTGTCGTGTCCTCTATCCCTCAAGTGGATCGTCTCTTTCTAGTTCCAAGTAAAATTTCACATGAAGCAATTAGAGAAATAGGTGGGTAAACATATATGCATGTAATATCCATAAATAATAGAAAAATTCCTTATATATTCGGTGAAGTTAGAAATCTTTGTGATGTCAGATCGTGATTCTATAAGGCTTGCCAAAATATACCCAATATACAAAGAAAATTCACACTCATGAAGGAAAAAAAATGCTTATATTGTATATGAAAGAAGATTCGACATATATATAACAAATCAACCACATATTAAGCAATGTTCCTCATGGTTCGTTTGATATATATACATGCATATGTTTTACATCTATCAACTTTTCATATTCAAGCTTCTAGCATGAATGAAAATATATGCAGCAAATAGACTTTCTAATTAATGATATACGCTTTCAAATTCATATAAAATGATTATGAGTTTGCTTTAGTAGATTAATTAGTTTTCTCTAGAATTGCTCCACACGTACGTAATTAAATTCAATGAATGTAATATTGATATGTATACAAAAACATAATCCATAACGGGTAAAAATGAATGTGATATTAAAATTTGTTAATTTTTATTATTATCTAAAAGGCTAAATAAGTAAAATTGAGTTTGCTGTGAATCAAACATGAGAATTAGAGAAGATAATATACACCTAAATCTGTCAAATTCTAATAAAACTACATAAAACAGGGGGAGTTATTTAAGAACACTGAGGTTATGTTTGGTACGAGGATAAAGAAGGTGTAAAAAATACAAGGAAAATTATTTCCCTCCTTTTCTATGTTTGGCATGAGGAAAAAAATTTTCTGGAGTAAAATTATACCGCTGGATTAGGGAAAATTATTTCCCGTTTGAACCCACGGGTAATACTCTTCTCGCTGGATTTTATGGTATGGCGGTAGACCTGTAGTAGTATTTTTTCTGTGAGCTAGTCAGTTGATTGCAACAAACTTTTGGGTAATTACTTGAGCTAACTGTTCGTCTAATATGTTGGTAATTTCTGACATGACACGCATGCTCTTTTGCCATAGAAATTTATTGCTAATAAACTTATCTTTAAAAACTCTTTTGGCGTAGAAATAACAAGAAAACAAAAGTACTTTCAAATTTTACTTATCTTAAATAGCATGTTTGAAATTATAAAAATAATTTTTTTGAAATATTTATTTCAATCCAAAATATCAGTGGATGTTTTTTTCATTTATTTTTTATTTTATATAGACTAATTAAGATATTTCAATTCTAAATGTATCTTTTTCCTTGTTATTATTCTATAACAAAGAAGCACTTTTAATATTTTAAGTACAATATTTATTAAAATTTAACATAACAATTAATAAATAACATAAAGAAGAAAAAATTAGAATAAAAATAAAAGTTGGACTTTATGATTATCTTAGGATGTTATTGGATTGAAGTAATTTTTTTTATTAGATGAAGTTTATAGAGTTTTATTATGCTTTAATGAATAATTATTATTTTTAGTCATTGGATATTTAGTATGTAAATTTATTTTAAAGGTCGTGTTTCAAATTTTATTGCGATATATCTTGATTAGTTTCTTTCATAGACTGTTTTTTAGTTATTGTAATATATATTATTTTGATTTATAAAAATTAAATTAAAAAATGTAATGTATTAAATTTTAATTTTTGTAATAAATAATTGTTTATATCTATGAAAAAATATTACTAATTTTTCATGCAAATGAAGTAAATAAAATATTATTCTAATATAAGTTATTCCTCTCAACCAAACATAAGAAAAATATTCCCTTAAATAATTTACCCTTACATACCAAACAAGAAAGGTGGATAAATTTTCCCCCTTAATCATTATCCCCTTAATTATTTTCCCCTTAATTATTCCCCCTTAATCTATTTCCCTCATCCCAAGCATAGCCTGAAGAGGAAAAATTATGTTTTATGAGAACCAAATATAAGAATTAAAGATGATAATATGTACCTAATTATGGTAAATTTTCAGAGTCTGAATCTCCTGCAGCCTCTATTGCTGACCACAATAGGAAGCAATTGTTCTGTCACAAAGGGCTTATGTTGAGGAATGGCAGAAGATAAAGCAACCTAAAGAAATGATTTAATGGTTTTGTAAAATATGGAATTAACATTGAAATCTATTAATTAACAAATAGGGATAAATGAAGGAAATTTTGAGAATAATCTAAGACTGTTTTTTTTATTACAAAAAATTAGAGACTCGAAGGATAGCAGAAGCAACATGTCTTTTGCTTCATTGATTTCGGAAGTGAGGTTATGGCTACCACCTCCTTCTAGGTGGATGACAATCATCACCCTCCTATGCACTTCCTTAATTTTTCTCCTCAACACTTTCTCTGTCAAAGCTGCAAATAAGAAAAAGGAAAGAACCATAAGGAAATAGTACCTCCAATCCTATAGTTC
The DNA here is from genome assembly GCA_030549775.1 of Tamarix chinensis. NCBI lineage: Eukaryota > Viridiplantae > Streptophyta > Magnoliopsida > Caryophyllales > Tamaricaceae > Tamarix > Tamarix chinensis. Next base: position 99,392,553 of record CM060176.1, read on the forward strand.
ACTTAGATTAGGATCACTACAACATCACACATTCTGATAAATTATGGCGATATAATAATAACTTTTATCATAACTAAACTCTAGTTCATCTTTTGTCAGTACTTCAAAACAACATCATCTTCTCTGCTTTAGATTAATTTACCTATTACATTAAAAGAGGAAATACACTTTCTATTATCAAACATTTAATTTATATAACTATAATGCAATAATTTATAAAGATGCAAAAAAATTAAATCAAAGGGATATCTAATGAATCGAAATACACACTTATGTATATATACATTATATCCAATAAATACCTACAAAATAAATTTGTTAACATAAATAGAAAAAGATAATAAGTTTAAAATCTAATATCGAATGAATATGCAAGAGATGGTAAAGCTAACCCGATCATCAACAGTAGAAAAATTTAGCCTTCATATAATTAAATGAAATGTAAGAATATCTTCCACAACCAAAACACAACATCATTTTGAGCTCCGTAGCAATTGACCATTTTCCCCCATGAATCGCAGAAAAGAATAAATTCCATCGTACCATTCAACCTGCTCTAATTTTAACAGATAAAAGTAGAATATTGAATTACTTTTTATTCAATTCTTCTATTTTCAATAGATAAGACAACCAATAAGTAAATCCATAAAAGTATAGAGCTATGCATTGTCACATACTCCAACCTTCATTGTCTTTACTAACTTGTATTTTTAGCACCATCCCCCAAATATTACTTGCTTCAACTGGTAACAAAGTTATTCACATCTAATAACAGTAAATTAAAGGGCAGACTAATGTATTTCAGCCATTACCCACCAAAAACCACTAATCAACTCCAACAATCGGCAACCAACCAAATCCAAATCAAACACAAATAATTAAAATCAAATTATAATAGGCACCAATACCTCATTAACAATCAGCGATTTGGTTTTGTTTCTTGATCTCAATCAATTAATATTTGCACCATACCCCAAAAGTTGGTGTCGTCCTCTTGATTTCAAGGTCATTTCTTTCCGTATAAAAATCAAATTATACACATTCACACATCATGAGTAAAATCAACAAAAACACGCTTAGAATTATGCACATCAAATTACTCAAACTATACCAGCTTTTGAGCATAAACATAAGACTCGGTGGACAATTTCCTCTTCAACCGGAAATTGCAATGGAATTTACTTGTGTTCATCAAATGTCCCTTTTCCTTCAAGATTTTTGTATACTTGATCAATGAAATTACAAACAAACCCATAATGTGTAACACCAAATATTGCAACTTTTCTTATTGTCCAAGATTGTTGTTTAGCTCTATACGTGATGCAAGAAGGTATCGAATTACTCTGGAAGTACAAATTGTCCTCTACGGGCACCCTTCTCTTTCCGCCTCTCAGGGATAGGGAATATAGAATATGAAATATTTAAAGCTAATAATTAGAAAGATATAAGAATATTAAGTTAAATCTTCAAATTACTTATCTCTACCTTGATTCCTCCATCAACGATTCTTCAACTCACTCACCAATTCCGACTTATTTTTCCCGTCTCCTTGTTGGATTAGTTTTTCTAAGTTGGAAATGAATTAGGTCATTGGTCTCGTATCGTGATATAGTATTGCAAAACCAATTACCTACGAAATTGACCAAAAATGGAACAATAGATGAAGAAATCTAACTTCATACCTGCCATAGCGACAATTTCATTTTTTCTATTGGTCGAGCTGCGTTCCTGTCATCGTCCGAGCTTTTTTTCAATGATGGTTTGGGGCAACGACAAACAAATTATGTGTTTTTCTTGGAGATTGAAGCTCTGGCTCTCACTGTTCATTTTAGTTGGTTGTAATTGTTGTCGTTCCTTCTGCTCGCGTTTCTTCAACCTCATAGCTTTTGAACAGTATTGCAAACATGGGCTTACATGTTGGAGAAACATTAATTTTCTCTCTCCTATTTAACTTCCGTGAGAAGCTTTTGTTATTTCTTCTATAGGACTGCATCTTTTACTCTCTCTCTTGCATTTAGTCAGGAAAACCATAGTTGTAGGGGCTCCTTTGTACTGCATATAAAATAAAATATCATTCTTTCTCTTATGTGCTGGTACCGAAAAGTTGAGTGAATAAGACACTTTTAGGTGGGAATGAGATGTTGCTTGTATTCAACTTTTATATATAGTAAGATTCCATTATTAATATTACAACTACTTTACTATTAGTTTTGCTATTATTATTATGCGATTAGTATTATTAATATTATCATTAACATTTATTATTATTATTATTATTATTATTATTATTATTTAATAAGTTTATTATTATTCAATGTAGGCTCCAAACCCTACTTCATATTATCTTCTATTATTATTACCATTATTACTATTATGATTATTATCATTTTTGCAATATTATTATGGTTTTTATCATTACTATTATTACTATTTCATTATTATTATTATTACTAAATTTTGTTATTTATTTTACTAATATTATTATTAGTATTATTTTGGTAAAGTGGTCGAAGCCTTTATTTCACTTTATTTTTGAATAATATCCTTTTTATTATTATTATTGTTGTTGTTATTATTATTATTATTATTATTATTATTATTATTGATATTATTTTTAGTATCTTTGCTATTATTATTTTAGTATCATTATTATTATTAGGGTAAAGTCTTTAACCCTATATTATCAACTTTTATAATATTTCTATTATTTCTTATACCTTTACCAAAGTTAAAAATTTGTTAATGTTATTTTTTATTAATATGTTATTATTTTGTCAAAGCCCTAAGGAGGCGTATGAGCGTGCTCCAAGACCGGTGTCGTTTTAGGTAAGGGTGTTACTAAGGCCTTTTACGTGTTAATGTGCGACCGATCCACTGGTTATAATAGTGGTTAAGGCATGATGTCCTATATGTGACTGGCCCACCGATTATAATAGCGGGGGATCCCGAGGTCAATAAACACAAACCATAGTTTTGCTAAGGCACTTAAAAGATACTAATTACTTATAGTGGAACACTATGCAAGCAGGAGCCAAACCGATCAACCGATTAGGAATAGTGGTTAGGATTTTTACCCTATATGTGACCGATCTACCGGTTATAATAGTGGTTAGGGTTTTACCCTATATGTGACCGATCAAACGATAATTATAGTGGTTAGGGTATGATGATCTATGTGTGACCGGCCCACCGGTTATAATAGTGGGGTGTTCCTATACTCGCATGGATTTGATAAAAAGCTTGGTGTGAATCGATTTCCGATCAGAGATTAATTAAGTAATTAATCTAGACTATAATTGGGCCTTTATTTTTCTACCCGAATGATTGTATGATATTATATTATCATGATGGATTATGTTCTTTTATTTCTTCTGCATTATTGATATGATTTTATGTGCTTATGTGTTGGCCTTAGTGTTCGGTTACCTTACTCAGTACGTAGCGTACTGATCATCCTTTTCATGGGTGCTGCTCATTCCCACAAGTAGTTGACCCTTCTGACTTTGTGCAGGTGGGCGAGACATCCGGCGGGGCTGAGTGTTGAGCATGTTTTAGCTCAAAGTTCGAGAGTGTCGTGGCCGTATTTTCTCTTCATGTGATTTTATTTCACTATGTTATTTATTTTGTATCAAAATTATCCTTTTTTATTTATTACCTTGTATTGAGTATTTTAAATGAATCTTTTATCGATTGTAAGCTATTTCTCTTTTTAATTTGAATAATAATCCTTTACACGTACTCTGATTTTTGTTTTACTATCGTTTAGCACTTATTTGAAGTTTATATTGTTTGATTTATAATTTATTACTCTTTTCTTTTAGCTTTAGCACTTGGTATTGAAACATTCGGAGAGAATCAGTTTGGTACTAAATGTGGTGGTAGTATCCCCAAAATTCATGGGTTTTAATGTAAAATTCTTCCGTTTTAAAAAAAGTAGTGAATTTTGGGGTGTTACAACGTGAGTAGGGCCAAGGTCATATTTTTATATCCGTTCCACTAGAAAATAATAGTGGATGGAGAGTGTTTTACCTCGAGAAGATAATGTTTTATATACATCTATTCCACCGGAAGATAATAGTAGCTTGAGAGCATTTTACCCTGAGAATGCGTTTTATTCTGTTCTATCAGATTAAGAATAGTGAAGCTTCTGCTCATTGTGAATCAAATTATAACTATATAACCTATGGATAAGACATTCATGACTTAAAGTAGAAGAGTGCGTAAGTCAGGACCAAGGTGGTATTTTTATATCCATTCCACTAGATGATAATAGTGGGTCGGGAGCATTTTACCCTAAGAAGGTGATGTTTTTAGATCCATTTTACTATATGACAATAGTAGCTCTAGTGTGTTGTCCCTGAGAAGGTGTTTCAAACCATTCCATCGATATAAGAAAAGTGGAGTTCTTGAACTCAACATATATAAAAAGAATGAAAATGGTTATATCTAATAAAGAGGTTTGAATCAGTATTTATCTTATGAGATGTTTCATTTGTTTGTGTACTTATCATCAGTTGTGAATGCATGTGTTATTTGTATCCCTAATTCGATAATATTGTTACCTTACTTAGTATGTAGAGTACTAACAACCCTTTTTCACGAGTGCTACTCATTCCCATGAGTAAGAGGCCCTAATTCTTATGTGAAGGTCTCGAAAGATCCGCTAAATGACTATGATGCTTTTGATCCACTATGTGTGGATGAGTGACCTTTTATCTATACTAGGTGTTTAGGTAAAGAGTTATATTATCCAGTTGATGTATTTACTGGGATACTTTTTTGAACTCTTTGATCCATGGTATCCCTTACTCTGTATTTTATTATTGTAATTCAGAGTTAACCTCCAAAATCATATCGTATTATAAATGTTTCTTCTATTTCTAATTTTTCTATTTTATTATTAATAAATTTTAGCCTTGTGATTGATGTAAGGATGATTGGGCAAACCAGACTTATGTCAATTATAGTGATAACCCCCAATATTTTACTTATATGCTTCAGTTGTGAAACAAACTTTTTCAGTAGAAAAAAAATTAGGGTAATACACACCAACTATAATAATCCAAAATTTATCTAATCTTAATCCCAAGAAAGTAATGTCTTGAATTAATTCTAACCACAATATTTATTTTAGGTTATTAATATTTTAACCTAAACCTAACCTATGATGATTTCTATTTTAATATTACCTAAATTTCCTAACCTAAAATTCTAACTTAATTCTAATTCTAACCCTAAAATTATTTCCTTTTTCTTCTTCTCCTTTTCTTTTTCAATTTTTCTTCTTCTCCTTCTTTCTTCTTTCCCTGTGTGGTTCTCTCCCTCGACCAAATTATTTATGTCAATATTACAACCTAAACCTATTTATTCCACCTTCATCATCACCACCATCATATCCCACATCTCAAGGGATGTGGTTCGTTAAAATTCCTACCCCAACCTTCTTCCTTGATCTTGTCTATGCCCATAACTCTTTCCTTACCTTCTATATCAATTATCAACCATTCACACCACCTCTTATCAAATATTCCCCTACACTATCTCTCCACACCTCATTTAATGCCTCACCAACCTCTTCCAAAAATCTCTTTTCCTTCCCTCAACTTGCATGTGCCCTGTTCGTCGATTGTTGCCATTTTTACCCATCAAAGTTATGCAAGTTTCTCCCTCATGGCATCACCCTTATCTATATCATTCCCTCGTGCCACCAACCTCCTAGATATGCCTCTTCCCCATGCAAATTTCCTTCTAGCATCGATGTCAACTCCCCTCCCAGAATCAACACCAACTTAAGCAACAACACCAATCTCATGCGATAATCCACCCCTCACCCTCCTAAGCCTAGCTTTGGTAAGGAGTGTCGTTGCCACCCTCTAAGATATGGCAAGGAGTGTTGTTCTCCCTCTTTTCTGTGGTAGGTATTGCCATTGCACCCCTTTTAGATGCAACAAGTCTTGCCATTACACCCCCTTTTGCTGCACCAAGTTGTACCATAGCCCATTTGACATTTGTGCTCTTTGATTTTGCTCCATTTTCTCCATAGCTTTAAAAAAATGTACGGGTAATCGAATCGGTATTATAATTGATCAATTGGTTTAGTAGTTGGGCCAATAGTACACATTAAGTCAAAACATGTGTAACATATTAAAAATTAAACTACACATGAATTTAACCTACTCCCGACCAGATTTTTGACTATTTATGCAGCTAATTATTTGACCGAATTTTACTAATTTTGAGATCTTGAGAACTGGTACATAAAATATGGCTGGTGACCATACCGATTCATGATTCACTGGTCAGACCGATCCGAATTTTAATACTATGATTTTTTCACCCTCATTTTCATTATCATTTACTTTTTCGTATTATTAAGTTATAATTGTGTTTTATTTTTTATTATTAGGTTATTTTTTGGAAGACTTGGAGGAGGTGGATTTAGCTTATACGTGTTTAGATATCAGAGACGTTTTAGATAAAGATACAAGTCATAGTTAGAAATTTCTTTTGAATTTTATGTATGATTGTGTTTGTATCATCATGTTGTTATGATTATTTTGATAATTTCACGTTGCTAATGTTATGATTTGATAATTTAATGTGGTATCATATGATGGAAAGCGAGTAAGGTGAGAAAGCATGCGCTTATACGATATTGTTATGACAAATCTTATATTGTAAACCCTAAATGAATTAGAGTGATATATGGTATTTTAATGTGGGTTTGATAAATTATGATAAGTGGAAAATGATTATGGTTTATATGTTTGGTGATGTAATAAATTGAGTGTCTGAAAGTAACAATATTGGATTTATAGTGTTTTTGTAGAAAAGCTGGGTGTTTTAGCATCCTTGAAGGTATTTTGGTTAATATGGGTTAAATGTGGAATCTTAGATATTTTAGTGTGTTAAATAATTTAAATAGTATAAATATATTATGGTGAATATTTGGAGTAATTATGAATTTCTAATTCCCATAAAATGAGAAAACGACTTAAATTATGAATAGTAACTTTAGAGATAGTATTATTATCACATGTATAAGACATTGAATTTGGACCCTATTTTTTAGATATGGTTTTAATATAGGAATCTTATGAATTTATATTAAATTTGGTGATTATACAAGTCTTAAGGAAAAAGTTATACATAACTTGTAAAATTTAAGTTTTCATGAGGGTTATAAATAGTAACTATAAAGATAGGGTTGTTATCTCATGTGTACGACACTAGAGTTAGACTTTGTTTTTTAGAGATTTTGATAATAATAATATTTGAGGAAGGTGTGCTAAAGTTTGTGGATAAATGAGTGGCATGGAAGAGGTTATGCTCATAATATGAAATTAGGGTTTCATAGAAAAATTGTTACATGTTTCATCGGGAAATGTTTCTATCTTTATGTGGTTGTATTTTATGTGTTTTAGATAATTATGTTAAGCTACATTATGTGTATTGCATGTCTATTCATACCCCTGTGTGATGGCCTTGAGATAAATCATCGTGAATAAAATATTAATCACTTGAAGTGAAAGATTGTATGGGTCAAGATAAAGCTGTAGAGTTCATTCCACTAGCTTAATAATAGTGGTTAGGTGCATTTTTCATTGGGATGTGCTGCAAACCATTCCATCAATTTGAGAATAGTTATTATGAGTGTTTTATCATAGGAGATGTTGAATCTATTCCACGAGATAAATAATAGTGGTCTGGCGCGTGTTGCCTTGGCTCGATTTAAATAGTAAAAAGTAGAGTTTGTGAGCTATTGCACCCTCTTGCTTATTTCTTAACCGATTCATTGGTTATAACTATCCCTAATCTCCTCTTCCCTTTTACCTCTTTTTAGGCACCAGAAATACTCTAAGTTTCCCACAATCGTATTCCCTTTTCTTCTTCAACTTATGCCTTCACCTTAATTTCGTTTTCTCTTTTGATCACTTATTTAGATCCCTCTCGTTTTATGCTTAATAAATAAGGAGTTATATTTGGGAAAGTTTTGAGTTTTCACTTTCAGATAATTGTTATATTGGATTCTCTTAGAGGTGGTAATTCCGTTCTTTCCCTAATTTGTTTTTCTTGGTTTATAAGAATTATTTTTAAAGGTTTCTAAGTTTTAATCTCTTATTTTCTAAGGTTTTGAGAGTTGAAATCTTTTAGCTAAAGATTTTATCTTCTTAGTGTGGAAATTTTGCTAAGCTTTTAAATAAGTCCTCATTGCCTTTGAAATGTGGTATGGTTAAGCACGTGGACTAGAATAGTTGGTAAAATCTTGATCTTTGTATGCATGTATGATATAATTGGTATTTGGTGATGCATGCTAAAATATTTGAGAATTTTGAGAAAAAGTATGTCTTCATGAGAAATGTGGTCGATTTTGTGTAAATGCAGCATGATTATTATATAAGTGTGTCTAACATTTTTTTCTATAATGCTGATGTTATGATATAAATGTAGATGGATTTTAGAGCCATATTTATGATTTTAAATGCATATATATATTTTCTAGGGGCAAACTGATCAATTGGATAAGCCGAACTGATCCACTGGTCCTTAGAAAAGATGATTAATTAGCCTAAACTAATTGACTAGATTAAATTCGGTGTTCTTGTTTGCTCCCTATTTGAACCAATCAACTGGTTATGCCTAGCCGATTGACTAGTTATTAGAACAATCGATTGGTTAGCTCAACCAATCAACCAGTTCTTAGTTGGAATTTTGGGTGGTTTGTTTTCAGTTTAAATCCATCAACTAGTTTGTCAGAAATTGGTTAACTGGTCATAAGAACAGTTGATTGACCAGACCATACAGATTGGCTGGTTTTGAGAGGAAACTCAAGGGTTGGGCCAAGCCAAACCGATCAAAGTCTAGCTAAATAGGGTTATTCTTATGTTTTTTACCTTGTTTTGATATGATAATTGATATTATGTTGCACAATGATTCTTTAATGATAAGAACATACACCTTGCCTTGAATTAACTAACCTATTGGATGTATTAATTAGTTCATAATTCATTGTATTCTTAATAAATGCATTTGAAAGGTTTTAATGGGAAAATTAGAGTACACATGTTATGATGATACAAATGGATGATGTAATCCAGATTCTTGGCATAAATAGATTATCTTAATGGATTGATTGAACTTAGCTAAGAACTAAAGTAAACCCCACCATTTGGTTTAGAGGGTAGAAATGGTCAAGATAAAATTATTATGTGGATGTGTTGCTTTGGGTATTATACGAGTCTTATATGATAAAATAAACTTGGAGAATAAAACATTAATCAAATAAAAAAATGATTGAGTAGTAAATGGTTCTATATCACCCCATTATCGATTAGCAACTGGGGGTTAGTCTGTCTTCAAGCATTTGTCAGTGTCTTCAGACTTGCCTTTAGGTAGGATCCTTGAAGATCTTAATATCTTACCTGCTATAGACACTGATGATGTACTAAGGGGTATTGATACCAAAAGGTTTGGTCACCTAGGTAGTTTATTTGGCTTTGGCTAGGACTTTTGTCCATTGGTGGTTACTTGATTTTAACCCGAACTTATGTCCATTATTGGTTACTTAACTTCGGTCGAACTTTATGTCGTCAGTGTGGATTCCATGGTATGTGAGACCATGGGGTGGTAATCCAATCCATTGAAAAAGGAATAATGTCTTGTTAATGATTAATATAATGGAACATATAACGTAGAAAACTGGTCAAATGGGCAATTCATCTAAATGGATAGTAAAAGAGTCTGTTGAGTGGTGAAATAACTTATTATTAACTAAATATTACTACCCATGATATCTATGGTGTGTTAATAAGCATGACAAGCCATGAGGTGTCTAAGTCATTACATGGCAAGAAATACTGATGCATTCTATGGCCATGATGGAGCATGTAAATCTAATTGTAGCGTGTAAGTAAGATATTGTGTTTTGGTATGATCTCTATTGTTTTTCTTAAGACTTTCATTTTTATAACTCTTGCTAAGGAGGTATCTTGGCTTACTCAATATGTATCATACTGATGTGCTAGTTTGTTTGGTCACCTATTCAATCCCATAAGTAGAGACATGTGTATGTTTTTTAGGATGGACGGTAGTGGGCCTACTGATTTAGGGCTTGGGGAATAGAGATCATAGACATTCGGAGATATTTCTAGTTCCTTAATGGACTAGGGTTTTGGAGCTTGCCCTATTTATGTTTCATCTCTTTTGTATTTCAGAATTTCATCTATTCTATTCTAATATATACTTTGATTGTTTTAGGACCTGATGTAACCCTATTTGTAAACACTTAATATCAGTATTTCTATAATATATATATTCTATACACTCTCTTTCTTATGTTGGTTTCCTTTTGTATCTAACATGGGACGAGCAATATATGTCTATTCTAGTTTAGGTGGGGTGGTAACACCCTATTTTTCCTAAGTGTGTTTGATATTTTTCTCTTCTGCAATATTTTAAGATGAATTTTTTGTATTAAAAAATGAGGGTGTTACACTTAAATAGTTGGTTATATGTAAAAATGGTTAAGTATGTGATGCAGGAGCATCCATTGAATATAATGATTGTCATATTCATTCTAATCCTCAAGGTAAGGAAGATGATTTAGCTTTCTTAATATTGGAGCCCATCATGTTAAATATTCTTGATAATTCTAATATACTTGACATTAAAAACCATTCAAGTTATTCTTGTAGGTATGTTACATATTTGCAAGAAGATGATGTTCATACACATTGATGTGTACAATTATTCCAAGGCATGCAAGACTATGGCATACATGTGATGATACATTACAACAAGAGATAGAGTGATGATATTCATTATTTTTATAAACTTGTTGTAAACCCTAACCCTAAGTATATTTTATGTAAGTTAGGGTATGGCTATAATTTCATGTATGTATCTTAGTCTATTGTATAGATTTGTAATATTAATCCTTAGTATCATTTAACCAATGATATTATGCTTTGGATTAATGTTAATATGGGCTTAATTCAACCATGATTAATGGGGTGAATTAAGAAGGAAAACTCGGCTGGTTTAAGCTAGCTCACCACCGAGTCTCCCTTCTCCTATATATACCCTTTGTGCACAGCTTGTATGGCAGCTTTGAATGAATAAGAATTTTGATAAAACTTTGAGCAAGAGAGCTAAAGTCTAATCCTCCCTTTTGGGTCTACATTGAGCAAGGAAGATCCGGGATAATCCTTCCTCAAAACTATCTTAAATCTCGACATATTTGAAGGTTATACAAATCTGTCGAGTACCTTCATCTTGTAACATCAATTTCTTCGTCTATAATCCACCAAATCACTTCATTCTTTTTGCATTAGATCTTGGGTGACAGATTATAATACAAATTTCGATCCAACCTTCCGTTACTTTGATAAAAACCACATCATTTTTGGTATCAAAGCTTCATTTGTTCGAAACTGATTTCTGCCGACCTGAAATCGTGGTGTGTTCTTTCACCAAGAACTCCACGGATACTCCACCATTTCTTGCAATTCTTGATTCTTGATGAACTTATTTTAGTTTTCTTGAAGTTCTTGCTTGAATTTCTTGCAATCTTGCAACGATCTTGTTGCATTTTCCCTCAACTTTTCACATAAAATACCAACAGAGTTCGAATTTCAGCAGCACCAGTTTGGTTCGTCTGGTTGCAACGATCGTGTGTGCCTCTTCAGCACTTGATTTCTATTGTATTCTACTCTATATTAGTGTGTGATCAAGTTTATGACAAGCCCATTCAATTTCTCTTCGTGCAAGTAAGAAGAAAAGCTTCAAAGTGTTCGACATCCCTGGACAGTTCTCAATCGCCTGAAACAGACCTGGGACTTGCAGGTCGTGTATTCGATTCATTTCTCATCAATTTCTCTCAAGAAGAGAAATTAGTCAATCTTCTACCTCTGGATGTCCTATACATTTCCTATGAATACTTCAACACGAATATCCCACTGGAAGACAAGTTTTTGTTGAAAATACATAAACATGTTCTATGATTTTATGTGAAGCCCGAAACTGACCTGGAACTTGCAGGCCGTGTATTCGAATCATCTCTCATCAATTTCTCTCAAGAAAATAGTCCATCATCTACCTCTAGATCTCCTCTACATTTTCTATGAAGACTTCAACACGAAAATCCCACTGGAAGACACGATTTTATTGACAACACAGAAACATGTTCTATGATTTTATGTGAATCATTTTCACACCTATTATTACTAATCTTTCATTGTTTGTGTGTACCTGCGTGCAGTGGCTATTCTTGGGGCTTAAAGATCTCCTTTGTGCCTAGATAAAGATTGCAGGTAGTGTTTGATATTTGCTTTAGAATTAGAAATTGGTTTGTGCTTTGTTTGGTTGTAGGCAAAACAAATCCAGCACCTACATTTGTGGAAGATATATTGTGTGCATCAAGAAAGGTTGTGTGTCAATCTTCACCATGGCTAGTGAAGAGGTGCGTGCCCTGGTTGAGTCCATCAAAAGCCTCACCACACGCATGGATGCCCAACTACAGACTCAAAACACACTATAACATCAACTCCAAAGTGTAGAAGCAAAGTTGGCCGACCAAGAGAAGTATAAGCCATGACAACCTCGAATGGAAACCACACATGATAGTGTGGAAGGGAGAATGAAGCAGATGTACCATGCCAAGAATGGAAGTGGACCCATCAATTTTTCTCATCATGAAGATGGAGAAGAGGAGGCAAATTCTTTTGGCTCAAGCAACCAAAGAAGAGCACTTACATTCCATATAAGAAATCCACACCATGAAGATCAAGGTATTAAACTTGAACTTCCTGAATTTTATGGTGATTTGAATGTGGAGTCATTTTTTGAATGGTTGCATGAGATTGAAGCTATTTTTGAGTTTAGAGAATATGATGATGATAGAAAGTGCAAATTAGCTACTCTAAAGTTCAAAAAGTTTGCTCGAATTTGGTATGATAACTTAAAGCGAACTAGAGAAAGACAAGAGAAGTCTAAAATCAAATATTGGGAAAAACTTAAAAAGCACTTAAGAAAGAAATTTGTGCCTAGAGACTATGAACAAGATATGTATGTTAAGATGACTACTCTAAGGTAAGGCTTATTTAGTGTAGAAGAATACACTAGAGAGTTTGAAAGACTAGCCCTTATTTGTGATGTTCATGAAAGAAAGGAACAAAGATGTGCTAGATACTTAGGTGGCTTGAATAACTTAATAAGAGACAAGGTTGATATGTACTCTTTTGACTCTCTTGATGACTTGATAAAATTGGCTATGAAGATTGAAAGACAAAACAAGACAACTAAAGCCTATGTTAAGTCTAATGCTTCTACTTCGACTAAACCCTATTCTAACACCTTTACACCTAAATCAACGTTTTCATATGATAAAAAGAATAACAAAGATGATAAAGGTAAAAATAAGGTGGTTGAAATGGCTAATAAACAATGTTTTAAATGTAAAGGATATGGACATTTTGCTAGAGATTGTCCTAACCAAAGAGCCTTAACCTTACATGAAATAGAAAACATGGAACCATGTAGTGATGATGAATTAGAAGTTGAATCTCCTAATGAAATATTAACTATGGAAGAAGAAGAAGGAGACCCCTGCTTTGTAATTCAAAGAGTCTTGCAAATACAACCTAGTATTACACCTACTCAAAGAGAAAATATTTTTAAAACTAAGTGTAAAATAGGTGATACAGTTTGTAGACTTATAATTGATAGTGGTTCATCTAATAATGTTGCTAGTGAGGCAATGGTTAAGAAACTTGGTTTGGAAACTACTAATCATCCTAAACCCTATTCTTTACAATGGTTAAACAAGGATAAAGGAGCTAAAGTAAACAAAAGAGCTTTAATCACATTTTCTATTAGAGACTATCATGATGAAGTTCTATGTGATGTTTTACCTATGGATGCTTGTGGATTACTTTTGGGTAGACCATGGCAATTTGATAGAAAAGCAATTCATGATGGGGTAACTAATGAATATGTGGTGAAAAAGGAAAAACAATTGTATAGGCTCAAACCTTCTTTATATGATCATATGCCCTTGAGTGATGATAAAGAGAGATTATTTTTACATGAAAAGGCTATGGAAAAATGTATAAAAGAAGAAGGAATTTGTTATGCTCTAGTTTCTAAAGATTCTAAACCTGACAAACAACAACTTAAAGATCCTAATTTGATTAAGTTGCTTGATGAGTATAATGATGTATTTCCTAATGACTTACCTCCTGGATTACCACCTAAAAGAGGTATAGAACATGCTATTGATCTTGTTCCTGGTAAGCCTATCCCTAATAAACCGGCTTATAGATGTAACCCAGAAGAAGCTAAGGAATTACAAAAACAAATACAAGAGCTTATGAATAAAGGATTTGTTAGAGAAAGTATGAGTCCTTGTAGTGTTCCTGCTTTACTAGTGCCTAAAAAGGATGGTACTTGCCGTATGTGCATAGATTCTCGGGCTGTGAATAATATTACCATCAAATATAGATTTCCTATGCCTAGATTAGATGATATGCTTGATGAACTTTGTGGAGCACAAGTATTTTCCAAAATTGATTTGAGAAGTGGATATCATCAATTAAGGATTAGAGATGGAGATGAATGGAAAACTGCTTTTAAAATAAAATATGGTCTCTATGAGTGGATGGTTATGCCTTTTGGGTTATGTAATGCACCTAGCTCATTTATGAGACTTGTGAATGAAGTTCTCCGACCTTTCCTTGGTGATTTCATTGTTGTATATTTGGATGATATTCTTGTGTATAGCAAAAATAGTTATGATCATCTAGTGCATTTGAAGAAATTATTTGGTGAGCTAAGGAAAGCTAAACTATATGGAAAACTTGATAAATGTGATTTTATGCTTCCAAGTGTAGTTTTCCTAGGCTATATTATTAGTGGAAAAGGTATTAAAGTAGATCCTAATAAGATTAAAGCTATAAAAGAATGGCCTATCCCTAAAAATGTTCATGAAGTGAGAAGTTTTCATGGATTAGCTAACTTTTATAGAAGATTCATTAAGGATTTTTCTACCATAGCTACACCTATTACTCAACTCATGAAAAAAGGTGAATTTTATTGGGGACAAGAAGCTACTCAAGCCTTTGAAACTTTAAAAGACAAACTTTGTCATGCCCCTGTTCTATCCTTACCCAACTTTAATCTTCTTTTTGAAGTGACTTGTGATGCTAGTGGAGTTGGAATAGGAGGAGTGCTTTCTCAAGAAAAGAAACCTATAGCATTCTTCTCTGAAAAGTTGAATGGAGCCAAGATTAACTATTCAACTTATGACAAGGAATTCTTTGCCATTATACGGAGCCTTGAGACATGGAGTCCTTATCTAAGACCAAAACCATTTGTGTTACATTCGGATCATGAAAGTTTTAAAATACTTACATAGTCAAAAGAAAGTTAATCCGAGACATGCAAAATGGGTAAATTTCTTACAATCCTTCTCGTTCTCTGTCAAACATTTAGATGGTAAAGAAAATGTAGTTGCTGATGCTCTTTCTCGTAGGTCTACATTACTTATTATGATGGATGCGAAAATCTTAGGTTTTGAAATGATTAAAGAATTATATTCTAATGATGAAGATTTTAAGGACATGTTTAGTGCATGTAAAGACAATGGATACCATGGAAATTATGTCATACAAGATGGATTTTTATTTCGACTAAATAAACTTTGTATTCCTAGATCTAGTATTAGAGACTTGCTTATCAAGGAAATACATGAAGGCAGCATAGCGGGACATTTTGGAATACATAAAACTATGGAATTATTACAAGAAAATTTCTATTGGCCAAGAATGGTTAAACATGTACAAGCCATGATAAGTAGATGTTCTACGTGTCAAAAAAGTAAAAGTTACTTTCATAAAGGCTTATACACACCTTTACCCGTTCCTGATAAAACATGGGAAGGAGTTAGTATGGACTTTATCCTAGGGTTACCAAGAACGCAACATGGTAAAGATTCTATTCTTGTGGTAGTAGATCGTTTTTCTAAAATGGCTCATTTTATTCCTTGTAATAAAACCGATGATGCCACGCATGTTGCTGACTTGTATTTTAGAGAAATTGTTAAACTTCATGGAATACCTAAAAGCATAGTTTCTGATCGGGATGTCAAGTTTATGAGTTATTTCTGGAAAACTTTATGGCATATGCTTGGTACTAAATTGTTATTTAGCACTTCACATCATCCCCAAACTGATGGTCAAACTGAGGTAACTAATAGAACTCTTGGTACATTATTAAGAGTTTTAGTTAATAAAAGTACAAAAGATTGGGATGTTAAGTTAGCTCATGCAGAGTTTGCTTATAATCGTAGTCCTTTTAGTACTACTCAAACTAGTCCGTTTGAGGTGGTGTATGGTGTGAATCCTAACATGCCTATTAACATGATTCCGTTGAAAAAAGGTGAATTGCAAAACTATGAGGCTAAAGAGAGAATAAAATTTTTTCAACAACTTCATGAGAAAATCAAAAATCATATTGAAAAATCTAATGCCAAGTATAAAGCTCAAGCGAATAAGCATAGAAACTCTTATGTGTTTTCTCCTAGTGACTTAGTTTGGTTACATTTACGTAAAGAGAGATTTCCTAATTTACGTAAAAACAAGCTAATGCCAAGAGCCGATGGTCCATTTAAAATACTTAGGAAGTTTGGAGATAATGCTTATGAACTTGAACTTCCAGATTCTTATGGTGGAATTTCAAGAAATTTTAATGTTGGTGATTTGTCTCCTTATTATTCTGATAAAAATTTGAAGGCAAATTCTTCTCAACTTGGGGAGTATGATGTAGGAGCATCCATTGAACATAATGATTGTCATATTCATTCTAATCCTCAAGGTAAGGAAGATGATTTAGCTTTCTTAATATTGGAGCCCATCATGTTAAATATTCTTGATAATTCTAATATGCTTGACATTAAAAACCATTCAAGTTATTCTTGTAGGTATGTTACATATTTGCAAGAAGATGATGTTCATACACATTGATGTGTACAAGTATTCCAAGGCATGCAAGACTATGGCATACATGTGATGATACATTACAACAAGAGATAGAGTGATGATATTCATTATTTTTATAAACTTGTTGTAAACCCTAACCCTAAGTATATTTTATGTAAGTTAGGGTATGGCTAAAATTTCATGTATGTATCTTAGTCTATTGTATAGCTTTGTAATATTAATCCTTAGTATCATTTAACCAATGATATTATGCTTTGGATTAAGGTTAATATGGGCTTAATTCAACCATGATTAATGGGGTGAATTAAGAAGGAAAACTCGGCTGGTTTAAGCTAGCTCACCACCGAGTCTCCCTTCTCCTATATATACCCTTTGTGCACAGCTTGTATGGCAGCTTTGAATGAATAAGAATTTTGATAAAACTTTGAGCAAGAGAGCTAAAGTCTAATCCTCCCTTTTGGGTCTACATTGAGCAAGGAAGATCCGGGATAATCCTTCCTCAAAACTATCTTAAATCTCGACATATTTGAAGGTTATACAAATCTGTCGAGTACCTTCATCTTGTAACATCAATTTCTTCGTCTATAATCCACCAAATCACTTCATTCTTTTTGCATTAGATCGTGGGTGACAGCTTCTAATACAAATTTTGATCCAACCTTCTGTTACTTTGATAAAAACCACATCAGTATGAAGATTAAATCTATTTATACATGATGTGATTTTATGGCCACCTTAATAAAATACTTATATTTAAAGTGGCAGACCTTGAGATCGAGAATGATAGTTCTTTAGGAGTTGTTACTCTAAAGATATGATTTAACTCGTTGTTGGTTATGTATTTTTACTAGTGCTTCTTAGTGTCCTAGCCAGGTCCTATATCTTACTTTACTTAACTCTACGGACTTATAGAGAGTATACATACTTATTCATTACTTGTCATTACCAATAGGAAAATGTGCTTCATTTGTATGCCAATACGACTAGGGTATCTTAGTGTTCTTAGGTTGATAGTCGATAGGATATTGTGTTTTCTTGTATGTCGCTATGACTAGAGTACCTTAGTATCTCCAAGTTAATATGATCTTCCCTCAAGTAAATAAAGGGCAAAATAATTATTGTTGGTTCAAATGATTATTGATTGGTTCAACAATTGCCTTTATACCTACCTATGGTTTGATAGTGGCCTTTATACTTACATGTGGTTGGTAGTTGCCTCCATGCCTACTTGTGGTTGGTAGTTACCTTTAAGCCCTACCTATGGTGTTATGGAACTTACTGGTATTCATATTGAGATATGAGGTACATTATGAAGGTTATTCTCATTGGATTGAGAATGGTTCTAATTATCACTTCAAAAAGTATTCCTTGGATGATTGGTTAGTAAATTTCATTATATTCCACAGGTACAAGTAAGGATAGAGCTTGGATTGTCATTTAATGGGGTCCTATTTGACTTATATGTGTATATATATACTATCGACATTAGAAATAATTACAATTAATAACATCAGATAATTTACATATTTATCTTATATTTTTATATTAATACTAATTTAAAAAATATTTAAATGTTTATACATATCCCTAATGAATATAATTAATAAAACTATATATTTGGTTTTATGCATAATAATAATATATACCATTGTAACCAATGGAGTTTATTTATTTATTTTTAAAATAGCAATAATAGTCACATTATTAATGGAGATAAATTAAATTATAGTCTCATTATACTAATTAATGTATGTATATGAATCATAAAGAAAAAACAAAGAATAAAGTGTATGATATACCCTTAAAATCTAGTAGCAAAACAACAAAAATAAATGAAATTTTGTATGGCATACTAATAAAATGTAAAGAAGAAGTATGTGATATATGTTTGTTAAAGTCATGTACCAGTAATCTAGTAACACGTGTTAAATAAATAATAAAAAAGAAAGGAAATTATATAATTTAATAATTAAATGAAAAGGGAATATAAGCTTGCAAACCTATAGATCGGTAGAGGAAAAAAATTAAATGGACAAGAGTCGAACATGAATCAAAATATCTAGACAAAAAACAAATTCCAACAAGATACATGAAATTAAATATTTATAATATGTTTATATAAATTATAAATTATAATTTATTAAATTTACAAGGGATCAAGTGACCCCCTGTACTCTATACTGCATTCGTCCATGGGTACAGATATGAGAAGTACGTTGTTTTAGTTTTATTTGTTTATCTAATATGATAATCATATTTTGGTCATCGTATGTATATTTCAATATTTTATATCATGCCTGCGGGGATATCTTCAATGTGTTACATGATAGTTTTTAAGTTAGTTTTATATAATAGGTTACTCGGTACCATTGTGTTGGTGGGTCCTATTTCATAGGACCCTACTAATTTAATGGAAAATGGTGACTTTGCAGGTTAGCTTGTGATATCAGTTGAAAGATAGTAGTTTGGGTTGAGAGTTAGGACTATCTAGTGTTCTATACCCAGTATCTTTTAATCCGGATATTCATGGACTCTTATGTCCTTCTATATTTTCTTTTATTTAAATTTTATAACTGCTAACCATTTGTATTATTAGAATGATTTTAATCAAATTTAAAATCAATATTATGTTTCTTATAATTGTGTTATTAATTTAAGCAAAGTTATATATTTAACCTAATACTTGGTATGATAATAGTAGAGAAAACCAGACTTATAATAGGTATAATGATGACGCCCTACGTTTTTACTGTATTAGCTTCCACAATTAATACTTCAAATGGAAATTTTAAGCCCTAAAAATGGGGGTATTACACACATTCCCCTGTGATACTTTAGCCATCACAATTTGAGCCATAGGAGAAATCAACCATGATTCTTTGAGAAATTCACCTAGAATTGCTTAAATTCAAACAGGAGGATTAAGGTTTTGGTGTTATATTTCCCTCTCCCTTGTTTTTCCACTAGATCATTGATATACGAGCATCCCTAGCCTCCATTTCACTTCGTTTCCTCTCAACCGCCAAATTACCTCTATCTTTCACTCACTTGTGCCTTCACCTATTTCTCCTTCGCGTTCTCTACTTTTGATCTACTACACCTCTTCCAATCCTTCATCTAACTATTTCTTGTGTTATTCTTCATCAATATAAGGTTAGATTTAGGAAAAGATCAAGGATTGATTCTTTTTCCTAAGTGTTCACTTTGGTGAGGTGTTCAAGGTTTGGATATTTTTAGACAGGGAAGTCATTATTTCTATGTGGCGTGGAGTGAATGAGCATAATTCTTAGTGTAAGTGAAATGCCCCAAAAATATTTACTTTAAGAAATATAATTAAATGAGGATTTATTAGGGAAGTAATTTAATTAATTATTTTATATGAAATGGGAAATATTTATTTATGGCAAATTAATAAGGAAATTACAAATATTTTTATAAGGGAAAATTTGGGTTTTTTGCTGATTAAAAAGGAATTTAGAAAAAATCTTCTAAAAACCCTAACTTAGCCCAAAAAGAAAATTTAATATTATTTTATTTAATATTTTTATTCTAAATGCATAAAATATTCTAATTAATTTATTTGACCCCAACCTACCTAAAATTTTCTTTTTCCTTCTTCCTTTTTCTTTCTTTTCTTCCTTTTCTTTTCTTTTCTTTCATTTTCTTCTTCTTTCCGATTGGGCCTGTCTGGCATGGCCCAAACTTTTTCCTTCCTTTCTTTCTCTTCTTTCGTGGTTCATCCGTTCGTTTCCTTTCTTTCCTTCCTACGGCAGCCAAAACGCTGTGTGTCGTGACTTTTTCCCCTGGAACGCCACATTTTATTTAAGATTTTTATAACCGTTGCCGACTGGCCCGGTTTTCCCCTTCTTTTTCTTTCTTTCTTTTCCCCCAGCCGGCCGGTTCACCTCCTTCTTCCTCCTCCGTCGACTTGCACCTTCGAAGCTCTGAAAATGGCGCCACCGGCCACTCTTGACTTGACCGTGTATTTCTCATCTCTTTTTCTTCCCCTTGACTCGTAGTTCAGCATGATCTAACCCATTTTCCTTTTCTCCTGCACGAATTCTTCCTCTTCCTTCTTGAAAGGTCGAACACGACCTAAAATTGTGACGGTCGATTAACGCCGCCGGCTACCCCAAGCCCTACCTGCATTATCTTCCTGTTGACCCCTAGAACCCTACCTTTCCCTCTAAACTCTATAAATACCCCATTGATTGGTTGTTTTTGAAACTTTTTCCCCAAAACCCTAAGAGCCTACCCTATGTACCACCGTGACTTCAGACGACCTTTTCTCCACCATCGGCCACCTACGCCGCCACCTCAACCTACCTAAGTCTTTCCTGCACCGCCCTATAACTAACTGAGCCACCCATCTCCCTCAATTATTCTTGCACGATCCACCACAGCCGTACGAAGTTCCCTGCCCATCAAGCCAAGTTTTTACACACGCAACCCCTCTCACCACCATCCACCACCATATCCGCCACTAACACTGCCTCCTACACCACCCAAAAGTTGCTACTAATCCTCCTCTACCTAGCCATACCCTTCTTTTCTCCTTTCTCCTTCTCTTTCCCTCTATTTCTTCTTCTCTTCCTTTCGGCCGCCACCTATGCCACCGTGCGCTACCGCCACTTGCTGTGCCACCACCCTCACTTTACTCCTCTCAGCCTAGGCTACCACCAACACCTCAGCCTCCACCCTTATTCTCCACATTTTCTTCTCAAACCTCAACTTTTCCCTTTTCTATCCTCTTTTCCGGCCACTGCCACTGCCGTTGTGCACCACCGCCGGTGCCACCCATCTCCACCGACTCAAGGTGAAACCCTAGACCATCTCAGCCCTTTTTCC
Source organism: Tamarix chinensis (assembly GCA_030549775.1). Taxonomy (NCBI): domain Eukaryota; kingdom Viridiplantae; phylum Streptophyta; class Magnoliopsida; order Caryophyllales; family Tamaricaceae; genus Tamarix; species Tamarix chinensis. The sequence continues at coordinate 99,414,395 of CM060176.1, forward strand.
CTATTTATTTAAGTTTATTCTATTTTATTTCAATTTTTATCAATTATTAATAGTATTATCATTATTATTATTGGATGTAATATTAGTGTTATATTTTCTTGGCAAGGTCGAGAGTAAAAATAAATTATTTAAGTTGTTAGTTTTGAATTATTGTTATTAATAGTATTATTATAAGTTTTATCATCACCATCATCATCATCATCATCATCATCATCATCATCATCATCATCATCATCATTATTATTATTATTATTATTATTATTATTTTATTACTATTATTTACCTAAAGGGGGCCAAAGCCCTATTTTATGATTATGATTCGCATACTCCTATTTTATTATTAATATTACTATTTCTACTATTATTAATAATAATATAATTATTATCTTATTATTTTAATATTATTATAAGTAATATGTGTTGTTGTTATTATTATTATTATTAAATGGCACCTTCATTATTTGGAGGTAGGGTCGAAAACCCTACCTTGTCTTATTTAGGCTTAAGTTATTATTATTATTATTAGTATCTTTATTAGCATTATTTTGGTGAAGGGTAGAAACCCTTATATCACCATCCGTTTTGAATTACATTAATATTATTATTAGTATTTTTAGTAGTATTTCATAGAGTCATTATTAGTATAGTATTATTTTATTTAAAAACCAAGTCTTAGGATAAGTTAGTAAATAATAGTATTTTTTAGAAGGGAAACTAATTATAGTCCCCCCCATAATAGGTGAGACCAGTCAAAGCCCTAAAGAGGTATAGGAGTGTGCTCCAAGACTGGTGACGTTTTAGGTAAGGGGGTGCTAAGGTCGTATGTGTACTATGTGTTTTATATGCCATGAATACCATGTGATATAAATTATAATGTATTTTATGTGTAATTGTATAATTGTTATGTATGCAACATGATGTGGGGTTGATGTAAGTTCATGCAATAAATTGTGGCATGTGTATTATGTGTATGGATGGTGTTATTATTGTGGTATGGTGTGCTCCATAAGATATGCATGACAGGTTTTGTAAAATAATTATGGGAAGTGTAATAATGTGCAACTAGGGTTTGCATGATGTTAAGGTTTGCATGGGAGTAGGGTTTGCATGGAGCTAGGGTTGCATGGTGTTAGGGTTTGCATGAAAGTAGGGGTTGCATGGAGCTAGGGTTTGTATGGCGTTAGGGTTTGCATGGGAGATAATGATTACATGGGAGTTAGGGTTTGCATGGGAGTTAATGGTTGCATGGGATAATGGTTGCATGGAAGTTAATGGTTGCATGGGAGTTGGGGTTTGCATGGCAGTTAGGGTTTGTTATGGTCAACATGGTTTGGTGTGATTAACTAGGGTTGGAGGATGAGAATAGTAGAAGTCAGTCATACATGTCTGGGTAAAAGCTTCTAAATAAGATACTTAAAATATTAATCATGTAAAGTGGAAGATATTGAGTCAAGCCCAGACCGATCCACCGGCATAATAGTGGCTAGGTACTGCGGTATCCTGGAGACCAATCCATCGACGTATAATAGTTGTAGGGTATGTTGCCCTAGGCGACTACTCCACCGGCTATAATAGTGGGGGATCCCGAGCTCAATAAACCAAACCCTATAGTTTGCTAATACGTAAAAGATACTAATACTTACAGTGGAACACCATACGAGAAGGGGCCAGACCGATCCACCGGCATAGAATAGTGGTAGGGTATGTTACCCTAGTGACTGATCCACCGACTAAAATAGTGGCCAAGCGTCGGAGTGCCCTAGAGACCGATCCACTAGCTAAAATAGCAGGGTTCCCGTATTCATGTGGACTTGATAAAGAATATAGTGTGAATGGACTTCTGATAAAATATTAATTAAATAATTAATCTGGACTTTTTGGGCCTTTATGTGTGGGCTTGATCATTTATAAGTTGTATAATACTCTGCACGACTTTTATATATATGTGTGGGTTTGGATGCGTAAGTTGAATATTATCCTGCATGATTTTATGTGTTTGTGTGTTAGCCTTAGTGCTCGGTTACCTTACTCAGTACGTAGCGTACTGATCCCTCTTTTTATGGGTGCTGCTCATTCCCACAAGTAGAGGGCCCGTTTGGCGTGTTGCAGGTAGGTGATGCCTTCTTTGATGCCATTGATGTCTATGGGACATTAGGTGGGGCTGAGTGATGATTGGGATGGATTCAAGTCCTAAGAGTGGTGTAGGCGATTTCTTCGTTTCAAGATTATTATTCCTTTTCTCTTTTAACTATGTTTGAATTTCCATAAACAATATTAATATTGTAGCTATCTCTCTTCTCTGAAGAACTATCTCTCGTATTTTAGATTATATAAAAACTTATGCATACTTTGATTTTCGTATTTATGAACTTTGGATTATTTAATAATGTTGTGAGTAGTTTTCTTAGCCTTAGCACTTGGTACTAGAGCGGTAGGAGTAAACCGATCTGGTACTAAGTGTGGCGGTAGCATCCCTAGAATTTACAGATTTTTAATTTATAAGTCTTGTAAAAAAATGTGTAAATTCTGGGGTGTTACAGTAGGTTTAGAATTTGGATTTTTGTATGCTTATATGATAGTAGTGGTGTTGTGGTAAATCATGCCTTGAGTTGTGTTATTTTGAGAAAACATGAGATTTATGCATGACTTGATGATTAATTGGAACTACAACATGATTTGGTAATAGAGTATGACAAATCTCTAGTTTTCAAAATTGTCAAATGATATGGATATTATTTTGTTGGCATTTGAGGTATAAAATCAAACATGAAATTGCATGTGCATATTGTTGTGTACATACTGATCGACTTGTTCAATTAAAAAGATCGGCTGGTCTATAAAACAGTTAAACACTTAGCTAAACCTATGTCTGATTTGTATGTGTTTTTTTGTTGGTTTGGTCTCATCTTTAACTCGTCAACTTATTTGGATGAATCAATCTATTGGTCTCTAAAATAATATATCTGTTAGGTAAACCGTTGACTAATTTTGACAAATATGCTAAGGTTTGCTAGCGCCAGACCGATCAATTGGTCCATATAACCAATTAACCGGTATCGACTATAATACTTTATTTGATTCCTTTTGACCTTGTAATGGTTCAAGAATCAATATTATCTTATGATATAATTATTAGAATATGGAAATCCACTATTTAGCATGGATTAATTAATCTAATTGGTGTATTAGATTGGTCAAATATTGATGATAACACAACTGAGTGTCGTTGATATATTATGATGGATAACTCTGAATAATTATATAGTCAAGGTTGACATGGTATGCTATGTGGGCCTTGTTTGGTATATGGCTTGATAAGTAAAACAACAATCACTTGAAGTGGAAGAACATGGAGCATTGTATAGAACTGTATTATTCAATCATTAATTAGCCACTGGGGGCTAATTTGCCTCCATGTGTTTCTTATATTTGCCTTCTAGCATGATCCTAGTTGATTCCAATGTATTTTCTAATCTAGATACTAATCATGTACTAGGGATATTGGTACTAAAATATCTGGTCATCTAGGCGGTTTATTTAGCTTTGGCAGAACTTTATGTCCACTGGTGGTTTATTTAGCTTCAATCGAACTTATGTTCTTTGCTTATTAGTTTAAATTCCACAGGTATTGAAAGACTATGAGGGATTGATCTAGCCCATTGCTCAAAGAAGAGGAAAAATACGTAGATAAATTAATGGCTATATAGCATTGTGATCCGAATCTCGTGAATGGTTAAATGGATTAGACCTTGGAGATTACCTACTAGCTCACACCTTGGTTGGTCACTTCACATGATTATATATTGTTACCCATGGTTCTTGAATTTTGTAGTAAACATGATGAACGATGAATTCCAATACTAAGTGTGAAGGATGCTAATTCCATGTTCATCGTCGAGCATGATAATATCTACTTCCATATGCATGCATAGAGTATCATGTTGAGAATTCAGTGTTAGTAAAGTACATAAGCTAGCATGTTACTGCATAATTATGAGAATGTGTGCTATTGTCACCTATATGTTGATTATGATCATACGTGCAACATAAACTTAGTACATAGTGTACTGAGTATGTAACTTGGCTTATTCACTATTTAGCCTGGTGATGTGCCTATTTAACTGGTCACTTGCTCAATCTTTTAAGTAGATGACCTCGTGTAGGTAATTAAGGGTGGCCATTAGACAACCTATTTCTATGTTTGGGAATGGGGCAATCAAGCGTGGACTTTCATTGGTTTTTCTTTTGTTTATATTTGAGAGACCTAGGTAATCCTTGTATTTCTCTATTATAATAAGCATTTTATTCTCATGTATTTCAATTTGTTTGGACCTCACATGCTCTTGGTTTTGTACCTTTCATGGTCTTGGTTTTGTAAATCTTTTATGTTACTTGTTGTGCACTCTGTTTCTTATTCTTGTTTGCTTAGATTCTTATTCTTGTATATTACATATGGTGGATGATGGGGCGTCAATCCAATATTAGGTGTAGCAGTAATACCTCATTTTTTCTAGGTGTTTTTTTTATATATTTATATTATCGCTTTCACAATCATTTTAAAGATCCAAAAATTTGGTAGTGAAAAATAGTTGTATTATAGTTATCATGCATTTGACTTCAAGCCACTCTAAATTTCTCATATTGTATTTTCTCTTTTACATGATTTTGACCTAAGAATTAAATGATACTGATATACTTCTTTCCTAAGCATATAATCTACAAATATTTTCAAGAACTATGCTTTTGTGTTTTAAATTGTTTTGGCCTTAATGAGTAGATTTGATTTGGTGTGATTTGCATGTTATAATGATATTTATTGCGAAATGAATCCTATTTGTGCCTATAACTCTTCTATGATCTTACACATGTGATAGTTGCTTGAGGATGAAAGAGAGTCATAAATATGATTTATGTCAGACATGCCGAGCTTTAAAGTAAATATTTAATATGATTATATGATGATTTTTACATACTTTAGTCCAATTTTTCTTATTTACTTCTCTTGATCATATTTTATAGGTATTTGAAGAAAATATGATCTAAAGAAGCTAAAACACAACATCCAAAATAAAATAGAAGCAAGAACAAATACTCAACGTGTGAAAGGGTAAAAATATGTATAAGTTCAACCAATATGCAATTTGAATTTGAAAGAGGGATAAACATAAAATTTGTGAATCTTTTTGTTATATTTCCTACATACCAAAATTTAGCATAATTAAAATTCAAACAATGAAGCTATGGCTTAAATACACTCCATAATTAAAGTTATCAAAAATATCATAGCCCGAGAGTTGACAAGACCCCGCCATGTTAACCAAATTTAACAAGATAGATGAAAGGAGCACGATATGTGGTGCTTGTGTCAACCCCCCGACTTTGTATATAATGATTTTTTTACTCATTTTTACGGATAATTCTTTATAAAAACTAAGCATGAATTTAGGGTCTAAGAAAAAAGCTTTAGGGTTCATCATATATCCATTTATTCCCCATTCCAACCCATTCCTTTAGCTCTCATGATTGTAAATCTTATGCAACAATCGAACATTGATTTCTAATTCTTGAATATAGAAGGTACTATATCTCTATTTTCAATATTTTCTTTCTCAATCGATGCAATTTTTTTTGTTTAAAATCATGTGCTTAATTGGAGACATGATTGACTAATCAATCCGTGCTAAAGTGAAGGGAGATCCTTGATCCTAATGCTTTGAGAATATAAAACCCAATTCTAATTCAACCCTTTATCATATGTGTTATGTTGATGTTTTAATTGGCATAATAGGAAATTTGATCGTTTTCCCTATATGTTTAAAGAAATTTTAAGGAGATTTGAGAGACTATTCAGAGTGAGCTCCATCATCATAAGTAGAGATGAGACCATAAAGTTGAGAGACGTTGATTTTGTCTCTACAACCTACAAGAGGGGGAAACAAATAAATTGGTAATGTGCTATCTATATGTGCATTCATATGAGATATAGACGAGCCTCAATAGGCAATAGAGTGTAGATGCACGAGAGAGTATTACACTTTGTACCTTGGTTGACATATTAGAATTTTGTGGTTTGAATTGGGGCAATGGGTTAGGATTCAATTGTATTATAATTAAGAGGGTTGATCGAAACTTTATCCCTTTCTTTCTTTAGATTTCACCCTTTTATTGCCTAAGCGTTGGCTTTACTTATTTATTTTCCAATTTATCCTCTTTATTTTAGTTATTCACCATATTTCCTCCTAACGTTAGCTTAGACATAGAAGATTTTATCATTTTCCTTCCGTACACCCCTATTCCTTGTGGGACAATATCTTCTATGTTATTTCAAGCCATGCACTAGCGGTTAAAAGTCATCAATGAGCTTAATGTAGAAATTAAAGTGTTGATACAAAGTGTAGAAGAGTTGTTTGTTCTTAGACGTAACACCCAACAAATTTTCAACTAAATTTTTCATTTTAAAATAATGCGAAAATAAACAAAATTGAAACCAGAAATATTACCACTACATCAACTTTCGAAGAGGTGCAACCATACACCTAATCGTGCTCAACTACATACTGTAACAATAATGAAACCATGCATAATGATCATATATTCACAACAACAACAACAACAACAACACCACACACACACACACTATATATATATATATATTAGATAGATAGATAGGGGGAGAGTCAATGATAAAATTTTACAAAATAAAGGACTTTGAGAGAAAATAAGCAAAAATAGTTTAAAATTCAATGAATGAGAAAGCAAACCCAAACAAATAGGTAAAACATCTAAATGTCAGAATTAACCTAACCTTAGGTCATAAGCATTCCCCCATCAAAAGCAACATCTATCATCGACCTCCTCCAACATAATGCCATATGATAATTTAAATAGATAGTGGCCATAAAATGATAGTTTTAGGACAATGACTTCTTGAGTAAGGTCAGACTACTATTCACACTTAAGCATGATTCACAACACCATGCTAGCATCAAATGATACCAAATATGTTGTGCACTCGAGGGATCAAATGTAGCATGATATATGAAAGATCATGCGATGACATGGTTTAAGAATCATGCTTCACCTATAAACTTGGCATTTGTGTAATGTAGATCAAGTCATGTATCTTAAATAAGAATAACTCATGATGTTGTCAACTCATTACGTGATCGCATAATTCCAAATAAGATTATGAAGTGAGTATTTAGATTGATAACACTAAACACAAACCAATGTAGCCAAAGTGGGTGTTTAGGAGGTAACACCAAACTTAAACCATGGAATCCATGCCTTTTGTAATCAATGATTAGGTGATAACATCAAGCACAATGTTTGGAGACTAGACATCCACGTTTTACCATAATCGGTGTTTATGCAATAACAACAAACATGTCAACATCCAATAGATCCAATAGGCTTTCACATGGGTTACCTCATGCACCTTACATAGCTTAATGTCGTACCAATAAAGGTCATTGGAGCTAAGATACTTTCATAGGATTACTAAAAAAAATTATTTTGCATAAGCATGATAATCAAATAATTTATGTTATTATCACATCTAATTTTAAAAATGTTCTTCCTATGCCTAATCCATGTTGTGTGCAAGACTAAAAAGATTAACTCACAACTAGAGATTAGGTATGAGAAACACTTAATCTTCGGTTAAAAGATTATGAAATAGATGAAATAAATAGAGGAGAATAAGATACATACATGCATGCATACGTACATACATATAATAATAAGAGACGAGTCTAGATAACTACAACACTTTGCCCAAAACCCGGATACATCTCTCTACTGCATATAACATATTAAAACACTAATATTAACAACACGCGTAACAAAAAGAAGAAGAAGAAGAAGGTGCATCTGCTTGTGGGAAAGGGCATGTGTCTATAAAATGAATACGTCGGTACTTGTGTACAAAGTAATATGATTAATCCAAAAGACACAACATGATGCACTCAACACACATATAACACGATAATCACATAAAATTACATATGTGATAATGATAACAACAACATGCGATACTACGTAACATCATTATTCTATAAACATAGCATGACACACATAAATCATGGTACACTTAAAACAGAGCATGATATAACACATGTTGCAATCATTTTCATAACAAATGATAGAACTTGGAGCATACACTATATTTGTTTCTTTACTTAGTTATCATACACCTAAATTCTTATTCACTCCGAGTACTAAAAATGGTTAATAATATAAAGCACCTACCAGGCATATCACTTTTGGGGATCACTATTTTCTATCTAGCGTAATGGAATTACGATATAAAGCTCCTTCCAAAGCAATGCACTCTTAATGACTACAAAACTATACATCTATTCTTAAAGTACACATATCGTTATAGGCTGATGGAACAAACTAATATAGAGTATATATAAGACCACTTTAATTTCGACAAAAATAAGATAAATAACATATAATTCCTTCTAGGATAGAATGCACCTAGTAGACATTATTATTTATAATATAACTGATAAACTTTCTTTGTCTTAACTTATATACTTTTTCACTTTGCTATTAATATATTATTCAAGCATAATAACCACACTAATCACTTAATACAATACCACTTATTCATAATATATCACTTATAACAACATACATGAATTCATACCAACACTAGTAAATTAAACATGCAATTAGAGATATACTAGGGTTGGTGTAAAAAACCTCGTATCAAATAACAACAAAATATCATACAAACCTTAACAATAATAGAAATCAACTAATCATACAAGCCACCTACTTGAAGACATCACCTAAGGAAGCCCTTTTGCACCCCCTTCCACCTCTTTACTGGTCATGTACTCACGTTTTTTTTGTCTTGACAATAAATATTTTTTTAATATATATGAAATTGTAAAAATAGTTGATCAACACGTGGCAGTCGAATAGGGAGACTTTGATCACAGGCGTGGAAGTGGGCTAAGAGAGAGATCAAGAGATTCATGCGGACGTATGATGTGATCCATTATTGATAACAACGTCCAACACACAATATGCGGCCGTAGGGAAATGTACGTGCCTACTTTAATTTTTAATTTTGTGGCGTTCTTACTCTTGCAATACCTTTTGCTTTACTTTTAGATGTCGATATTAACAATTAGTCAAAAAATTAAAAATTCGGCAATAAGTTAAAATTTTATTAATTGGTAGCTAAATTAATAAAAATATCATTATAAAATTTAAAATGAGCAAAATTATGAAAATTCATCTTATAGTAATAGGTTACTATAAGCTTCTTCTTCTTCTTCTTCTTCTTTTTTAACAGCCTGTCAAAAACTAACTTAAAAGCTAATAAATTGTCACTTAGCAAAGATCATGTTTCCTTATGAAAACTGTGTTACTTGACTAATAAATTAAAAGTTAGCTCATGCTATATCTCGATCGCTATAATTTTGAGCCCTATTTAATATCTTATATTTCTAAAAAACATGTAGAAAATATATCAAATGGAGTTTGCATATTTCAGGAGTTAAATATCACTAAAATGCGTCAACTCTAATTCATATATTTTGAAAGTTACAAGACTGTATTTTCAAGTCGACCGAATAGTAATTAGAAAACATATATACTTTCAAACGTTCAATTGATAATTAGTGAATACTGGTATTTATCTCAAAACTATATCTTATCGTACCTTTGCGATACTCCATCTCTAAGATATAAGCTCAAAATCAAATCATGTCGCCTAGTTTGTTTTTTTCGTTAATCACACAAGTAAAGACAAGAGCAACAAAGCATACGTACGTTCGCATTCTCCTCAAAACTTCCAAATCTTCTACTTCTACAGGAAAATCAATAATTGCAAGCGGTACATCGATATTATGGCTTGAAGGGAAACAACTGGAATCCCCTGGAACGTGACAAAAAAAAAAAAAAGTGGTCTCACGTGATGGGTCCATTCTATTTAATATAGATATATATAAGAAGCATGAAAACACAAGGCAATTTTTATGTAGGTAATATGTCAAGTCTAATCTACGAATACTATATAATATTATTTACTATCTGCATTAATAATTAATATATCCTTAGTCTTTTTCACGATTAAGAGTACTTAATTGATTAAATAACTCATCAAGCCACATGGCCCCATATATCATGTAGGAGATTAATTATATATATATATATATATATTAATTGACAAACATGCCAATATCGTAGCTTAGCCTCAAGAAGAAGAAAGTAGAAATAGACGAGCCATGTAACTCGTAATTTCAACACTTTATATGTTTTCACTATGCAGTTGGGGTCTTTACAAAATAAATCATGCACTGTCTGCACTGCTTCTCTACTCCGATACAACCGACAACAACGTCAGCTTCAGAAACAATTGATTGCTAATATTATTGTTTCTTTCTACGGCGTATTTAAGTGTGTTTCTGTTGTTTCCATTTTTTATTTATCATTTTAAATTTTCTTTTTTTTTGCCCTTTTGTGTGTATGGAATAACATTGACGTGAATGCTTCAAGCTGAATCACCCAAATTGAAGTTGGATTTCAAGAATGGAGAGTATTTTACACTTTTAGGTCTTGTAAAATTATATTAATGATTAATTAGGCATTAAATATACTAGACATAATAATTAGAGATATTCATTAGATTTGATATTTGATGAATTGATCAAATATCCTAATCGATTCAATCCAATAAATCAAATATTCAATTCAATATTTTTTTAGAACCATATTGTAATATCCTGAATTTCAATCTTTCATAATTTTGAATACTTAGTACCATAACGTTTTTTTAATTCATCAATCTTACTTTTAAACCTAACTCTAATCCTTAATACCATTTCTTCCTCCTTTCTTTTGTCTTTTCTTTCTTTTCCTTCTCTATTGTGCAACACTTTCCCCTACCCAACTGAATTTGGTTAGGTTTGGTTAAGCAAACCAAACTTTTTGCAACTATGCCAGACCTTCACCCATTATCATGGCCCTTCTTTCATGTGTACACACCACTATCTTATCCCCCATTTCTCATCCCCTTGTTTTTTTGCATCCCAACTCCATTACCTGACCTTACTTCCCAACTTTCTCGCACCATCCTTCCTCATGCAAAAGGCCATATAACCCCATCTCACTTCCGCTCATTCATTACAACCACCCAAACCCCCTCTTTCCTTCTAATCTCAAAATTTCTATGTATTTTTTTGGATCAACATCTATACCACCTCTAAGAGGGTCATTGACATTGCTATTGTTGTTTGCCTTAGCTCACCCAGCCAAACACCATCTAAAATTCTCCACCCCTCTATTTATCGTTCATCTATTGCAGCCATCATTACCATTTTCGACTCAACCACTGAGCCAAATACCTCTCAACCTGTGGTGTTTCTCTCTCTCTCTCTCTCTCTCTCATAGTCGGGTTGCTTTATTCTCCCTCTGTATTAGTCGATCTTTTTGAGAGAGTTTGTTCTTCCTCGGTCTTAGTTAAGTTTTTTTCTCCCTTGGTCTCAACCAAACTTACTTACTCTTCCTCGATCTTAGCTATTCATTGTTCCTGGTTGAGCGTGCTTGCCCCTTGTCCAGCACATTGTTTGATTTTGTTCTCCTTAGCCATCCCCTCAGTTTCTATCTCGTGTATTTTCCCTCTTGCCTTATTGGCTCATCCATCCAAGTCTCCCAACCATGTGTAAGTGCATTTTTGCTTGCTTAGAAGCCGATGGCACTAGGGTAAGGAATTATGTCTTAGAATAGGATTTTGATGTTATGTGTAGATTGTTTATAATATCACGTCATTATATCTCTATTTCTAAAAGATGTATTGTTGGTGTTATTTAATTATTTGGCATTATCATAATATGAGAGTATGAATGTTATGTAAATTATGAGATTATATGGTATTATTTGTTATGAGACTTGTCTTCCAACCCTAATCATACGATACAATCTAAGGTTTTGATAAAGGATGATGTGTTAAATTTGATGGTTAAGTGAGTCTCATGGAGGGATTTACACCTGTCTTATGAGAGTAGAGTTATAGGGTCATTGTGGTCCCTTCTTATTTGGGAAAATACCTAAATCATTGCTAGGTGTGTATTGTATACCTTGTATATTTATGTTAAGTTTGCACAACATGAATGAGAAAACCAACGGCTAATAAGACATTAATACCTAAAGTGAAAGCTTTAAGAGTCATGATTGACTATATCTATCTATTCCACTGGATGAGAATATTCCCAAATTAATGTTAGATGATAGAGGCTTAAAATAATTGATATGACTACCTATATCAACAAGGCATACATTCTTTTCAAAAAACATCTCTTCTAGCTCGAATAAGCTCGACAACTTGTATCACATGGCTTCAAATAACTCTGGCCTTCGAATGTTTTTAACTAGAAGAGAAAAAAAAAATCTAAGGAGATCACATGATCTGTTTGTTCTATTTTGAGAACTTTATTTTTGGAGTAGAGGACACTTCCTCCTCATTGTTGGATTCAAGATTTTATAATTAATGATTTAAAGTAGGCACTGGGGTGATAAGAAGGTCTATGAGCTTTGTGTTTGAAGAGATCCTTAATGGAGGGGGTGGTGAAACGCTTTTATCAATTTCAAAGCCAGAGTGAGGAAGGTGGTGAGCTACTTTGCAACGGGGGACTTGGCTAGTGTTTAATTTTTTTTTATGTCAACTAGTATTTTTATTCTGAATAATTAGTCTCTGTTTGAAATTATTTATTAAAATTAATTATTTAATTTTTTTAAAATAAAGAATTATTACAAAGAATTATTTTTAATAATTAATATCAAATAAGCCTTTAATCAGTCAAACATATCTACTTAGTACTCATTTGGTTTATTTTATATATCTTGTATAATTTAGTTAAAATTAAATATTTTTATTCTAATAAATATTCATTTTACATCTTAATTTGATCTAAAATAAATATTTTATTATAAATATGTTTATTATTATTAAATACTTAATATAAAAGATATAAAATAGAAAAAAAAATTATTCCCTTTTCCTCCGATTGGTCCATCGTTTGTGAAATGCCTGTGACAAAAACTCGTCAGATCCAAATGGTTCGGACCTAACCTTTTATAAATAGAAACTCTCTTAATTTTACAAAGAATGTTGAATCATATATATTTGTTGGACATCTGATTCTAAGGTTCGCTGGCCATACAAATTGGTCTCTTCACTGCTAGTTGGGCTTCGGTTCTATCGTTTGTCATCCCAGTCAATTAAGAAGCGAGTCGAGACTTCCTATGGGCTATAGGCGCGGGACTTGTGATCGATCAGACTTAAGCAAAGGTGGCCTGGGGTAGCAATTGCTATTTGCTACACAAAAGGTCGGGTTGCGGGTCGAAGAATTATCCTGCTATAATATGATCACTCAACTCCGTACCCAGCTCCCTAAGGTCTGATTGGGACGCCGTAATCGTCATGAAGAAACCGCGCGAAACACCGACCAGAAAATTTAAGCAAAAACAAATGCAACCGCAGCCGCAGCTGCAGCCGCCACCGCCGAGCCACCACGAAATGGACCCTACAGACACGCTACTCAACCCAAATGTCGACCTATGTCAACAACTCCTCGACCGGTACTCCTCCTCCGCCGCCGCTCACCATCGTAACCTTTGCGCTACCGCCGGTGCAATGCGGTCTATCCTCCTTGACGATTCCCTACCTCTTACTCCTCTTTCATATTTTGCAGCCACCATCACTGCTACTTCCGAGTCATTAGACGATGCCGCTTCTCTCGCGTCCCTCACTACTTTCCTCTCAATTCTGCTTCCGGTTGTCCCTGAAGGTTCTATTGGTCAGAAGAAGGCAGTTGAGGCGGCGGAGATATTGATTAAAGGTTTGGAAGAGCCGAGTGCGATTGTGTCTACTTCGGCTGTGAAGTGCGTGGTTAAGTGTTTGGGGGTCTTAGTAGGGTTTTGCGACCGAGCGGATTGGAGTTCAGTGAAAATGCTTGTGGAGAAGCTGCTAGAGTTTTCCGTTGATAAGCGGCCAAAGGTATGTATTCTGTTTAGGCCTGTTCGAGCATCAAAGTCGTTGCTTCTCTAGGGCTTTTGCCTAACTTTAGCAACGACGGTCAAATAACGTACATCATATTAGTTTACGATTGAAAGTTTACGATTTTTAGCGATAATTCATGTGTGTATCACGTTTCATTATCAATATACTTTTCATATTAGTTTTTTTTGGCTAAAAAGAATTCAATTTGATTTATCCTTTTGCCCTCATTTACTCTAGTAATCGAAAAGCAACATTATTTATGCTTATTGTTCTTAGAGCTCAAGAGAAAATTGTCATTGCTTATGGCCCATAGAAATTTGAATTTTCCGGCATAATAATCTTATAATCTCATTTTATGGTGAAAAGCTGTAGTGTTACTATGTTTGTCATTTGATTCAATACATTTCTCATTAATTGAACGAAGCTCTGTGCTTGTTCATTAAAACAATGTTTTAGCCCAAGGAGAGCCCTGATGTTTTCAGTACGTCACAGGTCAGAAAATGTGCCCAAGTTTGTTTGGAGAACGTGTATCAACTGTTTGAATCTCCAGCTGTGGTAAAAGAGGCCAGTAAGATGATTAAAGCCCTGCTTAAAAATTGTCTTTCCTTGGTAGCCAAATCCGGCAAATCAGAAGTTGTGAGTAGATCTAAGGGTGAGGCACAAGCTCAACCTGATCATTCTGAGGCTGCCCACGTTCTGAGTGTTATAAAGATTACAGTCCCATATCTTTCTAGCAAAGTCAGGATAAAAGTAGTTTCCGAGTTACTTACCCTCATGAATTCACAGTTATGTATGCTTCCAAGACTTGTAATAAACATTATTGAAGCATTCTTCAGGAGTTCTATGGTTGATGATGTAACTCCAGTAGCCGAGGACATTGTAGTTGCTCTTTCAACATATATTTCCGTGAAAGAGAATGCCATTGATACCATTATATCTGCGGCCCACGTACTAAAAAGTGCTATAGACAAACTTCACACAGACGGAACAGGAAAATGGATCGACAGTGTTCTTCTAGTAGTTCGCTCTATTGCAGGTACTTTTTATATTTACAACTGGTCCATAGATTGTCTTCGCATTATATTAAAATCATCCGAATGTTTTGGCATTTAGTCCTCTTTCGGCTGTTAAGATTTAAACTAATTGGATTGAATAACCTGGGATTTCATGACAAGAAATTGGAGTAACACATTATTCCAGTGTGTTTTTTGATATAGAGTTGAATGGATTTTATCATCGATTCATCATGATTTTATTTACTCACTGTGCATGAAATCACAGTGTTCTATGTGGAGGTAATCTTAGAAACTGGGAACATTTCACTCCTGCAAGTCATGACTATTAATTTTCATGTCTCCTCTTATTTATCGAGTCATGGAACTTAATTAAGGCCTTTGGAATCATCGGGGCATCAAGTCATGCCAACATCGTATAGGAGAAATCAGCTTGTTGATGTGTTCAATGTAGTTTTATGCATAGTTTGAGTCTGATTTAATCTAACCAATCTATGAAATTTATAAAATTTGTACCATCATAACTTACAATTGAATTTTCAGGTCTGTTGACATTTGAAGATGATACGGCTTTGCAGGCTTTACACATATTAAGGCAGTTGATTTGTGATCATATGGATGCGATAATATTGTCCAGCTGCAAATCCCAGCTGGTCACTAGTGGTGTGGAATCAAGTGCTATCACATTGATATGCTCTGTCTTCGAGAAGTTGCTGGTTACTTGTGTTGCAATTCCAAATAAGCATATTCTTGCTGTTTTATCTGTTTTGTTTCTCAAACTTGGTAAGCCAACTGTAATGCCAGAACTCAACTGCTCCCTTCAATTCATAATAAGTCACCACGCATTTCAAGAAAAACATTGACCATTAATTTTCTTTTTATTTTGATATAAAAATATAGTTGTAATATATGCATTAAAAAAATACTTTTATAATAATATTTTTTTAATAATTTTTATTAGTACATATTAATGAATATTGATGGTCAAAGTTTGTTATTGAAATATGAGATGACGTATATTTAAAATCAGAGGGAGTAATATTTTTAAAAAATATCTAAATTGCGTTTTTGCTTCTTCGCTGAATCTACCTAGGGATGAGTCATCCTTATTCCATTGATTCTTAACATGTTGGAATAATATAGATGAGGAAGATGGGACATTAGATTAGGTTGCGCTTTTATTCCACTTCAATGATTTTTCTTAAGGATAGAGGACCTTTTTGACAGGTTTAGATAACTATGTGATGTGGTGGAATTCGAAGCTTTTCATCTATAATCATAATTGTATTAAAAAATAAAATGAAGTGATATATATTCCTGCTAGTTCAGGGTGACAGATAGTTCTTTTGCCATTCTGTTTGACTTTAAGCCTTTGTGGTAGGAACTTTCAGCTAAAGACTACCCAATAAGCAGTTTTTTTTTTTCCTCTTACTTCAGAATCTTGTGTACTTAAGAGCCCCAACGATGTTGAATTTACCTATTTTCATCTCTGAACCATGTGTTTTGATTATTCAATAATCTTCTTAATCATGATATCCTATGCATTGATCCCCTCCAATTGTAAATCTAAGTTTTTGACATCGTTTATGGTAATGATTAGTTTTTTGATATTTCTTTTTTCCTTCTAGCTATGTGGATGTCAATCTTTATTGTATGCTCATATATTATTCATTGATTGATCTTTATATGCATTATGGTTGAATGTTTTGTCTACAAATCTTGTGTAGACTGAGATGACCTAATCACATCAAGTTTTTTGATTATAGGTAATGCATCATGCTTTCATATGCGGTCCATTTTCCTCAAACTAGCAGAGCTGATGAACTCTACTAATGCTGAGCTGTCTGACACAGGGGATGTAAGCATCTCTTAAGCTTTTCTTAGTTGCTTTGTATTACCAAGTATGGTTTGGAAGGAAATTTATTAAAGAAGATACTTGGAAGGTGTAACAGGTGTCTTCAATGAATGACCCCAGGCAAGGAAATATAATATTAAAGAAAGTGCTGTATATCATATAGCTTTGAAAATTAGTTGATGTTTCTGCTGGATTGAGGTGATTTTTACCTAATGCACATTGTGTTGTGCTTTACAATATCATTGGTGCTCTTATTAATTGGAAAAAAATGGAAGCTTGAGGAGTTAAAATGTGGAAATTTAGGATTTGAACTACATTTTAGCATTTCCGCATTTCCCTTTGGTCTCTTTTTTCCTATTTTTGAGTGAAGCCTAATAACTTTATATCCCGTATAATGGTGTACTAATTATGGACATTTCCCTTTTATGTTGTAGCTTAAAGGACTTGGGTATGGCAATTAATTTAGTTTCATCTAAATATCTGTTTATGCTAAGATGCTGTCTTCAGTTTCAATTTTTTCCCCAGACATTTCAATGCCCACCTTTTATTACATCTATATGTGTCAAAAAAGAACGTATTGCACCATTTGGCCTAACTAATATATAAATATCCAGAAATGGTACTGTTGAAGCTTTAAGTACAATACATTTAGTAGACTTTCCAGCTGCAAAAATGCATGAAACAGTGTTTTTCTGGTATATTATTTAGTGGATTGAGTAGTATGTATAAGAGTAAGAGATTAGTAAATGAGTTGGGCTATAGAAAGTCATGAATTGTTTTTTGTTTACTTTTGAAAACCTTGATAAGCACAAAGCTTTTCTGGATTGCTTTTATGGTGGTATCTACTTCTAACAGAATTTTGTGTTGTGGCCAGCTTTATTTGTCTAGTTGTATAGGTAACTACGGATGGTGTCTGATAATTTTTATTTTTGATCTCTGATGTTTGGGAAACACTGAGATCTTTCCTCTTAATCTACACAGTGATATTTTTCAGTTGATATTGAAATTGATCACGTAATCTGTTTTTGCTATGGGATTGAACTTTCTTGCTGATGGACAATGTCATATTGATTTTGCAGTTGCAGAAATGTATTGGGTGTGCTGTTGTTGCTATGGGACCAGAGAGGATTCTTAATATTGTGCCCATTTCTTTCTGTGAGGAGACTTTGACTTGTTCAAACACTTGGCTGTTTCCTATTCTGCAAAAATACATTGTTGGTGCATCTCTTGGGTATTTCATGGATCACGTTGTGCCTACTGCTGAAGCCCTCCAAAAGTGTTCTCGTAAAGGTACAAGTCGCTTTGAAATCTATCATTTTTTTTGAAGTTGTTAATTTTGACCAAATTAAGTTCATCCCATTTCTATTCTGTCCTTGTTGATTTTATTTTAATGAAATTGGTTTGAGTGTTTTATTTTATTTTTGAGCTGAGATCAAACATGACTATAATCACCCGTGTACCTTCTGTGTGCTTGTACATCTCCAGATTGTATCGCTAAGTTAGCTATAGATAGAACTTAACTTTGCTTCTTTGATTGGAGAGATAGGAGAATGCCTTATGTATGGAAGTTTGATCCATCAGTAGCCGTGCTTTTTCCTCCATTTCTGTTCTTTCCTTTTAAAGATGGTGGTAGTTGTTCAAGAGAGCAAAAAGAGGTTGATGATCTCCTTCTTGCTCAATAAGCTTCGAGGGTAATACCATGGATGAATCCTGTCTTTGATGGGGTTTGGAGAGGTCATAATGTACTCGAAGGATATAAAGCAAAGCAGGTTGCTTATTCAAGCTAGGACAATATTGAGTTATTGATGTTTGGCAAATTTTGTTTTATAATTGAAAGAAATTGAAGGATAAGCAGATCAACACCAAGGATTAAATATTACATTTCAAAGTTGATTTATAGTTATTCAAGTAAAGGGAATAACTTTGACTGTGGAATAGGAAGCAACACAGGTTGTCTATTTTAGCTAGGAATATAGAATAATTGATGTTTGGGGAGTTTATATTTCTGTAATTGCAAGATGTTCTAAAATTAAAGGTTAGTCAGCTCAACATCAAGGAATAAAACTTAAATCATTGCTCAAGGGTTAAGATGTTGGTTGAGATCACCGCCTAGGAGCCTTATTACTGTACTCACCAGTTTTCAGGGGTATAGACTCAAAGACAATAAGTAAGCTTAGAAAATTCACTTATCCAACTTGATTCCTCTTCTAACTCGCTTACCTTTAATGTGGAGGGGAGAATACATTCCAATAAAAGAAAATAAAACAAAGAAAATGTATATTATGAAGAAATAATCTGTGGTGCATATTTAGAAAATACTCTTCAAGCACGTTCATATAATAAGGCTAAGATGAGTCAAGGATACATTAACATATATAAGAGATGCATGAAATGAAAATAATAAATTGGCATATATAATAAATAAGAACCTGAACGTGAACATACATGCTCATCAATTAACAATGTATCTCATTAAACAGTGCTCAAACATCATTGAATAGTCCTGCAGGAAAAAGTACAATTTTGATTTTTAGCGGCCAACAGGTGAGACCATGTGTGTACAGTGAATAAGAATGAGAATTTTAGCTGGTGGCTGCAAATACGAAGGGTGTGCAAATTTCTGCTCGGACCGGAAAAACTAGGTTCCATTTTGGATCAATTACGTTTGGTCTGATCTTTGGTTCTAGAGTTGTTGAAACCAGTCTTCTAGTCCAGCCCGAATCCATATTTTTCCGGTCCAGATCAGATAGAAATGGATATTGTATTTTAAGTTTCTGTTACTTGTATGGAAGCCTATGTGGTGCACCGGTTGTTTTTAGGTAGAAAATAGCATAATTAATAAAGTTTTAATAAATCATAAAAACAATTTAATTTTAGTATTTTATCACTTAAAATTGGTATGCTCAAATAAACAATTTAACACTGATACAATATGTTAAAAAAATATTGAGGGAGACCATGACCTTATTATTACAAAAAGTGGCACATAATTGTAAGGATTGCAGTAAGGTTCTACTTGAAGAGTGTTTGACAACTCAAGATAAGTTTCTGATTATGGAAGTGATGCCTAAGTGTCAATGGAGGAAGAGGAGTTATACAATGATGATATGATTAATATAATGGAAGCTTAGAGGGGACACTACTATCGGACATTGTGCCAAGATGGGTGAAATGGGTGCATGCAGGTGATGCAAAATTGAATGTGGAACACACTTGGTGAACATGCCTGGAATATGGCCAAGAACATTTTGCAGTAATAGACAAAAACATGAAAGTCTGAAAGCACGGTGGTGGAATGAAGAGGTTCAACATAAATTAAGAGCGAGTACAAAGCGATAGTAGCATAGGCAAGGGAAATTTGCCTTATGAAGAAGTACAAGCCGATTAATAGGGAGGCTAAGAAAGCGTTGAGCTTATCAGGATTTGCCTAATAAAGAAAAGTACAAGCTAACTAAAAGGGGGATTATATGAACGCGATGGATGTAGCACACATAAGTGCTTATGCAGATTTGCACCAGACAAACACGTAATAAGTGGAAATGGCATGTACAAGTTGACCAAGTTTAGGGGGTGAAAAGTAAGAGACTTAGGCCCTGTTTACCTCATCTTATTTTCAAAATACATATCAACAAAATTTTGATAATAATAAAAATAATAGTGATGATAACTATTATAGTGATACTAATGAAAACGGATATAAATTATGGAAATAATTATTGTAAAATAATAATAATAACATATCAGACTTTTGCAAGACAAAAGAAATCCGAAAAATCAGACAAATCTAAGGATGAAGTCGAACATGCCTTAGGAATGAGGTTAACATCATGGGAAGGTGTTAGGGTTGCATTTACAAGCTTTTAATAGTAGTGGGAACAATGAAATGCCTAGTAGAAAAAATGTACCAATGCTAAATCTAATTGAGGAATAGGTTAGGGAAGATTTAAGTAAGATAACATAAGGAAAGAGAATAGAACCTGATCTTCATACATGTGAAAATGCCCAGAGGAGAAAGGCCTTATTAGGCCAGCATAGTTGAACAATGTTTTCCTCGTATTGTAGATACATGGATCCTTATGTACAAGAACAAAGGCAATATTAAGAGTTGTAGCAACTATATACACATTATGCTCCTAAGTCACATCATGAGATTATTAGAGTGAATGATTGAGATGAGAATAAAAAAGATTTCAGATTGGAGAGTTGATTCGGTTTCATGTCAAGAAGATTGACTAGATAGACCAATAATCTTTTTGGATGCGTAATGGTTAATGGAGTACTATAGTGAGAGTAAGGCTGCGTTCTTTGTCTGATTGTTGCTTATCTAACTTTACAATGTGTTACACTTCTTAGTTTACTATTGTTAGTGCCATAATTGATTATTGTTAGTGATTATATAAATTTACAATGTGTTACTCTTCTTAGTTTACTGTTACTGTTATTATCATTACAGTCATTATTATTATTAGTATTATTAATGTTATATCTTTGTTGTTGTTGTTCTTATTATCAATGTTTTGCTGTTTTGATTTGATCTAATTTGATAAGTCCTGAAAATAAGTTGAGGAGAGCATGGTTTAATTTGAATCTTCATTTTTATTGATCTAGAAACGCTAAGTGGTGTCATGGGAAGTTTTGCCCAGGTGTTTAGAGGCCAATGGTGTTTCTATAGCCTATTTTAGGGCGATTACTATTAGTGACATCTATGTAGGATTCGGAGCTCACAAGAGTACAGGCAGGGATACTGAGAGCTTTTAACTTGATATTAGCTTGCATAAATGATTGACCTTGACTTCTATCATCTGTAGTAGTTTCATATGAGCTTACCATGGCAATCCAAGAAGTAAGTCATGATGTAGTTTATTGTAGATGATATTGTTCTTGTGGATGTGAAAAATAAAGGCACAAATGACTAGCTAGATTATTTCAGGAATCATTTGAGCCTGAATGTTACAAGTGCTTAATATAGAATATTTCTTTGACATTCTGGTTGAGATGGTTACTTCACAAGAGAAAGATAATTTTAAATTATCTTGGGTCTATCATACAAGGTTATTTAGATATCAATGAGTATCTTGTCCATTGCGTGGATGTTAGTTGGCTGAAATGGTGAAAATGCATAAGATCTACTTAAGTTGGAGAGCAAATTTTATGGAGTTGTTGTCACGCTATCTATGAATTATAAGGAAGAATGGTAGTCAATTTGGTGAAGATGAGGATGCTTTGTTAGATGTATTATTTATTGGGAGAAAGAAACTCAAGAATAACATATAAAGGGAGAAACTGGGTGTGGGCGCTATTGAAGGTAAAAGATGATATCTGATGCTAAGAGATGGGCATGTAGATTCACGAAGGTGTAAGTGATAATGCATGATTTCACCGCGCCAGAACTTAGAGGATGTGCCTTGTGTAGAGAGCCTTAGATCTTCCCATATATTATGTTTGCTTGTGCGGCTAATTATTTTACTTAGTGTATCTACCTTTACCTTTTTATTTACTAAAGCATCTATATGTACATGGTTTAATGTATTTCTTTGCTTATCGGAGTTAGTGCTAGTTGTTTATTATCGGTACGGTTTATTTGGTATTATTATTCTTTATCAACTTTTTATATATTACCCATATGTGACTATGTAATTTGATTTATACATTGATATAACTAGTACAATTGCTATTACTAATATGAAGTATGCCTTTTTACTACACATATTTTTTCTTTCAATGATGTTTACTTTTCCTGTGGCAATCGTCTTTCGTTAGCCCATGAAATATTGGTGGGGAGGCTATGTACACCAAACTGTTTACTAGATCATCACTGTTGTTGTAATGCTAATTGATTAATATCATGCGAATAAAATTCCTTGAAGCATGTAAATTTTTGGGGCATCAACATATTTTTTAATATGGATTGCACCAGACAGGGTCCAGGGAGCCAGTTAAGTGGCCACTTGGCTGATTCAAACAATAAATAAGATCATTTAAGCATGCGAATCGTGGAAAACAATTTGACTGGCTGAAAATATTTTATAAAACCGGGAACTCATTGTTTTCTAAAGAACCAGTCTGGTTATGTAAATCATTCTACAATTCCAAAATTTTCCTCCGTTTCTGTCTATGCTTCTATATAATTAGGCACAATTTTTGTTAATCCACAAAACTCTTACCACTTACCAACAGTTGTAGGACTTGGTGTCTAACCATTTTCATCTTCGACAATAAATCTAGCCATTTCTGTCTTCAACCAGAGCTCCTCAGACAACTATTTTTGTCTTCAACAAAATTCGACTTTCTTCAACAAATTTCAATTCGGTCTAGAGCAACCATCAGGGTTACGTAGAAACAGCAAAGAGGTCACATTTTGCGTCCCTGAAACACTTCAAGGATGGAAACGCTATCCGAAATATCTAATAGCTGCCAAAAAATTTGTATATAAAGGTTAACTCGAACTTAAAATCAATCATGGCAGAGTAGTATCCAACATTTTCCTCTACCTCCAAATCCCATCAATGGCGTTGTTACTGACCTTTGTTCGGTCACTTCATTCTAATTGAAGTCATGCTTAAATTCATTGCATCGGAGTCACACTTAATTTGCTCTTGTCTCTTCTTCTGTCATTGGTGTGAATTTGGAACCTAGAAACTAGACATTGGCTGAGTAAAAGAAGGAGATGGTTGTAGTATCATTTGATTAGGGTGATTTCTTGTGAGAAGATTGAGAAGAGAAGGTAGTGGTTGTGGAATTTGGAAATACATATGGGCACAAAAGAAAGGACTTTTAAAATGGGCCCCCATATTTGACCTTTTCAACATGTTTTGCTTGTTAATCTTTTATTTCTTACTCTAAATATGCATATAATTGGATATTTTTAGTTAATTGAACAATATTTCATACATAATAAAGATCAACTTGTTTTTTACTATAAAAATATAATTATATATGTGATTTTCAATATGATTAATTAATCATATATATATATATATATATATATATATGTATGTATGTATGTATGTAAATTTTTTTGTTGTTTCCTAATGTTCCCATTTCTTAGTTTCTTTAAGAACGGACATTTTTTTGTTTCTTCTCGTCTTCGTGTTTGCATCCCCATTCGGATCCATGTGCAACACTGCATTTAGTTCAATAATTTTGCTCCTAGATGTTGCCATTTTTCATATTTAGCAAAATTGATGGTCGCTGTTTTTGTCTTCACAACTTACTACTTTTCTCGAAGGGATCCAATTGTGACAAAATCAATTTTTTACTTGATAAGGATATTGGGTCTTGCTTGCTTGGGCATGTGAATGAGTATAAAGAAAAAGAGGGACTGAGGGAAGGGGTTGCAAAGAGGGGAAAAGGTGAAGGGGAATGAGACCATGGGGTGGGTCTCATGGGATGTGGGATGGGGAGAGCGAGGTTTGGGGGAGGGGGGTGGAAAGAGCTTAATTGGAATATGTGAAAAACAATTATTTTTTAATTAATAATATTATTTTTGTATCTTGTGCGATGCACGGATAGTAGTCAATATAGATTTTAATAAAAAGCAATTATAATGCATCCATATTGTTGATATTACATCTAAGTTAATTATAAATATAACTACTCATTGTTAATCTTTTGACAAATTTGAGTATAAATATAAATTATCATTACTCATTAGTGTAGGAAAAAACGTGAAACATTTTAAACTAAAACAAGAATATACAAACAAAATATATTTTAAATTTAAGAGTACTTTAAATAAAAAATATAGAAAAATATAAAATCTAATATCATATAACATCAAAATATATAATGAAAAAGAAATTACACAACTATAAAATGTATAATTATGATATGAGGACCTAGACAATAATGGGATGCTTGAAGAGAAGTATATGTATATAAGAAAAGACGCTATCATAATTATGAATTTGAATTTTGCAAATTATGATTTTTCATTGAAGGAAAGAAACAATATGCAAGTTTAAATAGAATTTTGGCTGAGGATACTATTGTACGATTATAATGCTAAAAGGGGCTTACAAAATTATAAAAATAAGCCTAAAAAAAAAACATGAATGATTGTAATATGTTGTAATGCTTATAAAACATATAAAATACAATCCATATCTACCAACATATATATATATATTTGACTTAATTGTTATCTCTATAAAAATTAATATGAAATGGGTGGGAAAACTTTAGTATTTGATGATTTTGTTATTTATGACATATGATTGTTTGTATTAATTTTTTTTATTGTAATATTTTTTTTTTTGCTTAGATTATTGTCTTCTTTTTCTTATGAAAAATTATTGGCCAATAGTAATACGATATCTAGCCTCTGTCACTAGCCTCATGTTAGAGAAGTGAGACTGTGTAGGACCAGTTCGCTGTCAGCAAGATTCTTGTTGGGTTGTTGATGTTATGAAAGTGTTAATATTAAAGAAAATTATATTTTCTTTATCATATTTTATTAGATCACTATGAGGCACGGGTTTGAACAGTAGATTTTAAAAGCTATGGATGAGAATGCGGAAAGTGGGTTAACATTCTAGATAAAATCGATGGTTGGTAGCATATTACTTTCCTGTGTTGAAAAACTGTTGTCTTTACAATTATTGATGATTATTTGGCCTTTTTGCTTGCTCTTCTGAAACTTACCTTTACCAGTATTGATGATTAAATCTGTTACTTTTTCTAGGAAAAAAATCGGTGGTTGGCCAAGACCTGCTTGCTCATTACCATGCCTTTTGGAGTCTCCTGCCTGCGTTTTGTCGCTATCCAGTTGATATTACCAAGAAGTTTGTGTCTCTTGCTAAACTATTGTGCGCTCAAATCAAGAAAGATGGCTCTAAGCATAAAGTTATTGCAATTGCCTTGCAGGTACAATCTCATCATGTTCCGACTTCTGTATTCTGCTATTCATTCTAAAAGATGTCTTATCTATACTGTCGTCTTAGGAATCTATATTCAATCAACTTAATATATGCAACAGGAACTGGTGAAACTAAACAAATGTGCGACATGTAATGAGGGTACTGGTCAGCTTGCAAAGTGTTTCAGCGATGCACTAGAAGTTCCTGTGTTGGTGATGCAAAATTTGCCTTCTTACTCAAAGAAACAAGCCTCAAAAAATATCAAAATTTTATCATTTTGTTCCAGTGATTTGCTTCAAGCTCTGATTGATGTGTTCCTTGCTTCTCCTCCTGAAAAACGTATTTTTTTGAAGGTATTGATTATCATATGTTGGCACTTCTAAATTTTGGTGATCTATTTATTATTAATAGAGTTTGTTATTTGCACCATATGGTGATTATATATTGTTGTCATGGGATGGGACCAACAAACAGTTGTTGCAGAATGGTTTTCTGAACCCTCTAACCCACTTGTCCTTATTTACAGTCATATTTTCTGTTTCATCCTTTTTCAAAATGGCACTACAGTTTTTGTTTGTAGTACCTAAATACTATAAGGACTGAGTTATTATTTCTTGGTGATTTTTTTTTCTTTTCCTTCTGGAATATTGACAAGAAATTTCTGGCCACACCTGATATTTAATTCTCTCTGATGTGATAAATTGTTCCTCATATTTACTGTTTACTGTAACTTGGGTCCTGGATTCTTGCCTTCATGGTTTCTGGAGTCCCAACGTTTTCTCTATGATTTCATTTTTTTTCCTTTGTTTTTTTTTCTGCATATTTCACTATCTATGGTGTTGGACAGAATCCACTTTTTTTCTGCTTTTATTGCTTTGAAGAAACAAGTTCTTCATTCATATGTTATCTAGAAAGCCCAATTGTATTTTCCTTATCTGGGATTTGCTTACATGTCTACGTGCTCTTTTGCAACCCCTTTTCCTTATCATGTTTGGTGAATAGTCATATTGTTTTCCTTCAATTATTCATATATGTGATATCTGCATTCATTTGATGCATATAATAAATTTTGTTTATCATATTTGCACTCATTTAGTTGGTTGGTTGCAGCAGTCATTGACAGTTGCTATTACCCTATTGTTTGTCAAATCAAATTTGCACCGGGAATCACTCTTATTTTTACAATGCATCCTAGGGGTCATCCATTTTTCATAATATCTTTCATACTATTACAGGATGCTATTCGTTGCCTGGCATCCATCACTGATTCTTCAATCACCAGGAAGTTGTTCATTTCAACTTTTCGTAAGTATGGTATAGTGTATAATGATGGCGAATCTGAAGAGTTTGAATTGGCAGACGCATTGGCCAATGATACAGAAAAAACTATCACTCTGACAACTGATAACTCCCAATGGTAAATACTGATATTCTCCTCATAAAATACTTGTATTGGTTTGGTAACTGAGGGTGAGACGTGTAGACCTACTATATGGTGATGCCATATTTTTGGTTCCATAGAAATTACTGGTGGCATATAGTTGATCAAAACTTGATTTATCTAGGTGTCTGATGTTAGAGTTGGCTTCATCACTTGTGGAGGGAGCTGCTGAGGATCTTGTTGGTCTAATCTTCAAGCTGACTAAAAAGATTTTGCAGGTTTTTCCTCAGCCAATTGTCTTTTCAAATAGCCTCATAACTTTGCACTGACCAATTTGCTACTCTTGTCTAGGCGGAAGATGGGATTGGAATATCTGAAGCATACTATACCTTAAGCGAAATCATAGAGGTAGGCACTGATTTTTCACTGCCCACTTAAGCTTACATATAGTTTATTTTACCTCCAACTTTTTACCTTGAATATGTTTTTGGCAGGAGCATTCATGGTTTTGTTCTTCACATTTTGATGAGCTGGTTGACATATTACGTCTCAAGTCTCCAGCTGATGCTGTTTCATACCTAGGTCGCCTTAGAAGTCTTCAAACACTATTAGTCTTTACTTTAAAGGTAAGGTGCTATGTTAACCCTCAATCTTTTATGGGGAATATTTTCCCCCACCCTCTTACTGAATTATTGAAGAGCATGCCTTTGGGGCTGTTTGTAGGAAATCAACTATTCTTTCACTATGGGCCTGTTCTTCTTGGCTAATTTATAATCTAAATTAAAATTTTAATGAATTATTATTTTACTATTATTGATATCATAATTAATATTTTTCTTATTAGTATTATTACTATTGTTATCATTATTATCATTATAAGAATTAATTTTGTATTTCTTTTGTTATTATCAAAATTTTGCTGATCAGATCAGATTTAATGAGCTGAGGAGAACAGGCCCTAATTGTTATTTGAATCTGCCTGGTTAGTTTTGTTTGTCTCACTTGACTTATAGATTATTTTTCTTTTCGAGGCTAAGAAGACCTTGCTTTTTCTCATTTGTGGTGTGAAGAGGTTGAGTTTTTTTCTTTGTTTCTATGGCATCGTCTCTATCATGAATTGTTCCCACCTTATGAGATTGTTAATCCACATGTGCCTAGCTGATTACTCTAGCCAGCTTGACACAAAAAATGGGGCAGTCCTACCTGAATTGGCTCCAAAAAAATGGGCCACAGTATTAAATGTCCCTATCAGTTTGGAAATCTGCCAGGCATGCTTATGGTTCACAACTCATGGTTGGTCGAGTGGCCTTGTTTTGTTTAAAAACTTTAGAATAAAGTTTTTTTTCAACCTTGCTTCTGAGATGACTGCTAAACCATCACTTCAGTCACACTTATTCGATTTTATTTGTTGGTATGCCACCTAAAGACAATTTTTTTTTATCCAATGGTAAAATTATTATACATGAATAACATGATTACAAATTGCACGTGGGCATACCCAGGGTAAAGGAGGCTACTAACTGTCATATACATAGGAAAAGAATTCAACCCTTCACTTTGCAAAAATATATTAGGGTTAAGTAACCAAAATGCATCACAAATACAGAGATACTAAGTTACAAGTCATCACTTGAAGTTCAAAGAGGCCTGCAAGTATCTACTGAACAGAACCATATCAACGTCTAGTTTAATTCTCATAACAGTAGCCTGAACCCTGAAGACCATATTTGGAACGAGGAAGTGCAAATAGATAAAAGTGCCCATAATTGATTTTTAGCCTTTTAAATTGAGTGCAACAAGATCAAGGTTGATTATGGGAGAACTTAGATTGGGGTAATGAGTTATGGGAGATTTTGGAAGAGATCATGAGATACAAATAATTCCATCCGTTTCTAAAAGTAAGTTTTTTTGGTGATCGACACTTTTTTAGTAGCTAAGAAATTTATCCGTAATATTGCAATTACATCCTTAACTGTAAAACAACATAAGAATAAATAAGAGGAAACATTAGGGTAAAAATAAAAATTAAGCTTCGACTTTTCTAGAAGGACTTTATTTTACAAGCAGAGGGAGTAGTAAATAGTTACATTAGAGATTCAGATTAGAGAAGGAATGAGTGAATGAGAGATTTAGAAATAAGATAAATTAGAGAACGAGGGGAATTAATTAGACATTAGAATATCGGAGAACTGTTGGTTATGGGATTTTTTATTTTTTTTAAAACATGAGAATAATTTGCAATGGTTATATTGTTTAACAGCTAAAATAGGATTGAACTCTGCCGGTCAGGAATCAGAGTCTTGGGGGCTCCTTTATGCTGTCTAGCTAGTCTACTTTGACCCATCACTAACCAAGTACTATTCAGGGCCTGGAATTAGATGCAAACTATTTTGACCTGGACCATTCATGCCAATCTTGTGCTGTCCCATGGGTAGTATTAGTATGACATGGTTTACAGTTCTGATTTCCTCTAGCCAGAAACAAGAGTGGCCAAGTGGGTGGTTGTTAAGTTATGCTTGTGCGTGAGTAATTTTCTGTGTCTTGCCAGCTTTTGGAATGTCATTTGATTAGTTATCTATGCAACTTAGATCCAAACTTGTATAAACATATATTAGCTTTGTGGGAGCACTTCCATGGCAAATCCTTGCATATGGTTTTCAAGTGAACTTGATTACTTTCTTACCAAATATGTTATGCAGAGTAATTCTGATGCAGACAATTCAAAGGCATTTCAAATTCTCAATGACATTATATTGGCATTAAAAGAAGTAAGTGCTCAGCCTAAATAACTGCAAATAAGCTTTTATGTACTTTCAGCTTCTATAAAATTCCTGCTCTACCCTGGTCCCAGTACACATTCACGGAATGAAATTGAAGAAGAGGAACAGCATATGTGTGTGCGTGTGTTCACCGGAGGGCTAGTTCAGAGGTGGTTTAGTAGCATTGTACTTAACTACCCAATGGGGGGGGGGAATGCTCTTATAGACTATAAGTTGGTTTATCAGATGACAAAATATCTATTACTGAGATGTTTTTGGTGTGTGACATCTTTTTGTTGGACCCAGGTAATATCTCATCCGCTAAGGTTATTGGGTCTTGAGTGATATGATTTTGTACTTGCATTCTTGCTCTTAAAGTTGTATCTTTTTGTTTGTTACCTAATGATGCAGTCCAAGGAAGAGGCTAGGAAGATGGCTTATGATGTCCTCCTCAGGATTCGGTCCAAACTGAGAGATTCATCTCAGGATGGTTCCGATGAAGCTTTCCACAGGCTGATTAACATGGTAATGACTATGCTGTCGTTTTTTCCTCTATGCATGGCATTAACCTGTCCATATTGAAATTCCTTGCATAGGCAGATCTCCTATGTTTCTACCAGTATCCAATGTGCATTTGTTGTGGCTCTAATAAGTGTCGTGATAACTACTTGCATATAGGCTTGGAATGAATTTGTTTTTCCAAGTTGAATTTTACTTTCAGATTGCTGTACCCCCTTGACTCTTCAGGGATGCAAGTACTCACTTTGGCTGTTTCCTTAAATGCTTTTGTGCCGAATATGTTGACTAATTGCTGCTGTACCTGATTTCTGAAATTGTCCAGATGACAGGATATCTCTCTGGTTCGTCTCCTCACATTATCAGTGGAGCAGTGTCCGCTCTGTCTCTACTGGTGTATCAGGAGCCTGATATCTGTTCGGTAGTTCCAGATTTGGTTCCTTCCGTATTGGCTTTGTTGCAGGGCAAAGCTGTGGAAGTTGTCAAAGTTAGTGTCCTCAGACATCTGATGAGATTAATTCTTTAGTTGCTCTCAAATTCTTCCTGGCACTTAAGTTAACCCCCCCCCCCGGTTTGTAGGCTACTTTGGGCTTTGTGAAAGTACTGGCTTCGTGTCAGGAGGCAAAAGAGCTGCAGAACTATGTTTCCTGTATTGTTGAAGCCGTTCTTCCTTGGTCTTCTTGCTCTAGACATCATTTTAGATCAAAGGCAAGTTTGATATTTCTGTAGAACTCTCTCTGTCGATGCAGATCCGATGAGTGATATTTATTAACTAATATTGGTTGCAGGTTATTGTCATATTGGAAATTATGGTGAGAAAATGCGGTTCACCCCCTGTTGAGTTGGTGACATCAGAGAAGTATAAGTCATTCTTGAGGAAAGTTTTGCAGGTGAAGGGCCTTTTGTTTCCTCTCTCTCTCTCTCTCTCTTACACACACTCAGACACACACACACACAGGTATTACATTGAAATTAGGTGTAGCATTTGCACGTCCAATTTTTGGTGGAACTTATGAGTTAATAAATGCAGAATCGCCATGGCAAGTCCATGTCTAAGGATGCTAATTCTGTTGAGGAGCCGTCACAACTAGGAGATACTTCCCTAAACAGGTTTGCTTCCTTTGTTCATGCTGCTTCATTTTGATGCCCCATTCCTCTTTTTATTCAATAGTACCTAAGTGCTCTCCCCCTTTCTTTTCCCTAAAATTGTGTAGGCGAAAGCCACAGAAAGGTGATAAAAAACAAACTGACTCTGTTCAGCATGAGAGAAAAAAGAGAAAGTGGGCGGACATAACTGGTACGGTGAAACAAACAAACAGTGGAAAACCTCTATCTGAAAATTCATTTGATGCATCAAAAACGAAAAGGAAGGTATTTGATCAATCTCCTAGGATCCATAGGAAGAGAAAGGTGGCTCAGGCAAAAGTGGGCAGGAAAGCAAATGCTGCTGCTTATACAAACAAAGGGGCTCAACAAAAGGCGAGGAAGAAGTTCAAGAGAAACAGTGGATGACACAAGTCATCAAAGAATCAACGTTGGTCTATTTTTGGATAATGGATGGAATGGTGCTGACATATCACGTATTTGACCTCCCTGAAACGGCGATGGTATCGACCTGATTTTTTGCCTTGCAAGACTCTCTATCGTTGCTCGGGAGCTTCAGCTCTCTCGAATCCATCAAGTTGTTTGGTGCGGGTTTATTTCCCCAAAGGAGCTGATGAAGTCTCCGAGGTTATACCGCGTCTTATCCGACTGTGAGAGTGAGACCAATGAGATCGGTATCTCTTGGAAATGTACTACGGTTTGTCCTGCGGCCATCTGCCCAGACGGCATGAACTTGAACGGTGTAATCGACTCATTCGATATATTTCATGAATAAATGTTCAAAATTTTCGTGCAGTAAAGCAAACCTTGAAATTTTAATTGATTGACGCAGCATTTCAAATGTTAAAATACTAATTTAAAGTTATCATCAAATTTGTTCGCACCAATAATTCAGATTCATCTTCCGGAGGGTAATCAAATTTCACAAATTTAATATCCTTATCACCCACACTCAATTTCATAAGTTGTTGCTGGCTAAATATTAGTTGTTGGATCTAGAACTACAAATAATTGGGTTTTTTTTCTCATTAAATTAAAATTGTGCAACTGTCGTATTTATTCAAAGACAACAAAATTTTGTATGGGATGAATAAAATTTTAAGTCCAATCTAAATTTTCTTGCAAAAATCGGTGATGTAGTGTAAGATAAATATACTGCAGCATACGTAGGAGAACAAAAAAAAAATGAAATACTTATCAAGCGACGGTTGTATTGTAATCCTTAATCACTCACTTGAAGCATTTAATGCCTTGAGACGATTAACGCCCTAACTGTGGTGTAAATCAGAACTGACGGATCGCCTCTAAGGTTTACACAACACCCTCCTTTCAGTGCAATCGTAAGAAGAGGTTTTGGAACTTACAGAAAACAATGCCCAGATCTATGCGGTTTTGTGAAGGAGAAAGTAATTAGGTCAAAAAAACTATATCTCTGTCTTCTAATTTTTGAAAATAAATACCGTGAAGACTCAATTAAAACCGAGGAAAAAATCGTGGAAGAGTGGAACGTCTTCCACTCCTCACGCTTCGTAAGAAACAATCAATAGGCATAAAAAACTCAAACGCTGAAGATAAAGTTACTAGACTATTAAAATTTTTATTAAAAAGAAAGTCGGGCTTGCCTAGTTCTATGATCCACACCTATGCCCAGCCCAACCCAGCTAGGAATTTGCAGATTTTTAAGGTATGACATGTGATGTGAGAGTTTCAATCTAAGTCTAGGCAATTCAAGATTCATTCATTCCCTAGATACAATTGTTGCTTCACTTTACTACGTATCAATTCAATCCTTGTGACATTAATGCTTAAGTGTTAATCCTTCTTTGCCCAAATCTTTTGTGTTTTTCTTTTTGTTTGCCATTGGTTGAGGATTGTTAGGCAATGGTATACAACAAGCTCTTTGTTGTTGCTACTGTTTGCTTAGTTTTCTATCCCACATTGGTGGAAACCTATGGTTTTAATTAGTTTTTATATCCCCTCATTCTTGGGCATGTTTGAGTTGAAAGTTTGGGTTATTTAGTTGAGCTAGTGGACTAGACATACCACACACGCAAGTGA
The DNA here is from genome assembly GCA_030549775.1 of Tamarix chinensis. Classification (NCBI taxonomy): domain Eukaryota; kingdom Viridiplantae; phylum Streptophyta; class Magnoliopsida; order Caryophyllales; family Tamaricaceae; genus Tamarix; species Tamarix chinensis. The sequence goes on from CM060176.1 coordinate 99,447,959, forward strand.
GCACGCCGCCGCCTGCCCTATTAAGTAAGCTACCCAAAACTAGATTTCTATGCAAAGAAGGAACATAAAATACATCATTCAAGCATAGAGTTTTCCCAGAAGTAAGTTTTATAAGGACCTTTTCTATTCCTAATATTCCCGCAGTTGCTGAGTTGCCCATGTAGACACATTCTCCATCGGTTGCATCCTTAAACTAGTGGAAAAAGTCTTTGTTAGCACATAGGTGCTTTGATGCCCCAGTATCTAGAATCCAAGCAGTCCTGTTGTCAACTAGGTTGGCTTCAACCATCACTACAACAATTACATCTTTAGTCTCAGCAACATTAACCTATGTAGCAACTTGCTTAATTTGGTTTTGATTTTGCTGACCCTGCCTCTTGTAGCACTGGTAGGCCTTATGACCTGTCTTCCTGCAGACATAGCATGTTAGTGTCTTCTTCTGAATCTTGTTGCCCTTCCTGACGTTAGATTGACTCCATTGTTGACCTTTCTTTGGTGGTATCTTTCCTTTTTCCTTTATACTTGTCCTTGACAAAACCAACTTCAACTACATTTGCAGCAATGGATCCAGAGGCATAAGATATGTGGTTGTCCTTAAGATGGTTTGCTTCCTCTATCTTCATATGACTGATGAGCTTAGGTAGTGTAAAATCTCTCTTTTTGTGCTTCAAAAGGTTTCTGAAATCATTCCAAGAGGGTGGAAATTTCTCAATCAGTAGGTTGGCCTAGAATGTTTCACATGTTTTCATTCCCTCACCTAAGACTTATGCGGCAAGAAGCTCATAGTCATGAACTTGATCCATCACTGACTTGTCATTAACTATTTGAAACCTTGTTAAGTTTCCAATAACATACTTCTTTCTTCCAGCTTCATCCAAGCCGTACTTATTCTTCAAGGTGTCCGAAATTTCCTTTGAGGATTCAGTTCCGAAAAACATGTCAAATAGCTTGTTGTTCATATGTTGCAAACGATGACCAAGAACTATCTTATTGTCTCTATCATATTTCTCTTTTGCAGCATCATCAGCTCTCTTGGCCCCTACTGGAGCAGGAGTGGTAGTGGGAGTAGCAAGTGCATTATTAGCACCTCCCTAATAGGTGGATCATTCAACAAGATATAATCTACTTCTAGAGCCTCGAACAATATAAACATTCGTTGAGACCATCTAAGGTAATTTGTATTGTTTAATGGCTTAACTTTTGACATATTTCGAATCACTTTTGGGAGACTAGTAGCTATATCCGATTGAGAATTGATTATGCATTGTATCACGAATTGTGTAGTGACAAGAAAAACCAAGAAAAAATCTTCTGACTCAAGAAAAATATTCCAAACACGAGCCAAACACAAGTCACTAGTAGTATAAATAATTGATGTTAAGAGAATGTATCAATTTTGAATCTACCAAAATTGAGCCAAATATTTGTGTGATAGCACCAAGTTGAGTGTATTTATACCAAAAAAATGAGATAAGTGACAATAACAATCCCAGTAGGCCAAAAAATATTTGATTCAGTGCATGACGGATTTCAGATACCAAAGCAGTAAGATTGAGTTTTTATCAGCAGCAAAAATCCAATTTCAGATCCGAATTAAATCAAATTAACTTTGAATTATATGTTGCTAATTATCAACAAGCAAAATGGAATTACATATACTGCATTTAATCGCTTCAGAATGTAAGATGAATATATTGCAGTATATGCAGGAGAACAAAAATAAGAAACGAAATACTTATCAAGCAACGGTTGTGTCGTGACCCTTAATCACTGCCCTAAAGCGATTAATGCCCTGATCATGGTGCAAATCAGAACCAGTGGATTTCCCTCAAGGTTTACACAACAACCTCATTTTAGTGCACTCATGAGAAGAGGTTTTGGAACTTACAGAAAACAATACCCAGATCTATGCGGTTTTGTGAAGGAGAAAGTTAATAGGTTGAAAAAAATTTATCTCTAAATTCTAATTTTCAAAAATAAATAGTGTAAAGACTCGGTTAAAACCGAAGAAAAAATTGTGGAACATTGGAACGTCTTCTACTCCTCACACTTTGTAAGAAACAATCAATAGGCATAAAAAACTCAACCGTGGAAGACAAAGTTACCAAATTGTTAAAATTTTAGGAAAAAAAAAAGTTAGGCCTGTCTGGATCTAGAACCCACACCCAGCCCACTGATGAGTGGCAACGAGCGCGTGCGTGTGGTATATAGTCCAATCCACTGGTCCAACAAAATAATCCAAACTTTCGAGTCAAACATGTCCAGGGATGAGGTGTAATACCCCGTTTTTCAAAACCGTAGTTATAAATTTATAATCGTATAATTAATTATAATTATTATTTTAGGAGGCTTAATCTTAAAAGTGTTATTATTTTTCGTATTATTTCAACGGTTTAAGTATAAATTTAATTAGGTTAAAATTTTAATAGAGATTAGGTTATTTAAATTAATCCTAATTTGTACCCGTAAATCTTATTTTAAATTATTTTATTAATAATCTTTTGATCCGTAACAAAAAATAATTTCCTAAAAATTATTTTCGATTATTTTACTCTTTCCGACTATTTTTAAACTTACCCAAATTCCAATAATTTTTCCCAAACTATTTTTATATTTGATATTTTAGTCTATCTAAATTAAATATAAATTAAATATAAATTTAAATAGATAAATTCCTATCCTATATTATTAATCTACTCCCTCTACGATTACTCCAAATATCTATCTTAAATATTATTCCGTCTCCTTCGTATAATTTATACACACATATGCACTCCACCGTCACCTCTCCATTCCATCTGTCATTTATACACATACACACACTACAGACACACTTACACACTCTACACATTATACACATATACACACGCACACGACACAATCACCAAACAACCCCCCTCTCTTTCATTTCACAGACACACACGCACACATACAACTCATCCCCTCTGCATCTCCCCGTCGCACAACCCTCTCCCTATTTTGTTGGTTTTGCCCTGCATATCACACACACATGCGCTCCCTAACCAACCGCCACCATCGCCCGACCGCACAACACCCCCATCGCATGACCCTACATGCTCCCATCCCAGTACCACCACAGTTGTAACACCCCCAAATTTACTACTGAAAAATTTCGTTTAATTAAAAAGGTTTAGCAGAAGCGGAAAGATAAAACCGTAAACTCGGGGGTATTACCGCCACACTTAGTACCAGATCGGTTTACTCCTACCGTTCCAGTACTAAGTGCTAAGGCTAAACAAAGTTAACATTAAACAAGAATCATAAATAAAACATAAGTCATACAGAAATCAGAGTGCGATTTAGGGTTACAAACTAGGGAGTACGTGACTAGAGTTTTTCAAAACATAAAGCATAGTACGATAACATAACGAAATATGATAATACAAGGTCAAATAAAGGAAACAGAGTCCAGCCGACCCCGGCTCGGTACTCTTCCACTTTAAATGATTAGTATTTTATCTTATCTTATTCAACAAATTCCGCCCTAGACATGCATGACTAACTCCAGCTATGATTATTCCCCAAAGAGGGCCCGTCCCATATTTTGAGACTCGGCGCCCACTAATTCACACCCCGTCATCCATTTCCCTTTACACTTACCCTTTAATGAAAACCCAACTCCTAAGGGTGCGGGTTCGGGCCCAACACCTCACGACATCAACTCCACCTACCATCACCCTCGAGGGTCTTCCCTTGAAAACCCTAATTAGACCTATGTGGCCTAACTTCCTTTCACTTACACAACCATTGCTCCATCCATCTTCCCACATCTCACCTTAATTAGATCTAATCCCCAAACATATCACTTTACCTCTCGACTTCGCATATGACTAGAAAAATCCTAGTTTGCCACCTCAAACCCTAGTACCTTTCTTCTTCCACAAGTAACCTCTCCCTTTTTCCCACTCAATATCCCTTCTCTCCCATGACACCCATACTCACTCCTTACATAATAAATTTCCATTCTTAACCCGTAGTCCACTCTCCCTTAATCATTTTTACTTCCACAATTTCCAGATTATTACTTTCTCCCAAAACTCTAATCGGGTCCCTTATACACCCTTACACCGACCTACGTACTATTTTTCATCCCAAGACTCCAATCACTCCACAACTCTCCCCTTAGCTTATTTACACCCTAAATCAACTTATCTCACGTAAGGATCACCCCCATGCAACTTTTGTCCATCCCATGCAAACTCCCGAAGTCCCCATGCAAACCCTAGGATTTCCATGCATGGTTCCCATCTCTCGTTCATTTTGGTCAACCTCATATCCCCCTTAGCATCTCACTTCCCATTTGTTCCTTATTGTCCTTTCATTTCCCATATCATAATATCATTTGTCCTAGCATGCATGTCTTAGAGGGCCATATCATATCACACCACAATCACCACACATACATATCATACTCATGGCATGAGAACACATACAAAACATACCTCAACTCCAAGCTGCGCTACACATAAGACAAGTTAAGGAAGATCATACGATACATAATATAACATGAAATATAAAGCATCCAAGGCATACAAGTCACATAACACATATGGGCCTTAGCTACATCCTTACCTAAAGTGACGCCGGCCTTGGAGCACGCTCCTACGACTCTTTAGGGCTTTGGCTCGATTCACCTATAAGAGGGTAAGACTAACGATTAGTTTCCCTTCTACCCAAAAATACTATTATTTCCTATTTTAGTCTAAGATTAGGGCTATTATTATTACACGGAGTTTTATAAGTGAAAACTAGGGTTTTTACCATCTAGTTAGCCTACTAGTTATTACTATTCAAAATATACTTATGTTATTATTCATAACTATATTTATCTCATCAACCCTAATAGCTTTATTTCTTCTAATGATAGTACTAATACTTTTTAAAATAAAATAGTAATAATAATAATAATAGTAATACCAATGCTCCTAGAAATAGGACCCCTATTATTTTTAAGGCTAAGGCTAATAGTGGTTTTAGGGATAATATAATAATATAATATTAGTATCACTAACAAAGTACTAATATTATTAAAGATAGTAATGATATTAGTTATATTTGGAATAATAATAATATAAGGGGTTCGAATGTTTTTATCATAATAATATTAACAAAATAATAACAATAGTACTCGTAATAACTAATAATGATACCATAGTAATAATTCTAGTAACAAAGGCATTAGGAACAATATTGGCAAAGTTTGAATAATAATAATAGTAATAATACTAAGGTTGGGTATTCTCCTTCTATAATAACAAAAGGGGAAAACATGCCAACTTCGGTTTCAATAACATTAATAATAATAAGAATAATAGTAATATTATTAACAACGCCAACAACAACAATAACCGCAATAATAATAATGATAATAACAATATTAATAGTAATAATAATAAAGTAATAATGATAATAATAATAGTAATAATAAAAATAATAATGATAATAGTAATAACATTAAGCATAGTAATAATAATGATAATAACCATAATATAGTAACCAAAATGATAATAATAATATAAGGGTCCAAACACTTATTTTAATAATAAAAGTGATAATGGATAATAATATAGATAATACCATTAATATTATTAAATAATTAATATTTGTATAAAGTAAGTTTAAGGGTTGGGAGAGTTGGAGAACCACCTAAGGCAGTGATGGCACCGGCGGCGGTTGTGGGAGTTTGAGGTGGAGGAAGAAGGAGAAAGGAGGGAGGAGGATAAGGAAGGGAGGAGGAAGAAAGGGAGGTGTGGGGAGGTAGAGGAGGCCCCCCTGGTTATTTTGGAGGTTAGAGGTGGCGTTGGTGGCGGCGGAATTGACCGCGGTGGCGGTGCGAAGGGTGGCAGGGGCTGAAGTTGGTTGTTTGGGGAGGGCGACTTTGCACGGCCGGGGTGGCTCGTGCAGGGGAAATCAAGGGACGAGGAGGGTTTGGTTAGATAGAGGGTGGTGCAAGGAGTGGTTTTGGGGGTGTTTTGGCAGTCGACGATAAGCGGCGGTGGTGGACTGCTCGTCTAATGGGGTGGCGGCGAAAGTGGCTGATTCTGGGGTTTCAAAATCAAAATTCAAATTAGGGCAGCTTATGGGGTATATATATAGATCGATTGGCCGGGCAAGGACAAGGGGAAGAAGACAAAGGAGGTGTAGATGCCAGGCATGCCACCCGGTGGCGGCAGTCGAGGCGGTTCTGCCATGGCAGGGGCGTCGGAGTCGAGGGAAAGGGAAAAGGCCAGGGTGCTCGGAAGAGGGGAATAGGTTGGTTGGGGTTGAAATTGTGAAAGAAAGCGACGGGAGACGGAGGGAAGGACGGTGGCAGCATTGGTGGCCGACGGAGTGCTGGGTTGCAGATCCTCGGTCGCCGCCACGCCTCAAGGAAGAAGAAGAAGAGGGAGAGGGGGTGGATCAGACGGTCCAGGGGAAAGAAAGAAAAGAAAAAAAAACAGTTCGGCCGGCTGGGTGTTGGGGCACAGAAGAGAAGAAAAAAAAGGCGGCTTGGGCCGCGCGAGACAGGGGGAGAAGGGATTTGGGCCGGCGGGCTGGCCCATTTCCAGGGGAGAAGGAAAAATAAGAAAAAGGAGAAATGAGAGAAAAGGAAGAAAAGGAAAAGAAAAGAGAAAAAGGAAAAAGGAAATTAGATGGGTTGGGGTATTTTGGGTGTTTGGTATTACTATATTTTTTTTATATATATTTAAAATTAATAATAATAATAATAATAATTAAATTTCTTTTTAGGTTAATTTGGCTATTTTGGATAAATTTCCTTAACTTTCATGTTAATTAGTAGAATACCCTAATTTTTTCCAATTAAATTCTTCATTATTTTCCTCTTGATTTACCTTAATTAACTCTCTTAATTATAATAAAATCATTTATTTAATCAATTTGCCTAATAAATCCTTATTTGGCCATAATTTTTAGAATTAAAATTTTGGGGTATTTCAACAGCCTTCCCGTCCAGCGCAACCACCGACCCCCTCTCTACACGCCCATTGCATGCAGCCCCAACCCACTGGTTCCTCCCAGCCCCCTCCTATTTTCTCTCGGCACCCATCCCGTCACCATCCTACCTGCTCCCCTCTATTTTCGTCCACCTATCAGCGACGCCCAGGCTCCCGTCCAGCACACTCATCCATCGCCCAGCCCCTGTTGCTTCCCCCTCTATTTCTTTAGCCTTCCCGACCGAACCCAGCCCTGCATCTTTTCCCCCGATCGCAGCCACCCTGCAGCTCACCACCACCAGCCCTCGAACCAGCAACCCCTCACACAGCACCACCAACGCCTTCCTGCCTCCCCCGTCGCAGCTCCAGCCCACCACCATTCTCCTCCTGCCTGCCTCAATCCATAGCCCCTGCAGCTCTCACTGCAGACTCCAACAGGGACGAAGCCAATTCAGAACACATGGGGTCGCCTGACCCCATGGATTTTCTGCAAACAATATATATTTTATATACAATCTTAAAGACGGAAAACAATTCTGGACCAGTGGTAAGAGAGATGTAAAAATATTTAAGTGTGGTCTGGGGTCCTGGGTTCGAACCCCAGTTTTGCCACAAATTTTACCGTGTTTTTTTCCTAATTTCACAGTGTTTTTTGTTCCTCATTGGCTGACTTGCGTTGCTCGGTTGCCCTGTTTCGTCCATCTTCATTTCGAATTTGGCCCGTCTCCTTGACTCCCACTCTCTCCCGCTCGGTTGCTCGAGTCTCGACAGTCGACCCTAGGCTCCAGCCTCCAGAGTCCAAGCGCCGCTAACCCTACCCCGCCAGCCGCCGCGCCCGCTCGCTCGCTCAGGATTGCTGGCCGCCAGGCGCCAGGCAAGCAGGCACCCACCGCCCAGTCGCACACCGCACACGACGACTAGCGGCGACTGCGACGTTGCTGACCTACAGTGTTGGCTGCTGCTGTCTTGCCTCGCCCGACGCCGGTTGTTCGAAGATTTGTTGCATTCTGTTCGAAGTGTTCGAACGCCGCAACCCAACACTAACTGCCCGAGATCCAGAGAGATTGAGATTTGAGAGGGTGAGGGTTTTTTTTTATTTAAGATAAAATATAATATGTATTTTTGTTAATTGAATTAGTTTGTATTTTTATTTCTAATTTTATTGTGAATATGTGAAATTGGAATAGTTTGTATGTTATTTGTTAATTAGTTGATTATTGTATTTTTTGAATTAGGTTATGTTAATTTTGAATTAGTATGGTATGAATTATTATTGTGTAATGTTAATTTAGTTGAGTATGAGTATTTTAGTTAATGGAATTAGTTTGTATTTTTATTTCTAATTTTAGTGTGAATATGTGAAATTGGAATATTTTGTATGTTATTTGTTAATTAGTTGGTTATTGTATTTTTTGAATTAGGTTATGTTAATTTTGAATTAATATGGTATGAATTATTATTGTGTAATGTTAATTTAGTTGAGTATGAGTATTTTTGTTATCCAAATTAGTTTGTATTTTTATTTCTAATTTTATTGTGAACATGTGAAATTGGAATAGTTTGTATGTTATTTGTTAATTAGTTGATTATTGTATTTTTTGAATTAGGTTATGTTAATTTTGAATTAGTATGGTATGAATTAGTTGAGTATTTGTTCACTACATCTTGTATAATTGTATTGTTGTATTCATAATTGCATATTTGATTTTATCAAATTAACATGTGAAAATATCTTCAAAAGCGGCCTAAAAACAAAGAACGAGCTAATGGGAACAATTCTAATCCAGTTCCTAGTCCTGTAATTCATGAACAAGTTTCTTCATATCTTCATCAATCTCAAGCTACACAATGCAATTGGATGGATTTAAATTCTCTGGAACTTGATCCAGGTCTGAGGAAAAAAATTTCAGATTTCCATCCAAATCAGCAAGATGAGGTAAGGAGAGCTTATATTCGTCTTGGTCCTTTCCAACCTCGTGCACACAATTTTCCAACTAAACTTATTGCTGGAAAAAATCGAAGATTTGTTGCATCTTGGTTTGATCAGTATAACTGGTTAGAATATAGTATAGCAAAAGATGCTGCTTTTTGCCTACCATGTTACTTGTTTAAACAAGAATTTGAAGCCGGTGGTGATCATTTTGTGGGTCAAGGTTTTGGGGGCTGGAATAAAAAGGATAGGATTGAAGTTCATGTTGGTAATTGTGATAATCCTCATAACAAGGCTGTGAAAAAATGTGATACTTTGATGAATCAAAAGTATGGCATTCAAGCTGCTTTGTTAAAACAATCTGAAATAGTGAAATCTGAGTATCATATTCGTCTAGAAGCATCAGTCATTGCTATTAGATATATTCTTCGACAAGGACTAGCATTTCGGGGAAATGATGAATCAGATAGTTCAAAAAACCGAGGTAATTTTTATGAGCTCCTAAAAATATTACAAGAAGTTAATCCATATCTGGCTAGTTTTATGTTGAAAAATGCTCCGAGAAATAACAAGATGACTTCTCCTGATGTTCAAAAAGATATTGCTTGTGCTTGTGCAACTGAAATAAGTAATGAGATTATTAAGGAGATAGGGGATGATGTTTTTGGCATATTAATTGATGAATCTGGTGATATATCTGAGAAAGAACAAATGGCTGTTGTTGTACGTTATGTGGATCGTAAGGGTTTTGTGATGGAAAGATTTATTGGTATTGCACATGTAGCTGATACAACTGCCGTGTCACTCAAATCAACACTTGAGACAATGTTAGTGAAATATAAATTATGCATATCAAGAATACGAGGACAGGGCTATGATGGAGCAAGCAATATGGGAGGAGAATATGGTGGTTTAAAAACTTTGATTCATATTGAAAATAATTCAGCATATTATATTCATTGTTTTGCTCATCAGCTTCAGTTGGCACTCGTTGCAGTTGCAAGGTCTCATGAAGATGTTGATTGGTTGTTTTTTATCGTTACAGGTGTTGTTAATGTAATTGGATCATCTAACAAACGTCGAGATATGCTTCGAGATAAACGTGCTATTGAATTAGAAGAAGCATTTGATCTAGGCAAGATCGAACATGGGTGTGGATTGAATCAAGAATCAGCCCTTTCAAGGGCCGGAGATACTCGTTAGGGGTCACATCTTAAGTCTCTTTCAATTTTGGTTAAGTTATTTTCTCCGGTTATTGAAGTACTTGATTTTTTGAAAAAAGATTCAAAAAGTAGACAGAAAGGTGAGGCTAGAGCTTTCAAAGATCTACTAATGTCCTTTGAGTGTGCTTTCATGTTACATTTGATGAGAAGGGTTCTAGGTATCACGAATGACTTATCTCAGATGTTGCAGAAGCGTGATCAAGATATTGTAAATGCCATGAGACTTGTTCAACTTGCTAAACAACGCCTCCAAACAATGAGGGATGAAGGATGGGAAGATCTTATTGTTGAAGTTTCTTTATTTTGCCACGATAAGAATATTGTGATTGCAAATATGGATGATCGGTATGTTAAGGAAAACAAATCACAACGGTTGGCTCCATTTCTTACAAACATGCATCATTACAAGTTTGATTGCTTCTACAACATATTAGACTTGCAATTAGAGGAGCTTGAATCACGTTTTGATGTGATAGGCACTACGTTGTTGTCATGTGTAGCATGCTTGAATCCATCAGAGCTATTTTCTGCTTTTGACAAAGCTTCATTGATTAGGTTAACAAAGTTTTATCCTGAGGATTTTTCTGACGTTGATGTTGTGATACTGGATAATCAGCTTGAGAATTATTTTTGGATGTTCGAACTGATGAAAGATTTTCTGAATTAAAAGGACTCGGTGATCTCTCAAGGAAGTTAGTGGAAACAAAAAAGCACACTACATATCCTTTGGTTTATATGCTTGTGAAGCTGGCTTTGATTTTACCGGTAGCTACTGCAACTGTTGAAAGAGCTTTTTCAGCAATGAGTTTTATCAAAAACAAGTTGCGAAATCGTATGTGTGATGAATGGGTACATAATTGTCTAATGTCATATATAGAAAAAGATGTATCTGATACCATTAGTAATGAGACTATTATAGCTCGGTTTCAAAATATGAAACCTCGACGAGTACAATTGTAAACGAATATCTATGTATGATTTTGGATAATATTAAATATATTATTATTATAATTATAATTTATGTTATTATTTTATATTTAGATATATGCTTGTTATTTATTGGGACCCCATGCATTTTATATCCTGGCTTCGTCCCTGGACTCCAACACCCCAGCTCCTCCACCTTTCCCCCTTCGTGCTGCCCTGTTCCACCGCAGCCCTTCGCCTCGCCCACTTCGCATCCAGCAGCCCCGACAACACTTCCCGTCCAGCCACCAACCCAGCCCACCGAGCCACCCCCGCCGCCCCTTCGTTTCTTTCAAGCGTGCATGGCTCACGCTGCGTATGCAGGGTGAGTTGTGTGTATTAAAAAAAAAAGAAAATAAAAAGTATATATATAATATCGGTACCCATTTTAAGTGTAAGGGTATTTTAGTAATTTTTTGAAAAATAAATATTTTTATATTATAATTACTATTTTACTTGATAAATATTAATTCGATAATTTTGGTATTATTTTTAGGTACGAAAGGTTGATTAGCAGGATCCGATAAATTTAGTAGGATACCGCTATTTTTGTATTTTTGCTGGAATTCAGGTAACTGTCATACCTTACTAAAATTATAAATATTGCGTTATAGCACATTAGGGTTTTTGGTGGATGAAATATGTTAAGTATGATTTATTTCATATGATTATGTGTTAATTATTATTATCATGAAAACAGATAAATCAAGCATGTTATCTTATGTAAATTATGTCGAGTATGAAAGTATGTTTTAAAATGATTCTATTGATGGAAAAATAATTTGTATGATAATTATGTATAAAATAATAGGTTGAGCATGCTTAGAAATAATTATAGAATAATTATTATGGATGTGTGCCCTAGGAGCACTTTAGTCATTTTTGCGTACCATGGTATTGTCTTGAAAATCATGCATAATATGTATTAGCTATTGTCGAGTATGTGAGTATGTGTTTTGGATGGATTAAAGGTGTGGAAAAGGATTTTATGTGTAAAATTATGTACAATGGCAAAATGGTCATTTAACATATTTGATAATTTAAATTGTGTAATGAGTAATTTAATTATGGTGTTTTAGCCTTTTCATGGAAAATGAATAAATAAAATGGAACTAGTATTTAAATAGATGGTAATCTGGAAAATTTTAGTCTCGGGGGTATTTTGGTCTTTTTCGGCCTAAAGTATCCGGATGTGAATAATTGAGCCTAGGATGACCTTATTGTATTTTGATGTTGGCTTCGAACTTGACCTTGATTATCGTTGTCCTGAATGATTGAAAATAAGTAAGAACGGTTAAGTATGAGAATTGAATTTATCTGTATTATATGCGATTTCGTGGTCACCTTAATAAAATACTAATATTTAAAGTGAAAGACCTCGAGATCGGGAATGGTGGCTCCTAGGGTTCGCTACCCTAAGGACGTGGTTTAGCCCACAGTTAATATGGATTTTTGCTGGTGTAACACCCCCAAAATTCACTACTGAAAAATTTCGTTAATTAAAGGAGATTAGCGGAAGCAAATTAATAAAACGTGAACTTTGGGAGTATTACCGCCACACTTAGTACCATACCGGTTCACTCATACCGTTCCAGTACCAAGTGCTAAGGCTAAGAAAAATAAAATACAATTTGAAAGAAGTTCAACTTATATAAATCAGAGTAGCGCATCAAATCTTTTACAGGAATAAAATCCACCAATGGTGGTTACAGTAACAACGTAATATTAAAACCAGGAATTTAAAGAGAAAGAGAAAACCCTAACGATACCGGATAACTCCTTACTCTCTTTCCCGTAGCCCACTTGAGTAGCACCTGAAAAGACCTGCAAGGGCACTGCCCATTGAATAGGCAGGGGCCCTATAAAGGGAATCCCTTCAATACTACGGTACTGAGTAACCCTTTAATACCACACTTAAAGACAGGCTCGCATACGACACATAATGCAAGCTACATACATAACAATAACATACATAATAATTTATAAGTCACGATCGATACTTTTGGGCCTTAAGCCATGTCATAGTGTGAAATTGATACATTCAGGCCTTAAGCTATTATTCCATCATCATTCAACCAGTCTCATATTTTATATCCATGTGAGTGCGAGGACCCCACTTTTATAGCCGGTGGACCGGAAGATAAACACACAGGGCAGAACGCCTCTGACCACTATTATTTGCCGGTGGACTGGACTGGCCCCGACTCACATGGTGTTCCACTATAAGTGATTAGTATTTTTCCATAACTTTATTCACATACAATACTGGTTTTATTGAGCTCGGGACCCCCACTATTATTGTCGGTGGACCGGAATATATATAAAATCATCATCCAGGGCACAACGCTCATGGCCACTATTATAACCGGTGGACCGGGATATATAAAGAATCATCATCCAGGGCACAACGCTCCTGGCCACTATTATAACAGGTGGACCGGTACTCAATATCATAATCATCTGGCCCCGGCTCATTAATATTCCACTTTCAATAATAGTATCTTCCCTTTCTTTAATCACCACATCAATCATATTTATTTGCCTCGAACGGGAGATCAATAACCCGGGACACAAAGGTACACCGGTCGTACCGGTGCATATATAAGCTACTCAGTACCCTTTAACCGCGAACCCAAGGACGCAAAGGTACCCTGGTCGTACTGGTGCATAAAGCTAACTCAGTACCCTACCGACAAGGACACCTAATCCATAAGTATGCATACCCCCTAACTAGGTCCGTAGAGCTAGAAAGAGTAAGATATAGGGCCTGGCTGGGGCACAAAGGCACACCAGCAAATACCAGAATAATCGTGGACTAAACCACGTCCTTAGGGTAGCGACCCCTAAGGAGTCACCATTCTCGATCTCGAGGTCTTCCACTTTAAGTAATAGTGTCTTAATTAAAGTGATCACGAAAAGCACGATAATCAGATACTTATTCACTTTCAATCATTCCGATATCATTAGTCATTTCTTATTCAGATGGTTATCCAGGATGTCACAGAGAAACGTTAAGGCCATACTAATTATCAAATATTCTTACTTGGCTACTCAGCATTATTTGAATCATATTATAATGTTCCACAATCTCAAAGACATGTTAGGTACAAATTACTCATTTTCCCTTTACTTATATAATTGTTAAGTATCCATTCCTTACTCACCAAATTACCATGTTACCCTTTAGGTTACATAATTACCAGATTACCCCTTGTCCAATTTAGATTACCAAATTATCCCCTACACTTTTTAGATCACCATTCACCCCTCTTAATTGCCACACTTATCATATTTCCCATTTGGTTGGTTCGATTACCAAATTGCCCTTCTCCTTTGTTAAAATTACTAAATTGCCATTGAGTTGGATAAATTACTAAATTACCCTCCTTCCTTATCATGATTACTATTTTGCCCCTTTAGTTGGTTAAATAATTATCACTTTATCCTTTAATTGGCTAAGTCACCAAATTGCCCCTTTAGTTGGATAATTACCAAATTGCCCTTCTCCTTTATCATAGTTACTATTTTACCCCTCTCAATTATTTTAATTGCCTTTTTATCCTTTTTAACTATCATAAATCCCAAATTACTCTTCTTCATAATTACCAATATTAATTTACCCTTCTTCATAATCATAATTATCAATTTACCCCTCTCTATATTTATAATTACTATATTACCCTTCTCCATTATTAAAATTACCATAATGCCCTTTAATTGGTTAATTTACCAAATTACCCTTCTCTAGTATCATACTTATCCAATTGCCCTTCTACAATCATAATTTAATTGCTAAATTATCATTCGCCGTTATCATAATTAACAAGTTACCCCTTACTCCCAAGTTTACCATAATATCCTTTTATTTACAAAATTACCCTTCTACCCCTTACTCTCAAATTACCATACTATCATTTTATTTACAAAATTACCATAGTACCCCTTCTTCTTATAAAATTTCCATAACACCCCTTCTACTTTACAATTTACTATTTTATCCTTTTACATCCAAAATTACTATTTTTATTCTTCCTTACAAAATTACCATTTTGCCCTTCTTTCCCAAAATTACCATATTACCCCTTACTTATAAATTACCATTTCGCCATTCACTTATACCATTACCATATTACCATTTACTTATGAAATTACTATTTTCCCCCCCTTTACTTTCAAAATTACCATATTGCCCTTTTAATTGAAAAATTACCATAATGCCCTCCTTCATCCAAAATTACTATTTTATCCCTACTTCCAAAATTACCATTCTTAACATTTACTTATAAAATTACTATATGGCCCCTTTGACTCCATAATTACCGCTTTACCCTTTTCTCCAAAAATTACTATAATACTCCTTTACTTATAAAATTATCAATTGGCCATTTAATCATAAAATTACCATATCATTCATTTATCTCAAAAATTACCATAATACCCTTCTTTCTCACAACTTACAATTTTATCCTTTTACTTATAAATTATCATTTAACCCCCTTTCTTTGTAAATTACCAAAATTACCCTTTTACTTATCAAATTACTGAAATACCCTTTTCACTTATAAAATTTCCACTCAACCCCTTTATTCACCATTTTCAAGAACTTACTAACACTACATAAAATAATGATATTAGTACTTCATTCTTATCATCTAAGTCCACCAACTTGTCATTATTCAACATAATACTCATTAGCAACTACATACATTAGATCACATACTTCATAAGCATAATTACTAAAATACCCTTAGACAATAATATTACTCATGCATTAGCAACTACATACATTAGATCACATACTTCATAAGCATAATTACTAAAATACCCTTAGACAATAATATTACTCATGCATTAGCAACATAATACATCATAAACAAGTATTTAATATTTCCATCAATAATCAAACTTCTTCCTTAATTATCGTACCTACACATGGCACAAAGGTTATCATACTTTTCATTTTTATCAAGCAATATAAGCAACCATATATATATATATCATGCTAAGCACACAAACCATGCATAAAATCATACTAAATCCCTAATGTGCTAGCATATGTTTTTCCATGTATTTAAGGGAGGATTAACGGTTACCTTAATCCCGCAAAATATCAAATCTTACCAAGCATAATTAGCAACTCAAAACCTAAAAATAGTATCCATCATTGTTGTGTTAGAAATAAGAAATTAAAAGGATAAGACTTTATAAACAAAATTATTTAATAATAAAACACTTTAAATTAATTATCAATATACCTAAAAAATTTTCCAAACAAATTCCAAAATAAAGGGGAGCTCACGCTGCATAAGCAGCGTGAGTCTCATGCAGAAATGAGAGGGGAAAAGGCTCGAAGAGGGGTGAGGTAGAAGAGAGGAGAGGTGGCTCGGTTTAGGGACTTTAGGCTAGAAAAGAAGGTAGTTGGGGGAGGTTTCAAGGAAAGGGAATGGTGCAGGAGTGGAGAGGGGGTGTAGGTGGAGGCTAAGGGTGGTTTCACGGGGGCATAGGGCGGCGGAGACGACGGCGGCAAGGCGGCGAAGTTGGCTGCCGAGATGGGTCGAGGTGGAGGGGCTGAGAAGGAAGGAAAAGGAGAGGGAAGAATGGAGGGGTGCAAGGGTTGTTTTCGGCCAAATAAGGCATGGCAGTTGTAGAGGGGTTGCAGGATGTCGAACGGTGGGTTGGGTGGCGGCACAGGTGGCCAGAAGGCGGCAGAAGTGGCAGTTGCAGGTGGCTCGGCGGTAAGGGGAAAAAATTGGGGAGAAAAAGGAAGAGGTGGAGAAGGGAGGAAGTGCAGGGCTCGAAGGGGATTGGGGGGATCTCGTGGTGGTTCAGGGTGGTAGTAGGTGGTGGCAGAAGGCGGCGCAGGGGTTGGGCTTGGTGGTTCAAGCGGCGGCGGGCGACGGTGATCAATAACCGGGAAAAAAAATGAGGAAGAAGGAAGGAGAGAGGAGGGAGCTCGAGGGAAGGAGAAGGGCTCGAAAATGAGGGGAATGAAGGGCTAGGGAGATGGAGAAAAAGAAGAGGGAGAAGAGAGGGGCAGGGCTGGCCGGCAATCGGTGCTGCAGGTGGCAGGGCTGGTCGGGTGGCAGGGGAAAGAGGGGGAAGAAGAAGGAAAGGGAGAGGGTCACGCGGGGTGTGGTCCAAGAGCCGGTTTGGCTCGAAAAAGGAAAGAAAATGACGGGGGAAGAGAGAGAGGGAGAAGATGAAGGGAGAAGCGGGTCGGTCGAAGGGAAATGAAATAAGGCTGAACCGGCCGGTCAGGGAAAAAAAGAAAGGAGGCGGCTGGCTGTGATGGGTGGGCGCGAGGAGGAGAAGGGGGACGGGTCTGGCCCAAACGTGCGGGGGAGGAAGCCAGGTCGGCGGCCCAAGGGAGGGGAAAATGGGAAAAAGAAGAGGAGAAAAGGAAAAAAGGAGAAAAAGGGTAAGAAGGAAAATGAAAAAATAGGGAAAATAAGGTAAATTAATTTATAAAATCATAAAATGTAATATTCTTGATAAATTATTTAATTTAATAATTTAATTCATTAAAACCTAATATATTAGTTTAAAAAGGATAAGGTAGGTAAAATATTAGTTTTGAAAATTTATTTAAATAAAATAATATGAAAATAGCAAAATATTGATTTTTAATTTATTAAATACTCTTATCCGAACTTACATACTCTAAAATCCATAAAATAATTAAAATAATTAATTTTAAAAGCAAATATTATTTCAGATAAAAGTTATTTATTAAAATATAGGTTTTTAAAATTTTTGGGGGATTACAGCTGGTGTGCCTTAGTGCCCCAGTCAGGCCCTACATCTTACTCTATTATGTTCTACGGACTAATAGGGGGTATCGATACTTATGGATTAGGTGTCCTTGTCGGTAGGGTACTATGTTACCTTCGTGTACCAGTATGACCAGGGTACCTTTGCGTCCTTGGGTTGATAGTCGGTAGGATATTGTGTTGCCTTGTTGCGCCGGTATGACTGGAGTACCTTTGTGGCTCTAGGTTGATTGATCTCCCCTCGAGAAAGTAAATAAAAATGGAAATGATATGATTTGATGGAAATAATGATTATCGGATTATTGGATTGTTTGGTTGCAGCCTTCGTGCCTACCCGAGGTTTCGGTAGTAGCCTTCGTGCTTACCTGTGATTCGGTAGTAGCCTTTGTGTCTACCTGAGGTTTCGGTAGTAGCCTTCGTGCCTACCTGTGGTTTCGGTAGCAGCCTTTGTGCCTACCTGAGGTTTTCTGTGGTTTCGGTAGCAGCCTTTGTGCCTACCTTTGTATTTGGTAGCGGCCTTTGTGCCTACCAGTGTTGGTTTTATGTCTGTGAACATACTTGTGATATTATGGATCTTATTATGCTGTATCTGTAAGTTTACCTGTGACATTATGGATTTATTATGCTGTACCTGTAAGTATGCCTGGGATGATATGAATCTTAGTAAATTATACCTATGATGTACATGATTGTTTGGGAATTTATGCTGAGACGTGAATTATGCTGAAGTTGGGTTTCAATTATTACTCAGAGAGTATTTTTGGGATGTTTAATAATTAGTTTGGTTGTGTCAGATAAATGAAAATGAGCAGTACGTGACCTTGATAGAAATTGATCATCTGAGTGATTATTGTATCTCAATCATCGTATTTATATGTATATATCTTATACAATGTTAAATTTATGCCTTGCATGTGTTCCATGTTGATTTATCGTATTAGTTTGGTATAAAGGGTTGCTCGGTACCGTAGTATTGAAGGGTTCATTTTGGTGGGCCCCTGCCTATTCAATGGGCAGTGGACTTTGCAGGTTAGCCTCTGAGCTCAATCAAATGCTGATAGTTCGGATTTGGGAGCGTAGGACTATCCGGTGTTTCTTTCGTTATCTTATTTCCGGTTGTATTTGGACCCTCGTGTCCTGCTATCATTTCTCTCTTGAGTTTCGTAAACTGTTAATGTCATTTTTAATTAACAATATTTATCTAATCTTCTCTCTATCCTGATTTCTGTAATCATAATATTAATTTAAGCGGATTAATGAATTTAGCCTTAGCACTTGGTATGAGAATGGTAGAGAAAACCAGACTTGTACCAAGTGTGGCGGTAACACCCTTTGTTTTTATTGTTTTAGCTTCCGCACTTAACTCTGTAAACGAAAATTTTCAGTTGTAAATTTTGGGGTGTTACATGAGGGGATATAAAAATTGATTAAAACCATAGGTTCCCACTAATGTTGGGTAGAAACTAAGCAAACAGCAACAACAACAAAGTGCTTGTTGTCTACCATTGCCCAACATGTAGTAGTAAGTATGTTTGGAGGTAAAGTAGAGACGCAAGCATCTCCTACTAAAAATTCACCTTCGATTTGTTTAGCACTAAAGATTTTTTTTTTGTAAGTAACTAAACTATGTAGTTCTAAAATTATAGAGCATGTACTTGCAATGTTTTCACCATCTTATTCGGAATAATAAAGATGAAGACAGTCGAATAATAATAATAATAATCATAATGAGTAAATTGGAGAGGAGTAAACAAATATGAATCGTTATATACAAAATAAAGTCAATAAAATGATTAAAGAAGAGTTTAAATTTATTGTTCTAAAATTATTATAAGGTGTTTAGTTTCTAAAAAACATTTATCAAAATTTTAGAAAACATGTTCATAATTTACTTTTTCTATTTTGTGATCGAAAAACTAAAAAACATGGTTTTCCAACTTTGTAAAGAAAATTGAAAAATAACTTGTACTAATTTTTTTATATATAAATATATGCCCTTATTTTCTACATGTTTTCTAATTCGAATACTCTTAATGTTGATATTATTATTATTATTAGTAATAAAAATATTAATATGCTTATTTTTAATAATAATAATATTATTTTTACCATTATTATTATTATAAATATTATTATTATTATTGGTATTGTTATTTTTATTATTATTTTATTAATAATAATAATAATACTATTATTATTGAAATAACTAATAATATTATTATAAATATTGTTGGTAATGATAATGATCATCATTATCATAGTCTTCATTATCTAATGTAGAAGAAGATAAATATGTTATTAAAAAATTTTAATTAAAAGATACTTTTAGAGCATGAATATATATATATATATATAATTTTTTATTAAAAATTAGAAGTAGAAAATAGTAAATTATTTTTTAAAATTAAACACACTCCGAATTATTTTTTAACTTCTTTTTGTGTGCAAATATGGGCCACTTCAATCCATTATTACCAAACCCAATTGAAATGTATAAAGAAATTGTAGATCGGTCTTGAGTCATATTTCATCAGTGAAGTACGAAAAGACATTCAAATTTACGTTTTAAAATTTTGTTGATGTCGCAATAAGTATTAAAAGTTTTTTTTTAATTTAAAAAAAATATTAATGACTTATATCAGCTAATATGAGTAATAGTTTTAATTTTTTATCTCTCTCTTAATTTTAGCAGATTTGATCTCTTTTTTTAAATTATAATATATATATCATTTTATTCTATCTTTATATTTTAAATTTTTAGTTTTTCTCCCGATAACATACCCATCGTCATAGTTCGAAATAAAGTACCGGGGCCTGACGCTGACCCACTAAGGATCATGCTGCTTTAACAGCAATTTTTATGTCCACTACGACCGACCAGCTTGTCCTGGTGTTATCTCCACCACTAATGGTTCATAACCCCACCGGCCTCCGGACGTGTTGGATCATATCAAATCCATCATATTCATAGGACCTCAAAAGGAATCATTCGAGCATAATTCGATGGAAGATCTGCCAAAGTAGCTAGGCCCCACAATTACGCAACGAAGAAAAACAGATATTGGAGGAATAGGTTATCTGTGATCAGGCCCCAAGCTTAGAGAATCTAGCAGCCAGGACGCTGACAAATAACTCTATTGCTCTATCGTTTGCGTACAAGTCAAAAAATGTGTTGACATATGTTACACCGAAGAATTTTATAAATTATCGTCTTTGTTGGCGACAGAGCCGGCCTTTACCGGCCCTAGAAAGTTATTATTATTATCATTATTTATTTTTTATTTATAGACAAGTGCAATAATAAATAATAAGATAAAATTATAAAAGAAACTATGAAGTACTGCTCGATTATACGGGCGATAGAAAAGGATAATTTTAAAAATTGAATCCATGATAAATATGGTATTATAAGTAGTTGATCCGTTTAATAGTTAGATTAGTACTTCGGATTAATTGGACTATAATATATACTAAGTTAAAAATATAAAAAAAATATATAAAAAATTAAATTATATATAAATTTGACCGACTCCTAATAATTTTTTAACCGATTTTCTTTTTTATTATTATTTTTAATCGATTTTGACTTATTTTTACTCATCCTGAACTCCTAATAATCAGTACATAAAATCTAACCAATGACTTAATCGATTCACATCACAATTGGTTCATTGTTTTAGTAGTTGGACCAATAGTTTTGACTAATTAAACTAGTGGTATATATTAAATAAAAAATATATAAATATATATATAAATTAAATTATACATGAATTTGACTAACTATTAATTAATTTTTTGATCAGTTCACTAATTTTTACTGATCTAAACAAAATTTGACCAAATTTTACTAATTTTAAACTCCTAAAAAATGATACATAAAATTTGAACATTGTCCTGATTGGTTCGCCAGTCAGACTGACTGATTTAGTTCGATTTTTAAAACTATGAATTTGATTAAAAAATAAAAAAAAAATATACATAAGAATCTATAAAGTTTATTACAATTGTTATGAAATAAAATAAATTAAAATTTCTAATATTTAAAATCCATAAGATGAACTATTAAACTATTACCTAACCTTATAGCCTATCATCTAAGCTATTAAAGTATAAGAATTCAAGAACCATAATTAGAGTCTTGTATCTATGGATATGATATGACTATAAATTTTTGACTAAGCTGAATAGGTAACTACTAGTATTTAATAGCAGTAAGAAAAAAAATGAAGTAGGATTCAGTTTATCATAAGTTAAATTTAATTAAATTATCTTATTTCATTCATACATTTGCAAACTAGCTATGCATACTTTACATTTATAATGTATTAACTATGTGAATATTTTGATAAAAATATAATAAATATAATATGCACAATTTTGACAATGATCAAATTTTATATCTCTAGTTTTATAAAATTATGATATTATAGATGAAGTTTAAAATTAATTCTATATTATATATTATAATGTATTATGTCAAATAAAATATCCCATATATCATATATCTACATTGTCATTTTTTAATGTTGCATATACATATGGCCATATGCGTGTAGCAATTAATGAAAATCCATAAATTACATAGTGCTACAAGTAGTAGGTAGTATATTGCTATGGAGAAAATTTGCAATTTTTTGTTATAAATTTGATATCTTTTGTTTGGGGCTTTAGGGAAGGAGCCTCTATTAAGAGGTTAGTATTGTAATACTCTACTTTTTATACTTTTAATGTGCGTTAATAAGTATGTTTATTTTGATTTAAGTTTATTTAATATTGAGTTGAATGTGTGTTTTAAAATTGACATTTTAGAGGGGAGACTAAACTTTTGTGGGAATGAGTTAGTTGGTTTGAACTCGTACCATTTTACTAGTTTTTATCTATCTTTGGTGTTTTGAGTTGTTTTTCCGACCAGTTCTAATGGATCAATCAACTAGTGAAACCAAACAACTGGTTATGTCATGCTAGTCAATTGATTCATTCCACCTATGATTTTTTGTGCCTGATTTGATTCAAATATTTTCCAAATGATCTTATAACTTGTTAAGTATGCTTTGTGGTGTTTGCAAAACATTTATAGGTTTCTTACCACTCTTGATTGGAAAGTTATTTGGCTTTAATTAGTTTGGGGATAGATTTGTCAAGAAAATTGTTGGCTGACCTCTTCCTCCATGTCTTTTTTTCCTCTCTCCTCTCCTCTATGAATGGCTAGTCGTTAGTGTGATCTGCTTACAAAATTATCTACAAAGATTCAAATTTTGTCCTATCATTCCATTTGTCTCTTTTCCCCATTCCTTGATAACTATAGTTGATCGTTAGCATCAAAGCACTTCTTCTATGCACCATTTTAGGTCAACTCGAATTTCCCTCCAATTATGTCATAAATTATTTGTCTAGGGTTAGAGGAAGGAATTTTTTTGGCTATTAATTCCTTGAAGCCACCCCCACCCCTAACTCCCTTTTCCCTCTTTTCCACTCATCTCTCCTTTAGTGCTAAATATTTCTCTAACTTGCTCCCATTTCTCTTTACTCCTTGAATTCTTCCCTTCTACTTCTTCATTTATTTTTGTCTCTTCTTCTTCCGATCCTTCTCTAACTCTTTTTCCCGTTAAATAAGAGAGGGCTAGATTTAATAAATCTTGAAGATTTGTGTATTCCTCTTAGTTTTCTAATTTTTGGTAAAGGTTGTGTTTTCCATGTACTATTTTTTATTATTTATCTTTAAGCCTTGTTTTAGTGGTTGGATTTCTCTTAGGAGGTTTTTCTAATTTTTCTTATGTTTTTTCTTAAGTTACTCAAGTGGTTGGGAGTTTTGGCCCTTCTAGTTGAAGGAAGACCATTATTTTCTTCTTTTGTTTGTTCTAAATTGAGTCTAAGGTAAATAATTTTTGTTCCCTTGTACATTGAATGGAATGAAAATGATGTGTTTAGTGTGATTTTTGTGTTCACGTGAATATTTGGAAGAAAAAGTGATCTTTAATATAGTGTTGGTGAAAGTATCCAAATATGAGTAGATGAGAATGATACGATGACCTTCTAGACATGTCAGCAATAATTATATTAGGGTTTTATGATCTAAATTGTATTCCAGCATATTTTCAATTCTGACAATTTTATAACATGGATTACATAATGTATGAAGTATTTTGTATAAAGTTTGAAGAATGTTCGAAGGTTCGTAGTTTTGGTTTGATTTTAATCATGTTCAAATATGATTCTTTATGTTTGTGTAACTCTGAGCATGACTATGTATATAGCATGTTAGATATGAGATTTGGAGTTCTGAAATAGTTTGTGTGCATGAGATGGATGCCTATAATGAATTAGAAAAGCATGTCTTAGCCTTAACATGTGTTGTGTGATGTGTTTTTGAGGTACTAATTTGCTAGTTTGAATAAAGAGTAGTTGAATGGTTTACCAGTTAGTTGGTTGGTTCAGGAACTTTATGTGTTTTTTTTGCAGATCATCGGCTAATTAGTTTGAGTCAGGACCAACCAATTGGTTTGACAAGTTGATTGATTAGTCCCAAAATCAGTTAACTAGTTATTCTACTTGAGATGCATTATGTTTCTTTTATGTTTCCAAATCTATCTACTGGTTCAATAGACTAGTCATCTGGTTTGTAGGGATATAATGTGATATTTTTGTGATATATTATTAGGAGTTTGTCTAATGGTTTACCTTAGTCTTCGAATTTGTCATAGAGTTCTAATTTTGGATAAATGATTCATAAATGAATGAATTAATTGTTTGACTTGATTGGTTAAGTGATTGAAATAACACACTGGACGCTATAAATGGGCAAGTAATGGAAAATGTGAGGTTCTCATGTGTTGGAAATTCATGGATAGGATGTAGATTGGCCTATGATATGATGATTTTCTTAATAAAATACTAATCATTTAGAAGGAGAGAGTTTGTTTGAGCCTATGTTTATCTAACTCTAGAGTAACTAACTAGGGGTAGATTGTATTGTGGTATGCCTATAAACAAGGAACACTCGATGGTTCTAGTACATCTCCTACTCTATTCTACACTATAGGTGTTCTTAAAGGGGTCGGTGTCGGCATTAATGGGTTATGATATCTAGTGATGTGATAGTTGGTACTATGCTTCCTATATTATTGGTTAGAACTTTGTTTCCTATTATAATCGGTTCATACTTTGTTTCCTATGGTGCTACAATGACTAGTTTTATGATAGAGGGCTTAACATGGTCATTCGATATTCTTAAACAAATATATATTATGTTACCACATCTATTCAATATGATAACTAGAAGCCTTAATAATGGCTTGGATGATCATGTATTCTCTACGTGCTAACTACCATGCTAAGTATTGCTAATAAGATCCATGATAACTCCTTACATTATATGGTATGCATAAAATTAGTGAGATACAATATGTTGAATTATTCATGAATCTTGTCCACATGACCTACATATCCATATAGCATTAGTATGCACATGAGTAAATAGTTGTTGCACAACATGTCTACAACATTCTTTGGTGTAAGCGTGAGAACATACCTTACTTTATAATGTGTTAACCTGCCTTATATTGATGCATATCATTAAATACCATAAATTTCATGCTAGGGTAACTAGGGTTACTTAGTATGTTGTGGGCTTATGTGTGTTTTTTTTGTTTGGTTACCTATTTAATCCCACGAGTAAAGGATCTTATGTAGGTAGGAGAAGCTGGCCTGTAGACAACCCTTGTTGTGGGAGTTTATGGGTGATCAAAGAGAGTTAATTAGGCTATCTAACGAAAGACCCATCTTTATATCATGTATTAAATTTCCTTTTAGATATTTAAACTTTATTTGTTTATTTCTGCCTTTGGATGACTTGTATTTTGTTGTCATGATTTTAGATATGTAAATAAAAATTTCTCTATCCTTTATGTTATCTACGCATTTTCTCTTTAGTTGTGTTGGTTTTGGTTGGTATCGCAACCTTTTATCTAGTATGATATGGACGACGTATCATTTATCCTATGCTAAGTATAGTGGTAACTATAATACTCCAAAATTTATTATTGAAAAATTTTATTTTGCATAAGCATAATAACAAGATAATTAAATATTATTCCCATATCTTACATGAGTTAAACTTTTAGTACCATTCTCATATCAAATACAAGGTTAAATATTTACAACTAAGATAAGATAAATAGGAAAATGAGAGGAATTTTCATAAATCTTAGATAAGAGTTTGGAGAGAGAACTCTAAGTGCAGTAAAGGCAAAATACTATGAAAAGGATACAATAGAACTAAGAGTCTATAAAGTATCTGGAAAAAACTCTAGCTATTGGATAATATTGATTCTACGCTCAAGCCCAAATAGATAAATCACTCCTCCATAGAAAGTGTATCAAAATAAAAAAAAATCACTAAGGCAGTATCTAGAAACATACACATCAAAACTTGGGTTGTTTTCTCATGGGAATAAGTATCATCCATGAAAAGAATGATTAATAATTGCGTATTGAGAAAGGTAATAATACAAGTCATAAGAAAAGAGGCATACATAACATATAAGTTTACCATCAATATCCATACATGCACATTAATTATAACATGAGATGGTTCAAGAGAGGAACCGAAAGTTCCATAATAAATGATTAGACAATCCCCATTTTCTTAGTCACTTGATTTCAAGGACATCATTATTCATAGTTGGTGAAATGGTAACAATGTCCTTTTTAGGTCATGGGAACCATTATTATATTTGATGGACCGATCACATGACCTTTCTAGGGTAATCCACTCTTTATAAGCACTATTATATTTGATGGAATAATAATATGATCCTTATAAGCAATAAACACTTGGAAAACACTATTATATCCAGCAGGCTGGTACAATAATCAATCTCCTCTAAGGCATAACGCTCTCGATCACTGTTATTTTCCAATGAATGAGCTGGTATAACTTGATCCTTACTCAGTGATCATTCACTTTAAGTATTAATGTATTATTATATTGATTTTTTATCTCATTAACGTCATGCATACTTAGCATCAATATACAAGGCACATAAATCACAACTAATGGTAATTTAGGTAATTCCCAAGTGAAAGGACCACAAGGCCCTCATGAAATCCTAATTTTACAAGCCAAGTATAACTCCTCTCATAAGACTCGCTAACCCACCAAAATTTAGTTCAACATCCTAAAATATCATTATTGACCACTTATCAGAAAATTAAGATCTAACTCTAACATTGGCCCTAGGGTTGCTATACCTAAATTAAGTCATTCTCTTATTTTATCCAACCTATGCGACTCATAATTAATCCAAGTATTTCACATAAAATTCTTAGCATATTTTAACCCAATAAAAATTTTGAAATGCCAAAATTTCATATTTAACCCAAATTAACCAAAATACCATTATCTTGTTTAAATGCCTCAATACTTTTTCTTACGTAATGGGTGCCGCACTCAACCAATAGTTTAACAATTTACTCATGAAATTCATTATAGAATCCTCATCGGTTACCATGCCATATTTATTTTCCCACAAAACTCATGAAATGACCCAATGCCCTTAAGATTGAGAACTACCTAAATCTTTCACAAAACCCTACAAGTCTCAACATTGTCAACTCCTAATATTCAACATGTTCCCTCTTGATCATTCCAACATGCTAGGTTAACAGATAAGTCTTAAAATGAGTAATATCCCATAATCTCATAATCTGCATAATGATCATACTTTCATAATGTGATATATTAAGGTAATTAATTAGCACTAACAACATGATTTCACAAATAATAACTATACTAGAAATATATTGTATACAATTATCACATAACATTAAAACCCTATTCTAAGACATGTATCCTTACAATAATATAATGTTGATATCTAATAAAAATGACTCCTAACTCCCATCTTTGAAACCATCTTATGATCCCCTAAAAATCAACAGAATTAAAGGTTAGAACGCATAGCATAACAATCAAGGAAGGTAAGGTAATTAAGGAAGGAAAGGAGGGAAGAACTGAAGGAGATGGTTTGGCTTGATAAGCGAGGGTTGGTCAGTGCTTGGGGTTACTTGCATGAGTATTTCACACAGCAAAATGGGGAATAAAAGAAGAAGCTCACTATAGGTAAAAGGTAGAGTGCAAGATCGATAATATAATGCACAAGATCGATAATACAATATGAAAGCTCAGTAATGCAAGATGCACAAGATCAGAAACACAAGGCACAAGCTCGACAATGTAGGGTACACAATCCTTACAACATAAGGCATAATCCCGTCAACGTAAAGCGTGTAACTGAGGCAACTCAAGGCACACAGGCTTGGTAATGCTATGTGTAGAAGCTCGGTAATGCAAGGCGCAAGCTTAGTAAAGAAGAGACACAATTGTAAGGAGGCTCAACTACATGGAGAAGGGACACTAGGGGGCCCGACTGAGTGGATAATTCACGTTGAAGGCTAGGGGTGAGCGTACGTTGAAGGGGTTGGGGTTGTGTGAATGGAAGACATAATTGGGGTGGTGTTTGGCTAGGTGAGTTGTTGCTAAAAGCGATGATGTGGGAATCTCATGTTAGTTGAAGGATGTAGCATGGGGTTTGAAGAATGAAAGCAAAATAAAAGGAAATAGACGGAGGGGAAAAAGGGAATTTTGCAAAAAGAAATTTTAGAGCAAAAGGGAGAGAAGGGGGTTTGCTTAGGTTTCAATAAATGACTAGAAGGTGGGAGGTAAAGGGGTTATATGGTCGGTTATTGCGTGTGACATGGATGGTGTGAGGGTGTTGGGGGTGAAGTTAGGTTGTGGGGCTGCAATGTAGAAAATAGGTGGATGGGGATGGGATTATGGCATAAGAAACACTTGAATGAAGGGATATTGACCAAGAGTATGGGAAATAGTTGAGTTGTTTGTAGTAACCAAACCAAAATAATAATAAAAATGATTGGGGGCAAGTTGATGATCATGCGGGGAAGATGAGCGCAAAGAGGGGAAGAAAAGAAAGAAAAACGGGAGAAGGAAGAAGGGGTGTTTGGGGTTAGAGTTATGGTTTAAGGGTTATGAAAAAGGTTAAGATACTAATTATCATAAAGTAGGGTTAGACTAAATTTGAGGTATTATAGTAACGCCTATATTTTTTTTCTAATTGTTGACATTATACTTTTGTAAAATGGCGGTATTAAATATTTAATCTCATTTACTCTATTTTGGAGTTTTTTCTTCTTGATTTATTGGTTCCCCGTAATGATAATTATAATTGATTTTATATATATAATAATTATCACAATTGTATACATATTAAAACAATGGAGCTTCAAACAAAAAAAAAACTTATTATTCAACTAAACATAAATTACTACACTATCACACCACTTTTTATGAAGTTTGAATTTTTTTGTGTGAAAAAAGTAATTTTTCTATCCCATTGTATTGATAGACATTTGAAAATCATCGCGATTAAAAAAATATTAAAATAAGGATCGAGTATAATGATACATAATTAAATTTATAATTATATTTCTTATCTAATTTTGTGATAAATGAGTTTTTTTTATTGGAGATGTATATAAAATAATTAATAAAGATATGTAAAAAAATGTTATGTATCTTATAAATATAAAACCTTAGTACCTTACAAATATTTTGAGATCGGTGAAAAAAGATACTCCATCCATTTCATATTATATGTCATTTTTTTCTTCAAAACCTTGTTTATAAAGTTTAGCCATATTACAAAAATTCATATAAATTACATGCTACATTTTCTACCATAATATCCATTATCTCCTTCATTAATTTATGATAAAGTTACCAAATATATGTTTATGTGAGGGTCTATTAGTCATCTTTGGCATTTTATTTTCTCAAATTTATTATTCCATCTGTTTCACAATAAATAACCTATAGTTTTTATTTATTCATTTTCATTTCATAATATAAGTCATTCCAAAAAAATTTTATTGTCATATTTCTTAATTTACCATCATTCACTTCATTCATGTAACCCATAACAACTAAGTTCTTATTTGAACGTGCTTATCAAAAGTAATTATTCAAATTAATTCTTTATTTTGAAAACTTTTTAGTCTATTTTTTTTAAATAAGTAATTATCTTAGATAACTACTTTTGATAAATAACTCCAAACAAGTCTTAAATTGTTCACATTTCAATATGGGAATTTTAATCAACTTGTGTGCCATTTATCCTAAACTTTAATACTTCTTATTTTGTTTGCTAAAAAACTATAAACCCTTTATTATAAAATAGATGGAGTATTTTTTGATTAATATGCCCAAACTAAAAGTGACTTACATTGTGAAAAGGAGAGAGTGATTGTAATACCCTAAATTTTATCTAATCTTAATTCTAAGAAATTAATAGCTTAACTAAATGCTAATATTTAATTCAGATAATTTATATTTTTAACCTAACCCTATTTTTGGATGATTAATATTTTAATCTTACCTTAATTCTTTAATAACAATTTTTAAACTTAATTCTAGCCATAAAATCCCACACTTATTTTTCCTTTTTCCTTTTCCCCTTCTCGTGCTCTATTTCCTCCTTCTCCTTTTGTAGCCTTGCGAGTGTTTTCTTTCCTATTCCGACCAAATACCCATATCTTCCGTCCCTGCAACCTACCTTCCTAAAATCATCATCATCACCATCCCCTTACTCAAACCATGGGATATGTCCCATTGAAAATTTTGCCTAAAACTTTTTACCTGATCATGCCTTTCTTCTTAGTTATGCATGTGCCCCCTCTTCCATTCCTCATCATGCATGCCACTATGCATATATATATATACCCCTCAAAAAGTCTCTACTCCTCCATTTTGTCAAGCATCATAGACCCGAATGCCACCTTATTCTATTTATTTCATGCCCTATGCATCATTGTCATTTCATCATCAACATCACTTGCCACCACCGACCACCAAGCACCGCCATCACTTCCCATCATTCCCCCTTGTTGTTGCCAAACCATCGCCATCCCACGCCATTCTTTTTCCTCTCCCCATCATGCTCTATTTCATTTTTGTTGAGGCACACAACCATGCACCCTCACACACCCCTAGGCCCTAGCCATAAGCACCCTTCACCTCTCCTTCATGCGCATTATGCCCTCTCAACTAATGTATGTATTTCATGCTTTCCCATTCCCCTTAAACATTTCCTCTGGAATAGTCGTGCGGCCCATGCCTCCCTTCTAGCACACCCCATGCACCACCTTAGCACAATCATACATTCTACTATACTCCCACGCAACTCGAGCTTTTTCACTTGTTTTGGTTATCCTTATTCCCACCATCCTTTACCTTAACTTTTCTCGGTTGTATTCTTATGTTCTAATTGAATATTATTTTCGTTTTCGTATGTGACTTTTTGGTGATCTCAAAGGAGACGAGTTAGGCTTCCATGCTTAGAGACCGGTGTCCTTTTGGGTAAGGATACATGTTGTAGTTAGGAATTTTATATGCAATGTGTATTTTTGTATGTAATATTGTAATACCCCAAAAAAATTACTTAGCCTAATCCTGCATCATTAGTGCCCTAATTTGATTATAATCTTGATAAATCTTATTTTAGCATTGACCTAATTCCTTAATCCCGAAACATTAATCGATTCTGAAACCTTAAATCAGATAAATTGTAATTTGTAAACCGAAATCAAAATCCGCTAAAATTTCCTCTAATTCAAATTATTTATGGCTAATCTAAAATCACCTAAACTAAACCCTAAATATTTTTCTCTTTTTCCTTTTATTTCTTCTCCTTTGCACCGTCAAACCAAGCTGCAACATTTAAAAAATGTTGCAACTTGCACCCTCCCCACTTGCATCAACCATCACTCTCACCTCTGCACCCTTATCCATCATCCATCACCCATCACATTTCTCCTTATTCCATCTCTGCAAATCTGCACACCCTGCCACTCTTCTTCTTCCTATTCCTCTTACCCTTATGCAATACAAACACATAAACCATCCCCATCACCACCCATTGTTCCCAACACTCAACCATCTTTTCCTCTACACCACCCTGCACCATTGATTGCACGTCTTCACCTCCCCTACTTTTCTTCCTCTCTTCCCTCCCTGATTCACTCTATACATGTACACATGACCACCTTGCACCATTGATTGCATGTATTCACCTCCCCTGCTTTTCTTCCCCTCTTCCTTCTCTTTGTTTTGCCTCTATTTTGCCCATTTTGTGTCCAAAATCTTGGCCAAGTACCCCTTCTTTGTCCTTTCTTCCTTCTTCTTTTCTTCTCCTTCTTCCTCCTTCGTTCCGTGTTTTTAACTTGTGTACCACCATCTCCACCACCGTGCACCACCACAACCACCACTCGCCAACCTTTGGCCGGTGGACCAACCATCAAGGTTACCCCCAACCTTTCCTAACACCGTCGTTGGCCATCGCCGCTGACCACTGCCTCTTTTTCCTTCTTATTCTCTTCATCTGTCACATTTTTTCTAAGTGCAAGACCTCAATCACGGTCATATAACACTAAAATTTCCTATCACACGCCCATACAACCTAGCACCGCCTGGTCGTGCACAATCTTTTCTCTCGACCAGAGCTACACCATCTGCAACATAGTTGTACGACTTCCCATTTTCGACCATGCATCCCTATTTGCACCCCCAAACCTTTTCCAAACACTACTAAATTTTTACCATAGCTCCACCACACATTCTACTACTCATCCACACATCCCAAGATTCCATTTGACCACACTAGTTTTCATTTTTACCCTCTTTACCTTAATTTCTCCTTCGGTTAAACTCTTTGAGCCTAACCATGAATTTTTTTGTTTTTTGTAAGTGGTATTCCGGTAGCTTTGGAGGAGAAAGTCTGGGATTTGCTTGCTTAGAGTCCGGTGTCCAAGTTGGTAATGATATTATTCAATGTTTAGGGTTTTTGTATTATTTGCTTGTATGGTTATGTGTGTTTTTCATGATATTATTGATATATAATATAACATGTGATGACCATGATATTTTGTGATGATATGAATATTATGTTGAAAGGAAGTAAGAATGAGTAAGAGGTACTATTATGATTTTGTTGTGATAATGTCATAATTGTGGAAATATATCTTATGACATGAAATATGGATTAAATGAGCTTGATAAGTGGGCTAAGTATTTTTTTGAGGTATGATGATAAATTGTGGATGTGAAAAATAATATGTGTGGAAGGTACAAGAATTTATAAAATAAAGGTTATTGTTTGTGCTTAAGGGTAAATTGGTCATTACGGGGTAATAAGGCAATTTTGATATTTTATGTGTTAAGTGGATGAAAATGTGATAATGATATCATGAGGAATGCTTGGAAGTATTATTGTTGTTTTGGGGTCCTTAAATGAATTAATGGATAATTTAGGGCAAAATATCTTATAATGCTAATATCATTATTCCATGTGTAAAATCTAGAGGTTATTCAGATTCTAAATACGTTGTTAATGATTGGCCTTATAACGTTATCTATTGGGATTGGTAATCATGTGAATTTCATGGGAGGTGCTATGACGAATACATGGAATTATGGTTTTTAGAGATTTTCGTGAGTAATACCTTGGGATAAGATTATTAATGCATGTGTATGACATGGGAACTAGACCGTACATTATGGGCGTGATAATAATGATGAGATTTGAGGATAAGACAATATAATGTATGGAAGAATAATCAACATATGAGAATGAATGCTAAAGGGTGTGTAATTAGGGTTTGAAAGGATATGAGAACTTTGACTAGTGTTATGTATGTATCTGCTTTAATGTGTTCGTTGCTTAAGGATTAACCTTGAATAGGACACTTATCACTTAAAGTGAAAGAGCACATGAGTAGGGTCAAGGTGATCTATATATGTATGTATGTATGTATGTATGTATTCTTATTCCACCGGGGAGAATAGTGGCACAGGAGCATTTTGTCTGGAGAAGACGATATTTTTAATCTCCGTTCTACTAGAAAGAATAGTGACTCAGGAGTGTTTTGTCACAAAAGGTGCATCAATCCGTTCCACTGGATTAAGAATAATGAGGCCCCTACTAATTGTGAAATGAAAATATAACAGTATAACTTATGAAAAAAATACTAATGATTAAAGTGGAAGAATACGCGAGTCAGGACCAAGCTGTTGTTTATATATATATATATATATATGTCCCGTTTCACTGGAGATAATAGTGGTTTAGGAGCTTTCTACCTCTAGAAAGTGATGCTTTCATATCCATTCCACTGGATGATAATAGTAGCCCACGTGTGTTGTCCCTAAGAAGGTGTTTCAGACCGTTCTAGCGGTTTAAGAATAGTGGGGTTTCTACACTTAACGTATATAAAAGGATAAAAGTGGATTATACTTAATAAAGAGATCTGGATCATTTTCTATCCTATGAGATGTTTCATTTATTTGTTTATACACTTATTATCAGGTGTTAAAGCATGTTGTTACGGGCCGGATCGGAAGGTGAGCATCGAGGTTCTACCGGGCCCCGCATAGTCTAGATCATCCTTGTAATCTAGATAAGTATGGAGAAGTGTATAGGGTTCTACACTCTCCTGGAATGTTCTAGAAGGTTCTAGAGGGGAATGTCTCTATATCCTTCTCTACTTATGTAGAATCGTGTGGATTATTCTAGAAATCCTAAGGAGACTCTAGAAACCCTAATGGACTATTCTAGAACCCCTAATGGGCTTATTGGGCCATTCTAGAGAAATCCATTAGGCCCGTATCTAGAATCTTCCTGGGGGAGGTGAAGGGGTGGATCCTCTCCTATAAATAGAGGGGGGGTAGAGGCATTGTAATCCATCCAACAAGAGTTGTATCTTCAGAGCTTCTCTCTCTAAATACACTCCCTCTTTCTCTCTCTAAAAGTTCTCTCTTGTGTTCTTGTGTGAAGGTTCGGTGTGGTGCTCTAAGAGGCGTCTCTAGCCTAAGTGTGGAATACACTTGAAGGAGGAAGGCTGACTTAGTCTCTCAAGGAGTGAGAAAAAGACTAAGGCCGCACGTAGCTAGACTTGGAGAAGAGTCGGTGCGTGACAATGTGCTAACTATATCCCTGTTTTGATAGTACTGTTCCTTTGATCAGTACGTAGTGTACTGACCACCTATTTTATGGGTGCTACTCATTCCCACAAGCAGGAGACCCCAATTCTTATGTGCAGGTCTCAAATAATTAGCTAGATGATTATGCTACCTATGATGCCTTATGTGGGGATGAGTGACTTCATCTGTATTAGGGGTTGGGTGAAGAGTATTTTTTATTCGGTCAATATATTTAACCGGATACCTTTTTAGACTCTTGATTCACGGTATCCCTTCTTTTTTATTTTGTATCATAACTTAGATTTAAGCTCCAAACTCATTATTATATTATAAATGTTTCTTTTTCTTCTAATTTCCTTGCGTTACTTTAAACGTCTTAGCTTTGTGATTGATGTAAGGATGGTTGCATAAACTAGAACTTATATCAATTACGGCGGTAACCCTAGGTATTTTACTTATTTACTTCCGCTACAAAATGAAAATTTTCAGTAGTAAAAATATGGGTATTATAAATATCATGTTGGTAATAATAATATGGATGATATTCTTATGATAATGCCAGTTTATGATCTCTTGTGATGTAAGACGAAAAAGTGAGAAAATTGTGAAAGTATTTATGTGTACTATTGGTTGGCTTAAATCTAGATATGTGGTGTACATATATATATATATATATATATATTAGGACTCATTCAGTCTTTGTGAAAATATAAGTATTTTAGCTATTATATGGCCATTGTGATAATTTTATGATAATAGAAAAAATAATCATGGCATGATAAGTTTTGAGGGTGTTATAAATTTTTTGATAAGTAATATAATCAAATGATGGTTGAGTAAGATACAAGTTACTTAATATGAGATTTTGAGGCTTTCAAAAAGAGAATGACATTTTGGTTAATATGAGTTGAATGTGAAATTTTAGTGATTTTAAAAGGAGAAAAGGCTTTAAGTATGCTAAGTCAGATATTCACAATATTCGAGATAATGATGAGTAGCATAATGACAATAAAATGGGCAGTTATGCTCAACTTGTGAATTTTGGGTTTCTTAGGAAAATTATGGTTCTTTTCCTTGGGTACTACCCCATTAATCATTTGGTTGTACTTTATGTATTTTAAATATGTGTTGTGCATATCTACATAAGTCATGCATGATGATCTTGATATATAAACAACCATGAATAAGATGTCAATCATTTTTTTTTAAAAAAGATCACATGAGTTGGCTAAGGTATATTGTGTGTACGTTCCATCGAATGATAATAGTGGCTTAGGATTATTCTACCCTGAGAGGTACATCGGTCCGTTCCGCCATATTAAAAATAGTAGGGCCTTAAAATCAATGTAAATAAAAATATGATTATGAGAGAAGTATTAATGAATAAGACATTAATCACTTGAAGTGGAAGATTATGTGAGTTAGGACCGAGGTGTTGTATTCATTCCATCAGACGATAATGGTGGATTAAGTGTGTTTAGCTCTGAGAGGTACTTTAGACCATTTTACCGGCTTACAAATAATGGTGAGGAGCGTATTTCCCAGGTATATGTTGGGTCCGTTACATTGGATAATAATAGTGATCGAGGTGTGTTTTGTCTTGAGAGGTGATCTAGTTCGTTCCACCAGATCAAGAACAATGGAGTCCCTAAGCTCAAAGTAAATAAAATAATAGATTTTGTGTTATATCTAATAATGAGCTCTATACTCAATATTTACCTTTCATTACTTTATGTTAACACACATGTATACTTATTATCTGATGTGAACTCATGTGATTATTTGTAACTTGACTTTGATTGTATTCTCACCTTACTCCATACATAGTACACATATCATTCTTTTCATGGGTGCTACTCATTTTTATAAGCAGATGACCCATATATTTGTGTGCAGGTTGATGAGGACCCTTTGGATGATTTTACTATATACGATACTTCATTTCTAGATGAGTGATTTCTATATATTGATGTTAGGCGTAGAGTCATATTATCCAGTTATTATTTTTGGTCTAGATACCTTTTGGGACTCTTAGTTCCCATTGTATTCTATTTATGTATTTTTTATATTGTACTTAGAGTTAATCTCCAAACTCTATCTAATGTTTATGAAAATTCTCTATCTATCTCTCTCTTTTATTTATCATGTCTTAAGTCTTAACTATTTTGCTTTGTATTCGATGTAAGGATGGTATGATAAACTAAACTTATGTTGAGTATGGCGGTAACACCTAACTATTTTGATATCACACTTCCGCTAAAAGTAAAATTTTTAAATATTAAAATTTGGGGTGTAATATTGATAATATACAAATAGATTAGGATTGAGAAATAATTAAAGAGTTTTGTCTTATTTTACTTGTTAATTTAGTCATTAATGTGAATATGGATTGTATGTACCCAGGTGCACCTTGTATGCAAAATAGGAAAAAATATAATAAATGTAATAATACTTTAATTATTTTAATTTTATACTATAATCATTATAATTATATTATCTAATTATCAAAATTATAATTATAATTTTAGAAATTATTATACTTATTTTTATAATTTTTATTATAGTAGTTATTATAATTACAAATAGTGCTATTATAATAAGTATAATAATACCAACCCAAAGTAAAATAAACATCAACTTAAAGAAAGAAAAACATCAAGATAAATTTAAATGAACACTAAATTAACGAAGGAAACATATCAACCAAAACTTAAATAAATATTAACCCAGAGAAGAAAAAACATTAATCGTATATGTAAATAGTGTGCTAAGAGTCATTTATTTTATTTAAATATTATAAATTTACACTTTTGGCCTGTTTGGTACATTTGAATATGAATTCTATAATAAAATGGTGAGAATGATAATGAAAATAAATGATTGATAATTAATTTAGGAATAAAAAAATTCTATGTTTGATATATGAGAATATGATTGAAAATGAAATAATTAATTTATTAAAATATCATTTTAAATTATATATATATAAGGTGAGGTTCACATGCAAACTTTTATTAATATACAAACATAAGAACCAATCTCAACCATTAGATCAAAATTAAATTAACATTTAAGATTTCATTAGTACCAAACCAAAAAACTAACCCAAACCTATATCCAAACCAAATATCCAAACCTCTAAACCCTAAACCCTTAACCCTTAACCCTAAACCCTCTAAACCCTAAACCCTAAACCCCATAAACCCTAAACCCTAAACCCTCTAAACCATAAACCCTAAACCCTAAACCCTAAACCCTCCAAACCCTAAACCCTAAACCCTAAAACCCCTAAACCCGCTAAACCCTAAACCCTCTAAACCCTAAACCCTAAACACTAAACCCTAAACCCTAAACCCTCTACACCCTAAACCCTGACCCCTAAACCCTAAACCCTAAACCGTAAACCCTAAACCGTAAACCCTAAACCCTCCAAACCCTAAACCCTAAACCCTCTAAACCCTAAACCCTAAACCATAAACCCTCAACCCTAAACCCTCTAAACCCTAAACCATAAACCCTAAACCCTAAACCCTACACACCCTAAACCCTACAAACCCTAAACCCTAAATCCTAAACCCTAAATCCTAAACCCTCTAAACCCTAAACCCTAAACCCTCTAAATCCTAAACCCTAAACCCTACACCATAACCCCTAAACCCTAAACCCTCTACACCCTAAACCCTAAACCCTAAACCATCTAAACCCTAAACCCTCTAAACCCTAAACCCTAAACCCTAAACCATCTAAACCCTCTAAACCCTAAACCCTAAACCCTCTAAACCCTCTAAACCCTAAACCTAATCCCCAAACCATACAAACCCAAACCCCAAACCCACTAAACCCTAAACCATCTAATTCCCATCCAAAGGCATGCATGTTTCAACAAACAAAAAAAACATACTAATTAAATATACATTCATTTAATTATACAATATGATTCGAAATTTGACAATTCCTTAAAATTAAACCTTACACAAGTTTGAAAAAAAAACTTCCACTATCGTCTAAACTACAATGAAAATCATCAATGACCAATACCTTCATAAAGTTGAAAAAAAAATTTACATCCAACTCTGGCCTTCCATTCCAAAATCTGCCATTCACATATAAAAATTTACATTAGTGCTGAGAACAAACTAAGAACAGGATCTAAATGAACTACAAATAGATGATATAAACAGATATGATTAATGAAATACCTTCAATAATCAACACTAATCAGAGTAACATTACTCTGATTATTAATCAAATAACATATAGCCATCCTATTAAGATTAACACTACTCTGATTATCACTTTGATTAGTAATCAGATTAACATACAACCACCTAACAACACAAAAATTACTATGATTATTACTAATCAGAGTAATCAGACCACCATACAGCAATCAGAATACGTACCGACATTGCCATCAAAAACAATTATCAGAAAAAAAAACATATACGAATCAACAGAACATAATCAAAATTGACAAACCTGAATCTGTTTATCCTTGCCGAATCCAGCTGAAGGCCAATCTCGTGACTCTACTACTGCACATCGACACAACAATCAGAACAAAAATTTGAGATAAAAAATGAAGAGATGCACAAAAATATGACACACACATACCACAACTGTCGCTGTGTTACCAGATCTAAGTATCGACGAAACCAATTATTTTTAGCTGAGGTAGATCGAAAATGTAAAGAGGCAGCTTCGACGGACATATATGACGACGATGGAGCGAGCGAGGCAGAGTCTGGAGCGGGTTGTGGAGAAATGGCGATGGAGAGATCCAAAGGGAGAAACGACGATGGAGAGAGCGAGTCAGAGATGGTGCGCAACAGAAATGGAGAAAAACGAGAGGTAGAAGACGAACGGCTGAGGGTCGGGAGGCTGGAGTGGACGACTTTCAGCAGGTCAGGGTTAGTGACTCAGGGCTGGGTAGAGTGTCGGGGGAAAGCTAGAAGGAAAAGAATGTGGGCGACGGAGGGCGACAGCGGGGGCAACCGTGGGGGCGAACGGGCGGCCACCGGGGGGCGATGGAGAGGGAGAGGCAGGTGCGGAGTGGTGTGGTGGTCGGGTGCGAAACAGAAGGGGGCGGGGCAGAGGTGCGGGGCAG
This sequence comes from Tamarix chinensis, assembly GCA_030549775.1. Taxonomy (NCBI): domain Eukaryota; kingdom Viridiplantae; phylum Streptophyta; class Magnoliopsida; order Caryophyllales; family Tamaricaceae; genus Tamarix; species Tamarix chinensis. The sequence continues at coordinate 99,487,961 of CM060176.1, forward strand.
AGCCTAAGGGAAAAAACGAACGGCGCGAGAATTTTCGTTCTTAACTCTTCGGCCGTTGGATCTAATTTAGATCCAACGACCAGAAATCGTTCCTACGTATGTACAGAAATATATAGAGCGCACATGACCCCTTTTCTATATATATATAACTAAATTAATAAATAAAGTCATTTTGATCTTTTACTCTTTATTCTAATTCCTCTATATATATATAACTAAATTAATAAATAAAGTCATTTTGATCTTTTACTCTTTATTCTAATTCCTCAATTCTATTGCCTATTTCTATAGTAATGGTTTAGTGGGAATTGGAGAGGTTTACTTTAACCTCATTTCCATCGCCCCGTTCCCGGTTGACAAACAATGACTTTGGTATTTCTACCTTCTATTTTCATTCCGACGTCCCCTACTCCTAAATACCAAACGCCTCGTTTGGATGCAATTTTCCCCTTATTAAAATAGGTGATGTCAAATCAACATATTCAAAAAGTAAAAAAGATTTATAAGTTGGATAGCTTGTTGTCTTTTTTCGTATGCACTCAACGTCCAGAGCAAACGACCAGCAGTTGTCTTGACCCGCTCGCCACCTGCACTTTACTCTTCATTTTCCAACGCTGTCTCCTCCCCTCTCTCCCCAACACTCTTTCCTCTCTTCTTTTATCTCCTGCATGTATTCTCCGTCAAAGCTATCACTCTACTCTTGAAACGTTAGGGTTTCTGTTTCAGAGTTAACTGAGCGGAGAGGAAGATGGGGACATCAGTGTCACGGCGGCAATTGAAGGCTATGTTACGAAAGAATTGGTTGCTTAAAATTCGACATCCTTACGCCACTTTTGCTGAGGTTTTTGATCATCTTTTGATCCTTTTGTTATGCAGAGCTTAGAACTTGTCTGCTTGTTAATAATTAGTTTGTTCTTAGGTTGATGTTAAATATTGGTGGTGGTTGTTCTGTTCTTATTATTTATTTTTATATATATATATTTTTGAGTTGTTTCTATGTTTGATCAGAACTCAGAAGATGCACCTAAATTTTTTTCCTAAAAATTTCTTGTTCTGGTTGTGGATGATTCGGATTTCTTTCTTTCTTTTTTTTAGTTTCTTGCTGTATTTGTGTTTCATGTAAGAAAAATTGATTTATGCAATTTGGTTTTATGGAGATAACAGTGATTAGTTCGATTGCACGCAATGTAGAATTATAGGGCTATCTTCAATTAAATCTTGTCGAGAGTTCAAAAATTACTGCTAGTCTATTATTATTATTATTATTATTATTATCTATATTGCTATGTTATTACTTTGTTTCATAGTCGCTGTTTTGATCCTCTTCAGTCATATAATGGTGATCGTGTAATTTCGTCCATACTTTTGAAATCAGACAATGATTGAAGATCTTAAAATGGACTATTATCATGTTTTAAAATAGATAGCAAATCGTTGATAGCAGGGGATTCGTGGTAAGGCCACTTACATATTAGGAGAATCACTCACAAATGTTAGGTCACTCACAAATTTTTCAGGGTAAATTAGGTCACTCCACCAATTTTATCTTAGATTAGCTTACTTGAAGGCGCTAATTTAAAGATACTATTACACAATTTCATATATACTACTGGCAGGTCCTCAAAGATTCAGATGAGTGATGCTGGTTGTAAAAACGAAGTTGGCAGACCTTGGAAATTATTAGTCTCAAATGTTCTACTTCAGTTATTATTACTGTCCACAATGATACAAGGAATTATTTGGAGCACTTGACCACCTAGTTGTGCTCAAGAAACGGTTAATCAACTACATATGATCGAGTGGTTTCATCACCACCTATGATCAAACTTATCTAGTCCAAATATATGGTTTATGGTTGAATGCAGTTTTGAGATTACATATTAGGTTGCTTAAGGCTAATATTTCCCATAAAGGCAATCAAACATATTTTGTTCATGTTAGGTCACTCAATAGTGCCTTTATGAACCTGTGAGTCTGTGGTACTTGTCTGAAGCTGTGGGACGGTAACTTTAAGGTACTTGATTTGTACAAAAATTGAGAGTGACCTAATTTAGGATATAGATTATGTAATGGAACTGATATATTTTTGACCCATAAATTATCCATAAAACTTGGGGATTAACTGAATACAAACACTCACAAAGCTGTAAAAGGAGAAAAAAAAATCAACAAAGCTTCGTTCTCTAACAACAAATTAAACAATGTCCAGCATCAGATTGCCACAGTACTGAAGACGACTGCAAAGAGTGAGAACACAAAGCAATAAGAACTCAAGTAGGAGAGCATGTAGTGGAGGAAGAAGCAGGAAGGTAAAAGCTGCTGCTGTGAGCTGCTCTCTATTGTTGGCAGTTTCTGTGGTTGCCTTTTCTAAGAATAAGATGGACGAGGCTTTTGTAGATTGAAAATCAATAAGAGATAGAGTGGGAGGAAAAACTATAGAGAGTGAAAATCGAAACACAGTAGCTGGTCTAAAATCCTAACAAGCTTTATTGAATCACTGCAAACCGAAACAATAACAAAAATGTGTCTCACCGGCAACTCTCTGGTTAAGCCAGGTCAGGCAATTAAATCGCGGTCACGGTCGCGTTTGCGGTTGTGGTGTCATGGTATCGGAGCGTTGCGAACAATAAATTATGTGTCATGGTCGTCGCTGCTTGAATTTTTATTTTTATTTCATCATATATTCTAATTATTATTTATTGATAATTTGAATATTAATATTCAATAAACTAGTGTTTTATATTATATTAGAAGTATTAAAGTGAGTCATTATATGCTAAATTTTCCTAATAATCCTAAATTTACCTTAGAATGAAAAAAGACATGTTATTTAATTATAAATGGGAAGATAATAAATATTAATACTTTATTATAATTCAATAGTAACTTGGTTCAAGATATATATAGTAAATGATTATTATTATTATTTTATCATGCATGCTTTTTTCAGTAGATTTAAAAATTATCAATAAAGGATATTTTCCGATTTAATGGCCGATAAATATGAAAATTTAAAACCGTAGCATATCGGTAATTTCGCGTCATCCAACCCAAAAACCGCTAAATAGCGGCCCATACGTTATAGCGGGACCGCTATTTAATTGTATGGGTAGGTGATGAAAAGTGGTTGTGTCAACTGTTTTATTCTGGACAATTGCACAATGTCAGAATTGGGGGTGTCCAGACCTGTGAGCCTAGTTGTGAACTAGACTGGCTGGCTCTGCTGATTGGTTTTTTAGCACACACCTTCTAGGTGGTCATAAGGAAATGAAGGCTTGTAATGTCACGAGACAAGCTGCCCTTATTGATGAACTTGCATTATGGTATTTATTGATTCTGGAAAGGCATATGAGAGGCTGCCAAGCAAAGTATATTGTGAATTGTTAGAGAAGCAATGATCCGCATCATGGACACTTAGGCTTTTGAGGCAGTTCTCTACTTATGTGCAAACAATGGAGCAATGATAGAGGATTTTATTGTAATGAATGACTTAGAGAAATGTCTCCATTGATTCCTAATTTACCTTTGAAACGGAGGTTTTAATCTGGCGTGTTGAGAATCTTGAGATTAACATATAGTGCATGTTCATTGTCAGTTATTGTCCTGGTGGTGAACTTTAACAAATGCTGAAGGCAGAACTATGGTAATATGATTCAAAGTGGTTAACAAGGGAGTGGATCAAAGGCTAAGTGCAATTTGCAGATTTGGCATGTGAAGAGGTGATTTGAAGTAAAATGGAGAATTTAGGAATGTGTAACCAAAGTTGACCCTTTTAGATAGTGCATTTGTAGTTTATTATGTGTAAAGATATTGGTTTTTGGGCATGTGACGAATATTTTTGATGATAAGAAATTGAAATATTTTGTTGAAATTGTCTCTGTGAAAATTTTCTGAAAAGCTAATCATAGGTTCTTCTCTACATTGCAATAGCAGGGTTTTTATGCTTATTACTAATGACTTGATCTCCTCAGCTTATTTTCGTGATTTATCAAATAATTCTTGATTTTGATAATAGTAGCACATTGAATTTTTTACATCAAAATACCTAAACTCAAGGCTCAGCTTGGTCTGAAGAAAGAAGAAAGTAGAAAGTAGACCTTGTAGAGAAGCAGATAGAAAAGATAGCCTATAGAGTATAGACTCAAGTGACCATTTTTCCTGGAGAGAATATGCCCTAAACTTGTTGAAGAGATGAAATAAAACCAAGATCTCCTTTTTTCATCATAGGTTAAATTGATCGTTGGTAGAAGAATTAGGCCAAAAACTAGGACACATTATGGGAAACTTCTGTAGAGGGAGAAGCCAGTGGAAGGCAATCATAAAAATCTTGTAGAATCATGATGAAGCGAATAGGCCCTAGGTTTCTAGAAAAAGAGAATTGCTTGGATGTGTTTTTGGACTTGCGACATATTTGTTGAAGTTTATAAGACAATGAGTAGATCAACCATGCTTTATCATGCTGAGGTGTAAGATTCAGCTTTTGGAGAGAGAAAGTGTAATACCCCAAATTGAGAGGAGTGTTATAAGGATTGATTTGGCTACTTATATCAACATGGTATATCATCTTTTTGGTGATTCCATCCTAAGAACTCCACAGTTAAGCGTGCTGGCCGTGGAGTAATTTTAGGATGGATGACCTTCTGGGAAGTTCTGAAAATTTCTCGAAAAGTGCGTGAGTGAGGACAAAGCGCACTGAAAGGACTCGTGTTGATCTGTGGGGCCAGATTAATCCGAAAACACTTCAAGGTAGCCCCCGCATGGTCGTATCGACTCGGGGTGTTACAAATGGTATCAGAGCGAAACTGCGATTGTGAGCTGAACTTGGATGAGTCAGTCAGTCACCTAGCGGGACGATTCTTGGGATGAACTGTATTGAGACAGTCATTGGTTGAGGCGCAACGAGGACGTTGTGTTCTTTGAGTGGGGGTGAATGTAATACCCCAAATTGAGAGGAGTGTTATAAGGATTGATTTGGCTACTTATATCAACATGGTATATCATCTTTTTGGTGATTCCATCCTAAGAACTCCACAGTTAAGCGTGCTGGCTGTGGAGCAATTTTAGGATGGGTGACCTTCTAGGAAGTTCTGAAAATTTCTCGGAAAGTGCGTGAGTGAGGATAAAGCGCACTAAAAGGACTCGTGTTGATCTGTGGGGCCAGCCGATCAATCCGAAAGCACTTCAAGGTAGCCCCCGCGTGGTCGTATCGATTCGGGGTGTTACAGAAAGTGTCGGGGCTGGGGATGCAAAATGGGGAGTCTGCCTGACTGGCCTCATGGAGAAAGATAGAATAAGGAGTAACTTCTGTTCAAAATTATTTGGTCCCAGGATGGAGTAGTTGAGAGAAACCATCTTCGGTGGTATAGACATATAAAAAAGAGGCCTAAAATTGCACTAGCATAGAAATATGAAATCCTGATCCTGTGTTGTTGAGAGCCAATAGTAAATACTGAAAGATTATTGGTGGAAACTGTATCGTTTGTCAATATGGAGCTATGATTAGCCACATTCTTGAATTGAGTATGATGATGCCATTGAGTTTGTTAGTTTGTGTAGCTAGCATGGTATTGTGGGATAAGATCTGGATTGGAAGTAAGAAATATGAGTTAACAAAATGAAAATATGACTATATGGAGCAAAGAAACCATGTAAAGATATGAAGTATTCACTTTGAATTTGATTACCCAATACTTGCCTGTGATCAGTGGTGTAAAATATTTCTTAGAAATACAAAAGGAAATAATCCTCATATTATTCAAATTGAAAATATCTATATTCGTTATATCATCTCAAACTATTCTATCTCAAATTTGACAAAATAGATGGGAGATTCGGCTATGCCCAACTAAAATGTCAGTTCTGCTAAATAAATGAAGGAAATCACAAAAACAATAAAGAATTTGTCCATCTCTCTCTCTCTCTCTCTCTTTTATATATATTTTATGTTATGATTGCATATAATCTTGAAATAAGAAGTTATTGCTTATTTTTCTTATGATCGTATAAGATGCTATCTAACTCTCCCTCCCCCCTTATTGCAGTTATTTTTACCCACACTTGTGATGCTGATGTTGATAGCTGTGCGGATGAGAGTTGATACACGGGTACACCCTGCCCAATCGTATGTTGTCATCAGCCTTAGATATTCCCCTGAAATTTTCCATAATGTTTTGCTTCCCTCTGCTGGGGAACAGGTCTTCTGTTGGATAGCTAGTGTTGCTCCATATGGTGGAAAAAAAGATATTAAGCTTTTTATTTGTTTGTTGTATACCATTTTATAAAATCTCAGAGTTAAAAAGATAAAAAAGAAAATAACAGTGGAGACAAACCCCTCAAAACTGATCAAAGTTGTCTTAGGCTGTATTGTAAATTTTGAAACTGGTGTGGCTGTATTGTTTTTAGTCTTCCTCTGTGAGGTTTATGTAGACAGTCTTAGTTTCCTCTTCCATCTTGATATGGATCTTATATGCTTCTTATCATGTAAGGTTTTATTTTGGCTGTCTAAGTAACTTGCTAGGCTACTCATTCATCCTATGCCTTTATAAAGAGTTAAAAAGGAAGAAAAGTGGGAAAAAATGGAGAATAAAATAAATAAATAATCATTTGATAGGTTTTGTTCCTCCAGCCATGTTAAATGTTATGATTGTTCTTTCAATTCATCATGACCTTTCTTCCATGTGATGGCTGATCTATACAGAAGTTGTCATAGCTCTGCCGGATAACTATTGATGAACACGATGGTACTATTTACTCTGTCTAATGATGACATATTTTGGCTAGGAACATTATCCTTTTTACTAGTAGCTCTGCAGATGTAGCGACTGGTGAACATGATAGACTTAAAATAGCATTTTTAACTCTGCCCAGTGACATATTTTGACAAGGAATTTTGTATTCTTACTATACTGAGAATTCCATTTATTCTATTCAAATCCAATATTATGTTGCTAATGGAACATCTCGATTCTCTTTGTGTTGATTTCAATTAAATGAGGATCATTGTATCAAAACATTGTATTTTTAGTCTCACTCTATGGTCAAGCCCTTATAGATTTGTAATGATCATATATTGTATTGAATGTCAGGTATATACGTGAAGGTATGCTTGTGAATGTGGGGCAAAGTGAGATCTCCCCTCCTTTTAATAAGATTTTGGAGATGTTGGCGGTCAGAAATGAATTTCTGGCTTTTGCACCTGATACCAAGGAGATGAGACGGATGATCAAGTTAATATCTCTGCAGTTTCCTCTATTGAAGGTATTAACTTTTGTTTTCTTATGCTTGTTTTCATGCTTAGTTTGTATAGCAGGAATCTGTAGTTACTCAGTACCACTATACGTGTGCATAATCTATTTAATGGCCTTGCTAATGATGGTTGAGTAGGGAATTTTCTAACTTGGAATTGTATCCCTTTGGTCATAAATCGTAATAGTTCTTCAGGCCTTTTCTTCTTTCTTCCCAAAATTAGAAGGGCAGAAAATGCTTGAGTTCCTAAATCCCACTCAATAATTATGTGTAATAAAATAAAAAATAAAAAATTGATTTTGTATCAATCTGGGATTATTTTGACTATTCATGATATTTGGATGAGTCTTAATGCATTTATCGCACTCTTTAAACTTTTTAAAGTTTTGGGAGGGAGCTAAAATATTAGTTTGGAATATGTTGATTGGATGTTCGTGAAGCATGCACAACAATCTGCAGTAGAAAATCTTTTTTTTTTTTTACATTAATCTCTTTTTTTTTACTGTGTTTCAATATCCTTGGTTAAACAAATTACGATCTGTTTTTTCTTGCTGAGATTCAATCAGTGCAGGTGATTAAATACCAGAGTGGGGAGAATGAATTTTCAAACAGGCTTTGTTTGAATGAATATTCTCATTTTTGTATCTTGGTGTTGCAACTGACAGATTAGTTTCTGTCTGATATGACATGCACGTTTTGATCCAGTTGATTCTCTGTTGGTGCTATTAAACTGCTGATATACAAGGGTTTTGTCCTTGGTTCCTTGCTGACCAGATTGATGTTCATAGAATTGATTGTGAGTCCTTTTAACTTGTTACATGATTTTATTGCTCTCTTGACAGGGAGTTACTAAAGTATACAGTGATGAGGAAGAACTTGAATCTTACATACGGTCAGAATTATATGGCACCTGCAATCAAGTCAAGTAAGTTTCACTCCTGAATTCAAACTAACTTTTCTTTTTATTCATATCAAATTGAACTTCTGCTTTGTTGTGCATCACAAGGATGTTGATCGGAAAAGCTGTAAATTCAAAATTTCTTGTGACTTCCGTTCCAAAGTTCTGTAAGCCACGGTGGAGCCAGGATTTCACTTTTTCTTTCCTTTTAATTTGTGGGAGGGGGCGTACACTATATTATTACAGTATAAAATTATCTTTGATGAGTTTATTTTTTTAGTTATGATGCATATTTTAGTCTAGGTAAACTTTGATCAGTAATATTATAAAAATACTTAGATGAAAATTATACATTGAAATGGAGGGAGGAGACTATTTCCTAACGTTTAATAATACATATTTAACAATACAAGTTACCAACCAATAGGTCATATAGGATTGAACATTGAACTACGTAGCTCTTTTTTATCAATTTCATTGTAGAAAAAGCTCTTAATAGTTGTTGCAGATGCAGGTAGATTCTTTTATACGCATTTATACAAAGAGTATGTTGAAACTAAGCTAGCCAAAGGGTAAAGGCATGGTGTAGCTTAAAAGCTCGTCTCCAAGGTCCCATGTTCAAATCATACAGAGATTCAAATAGCTTTAGTTGAGGCCATGCTCCTCCCTTGCCTGCTGATAGCAAGAGTAGAGTTTCAAATCTTGTGTGCCCAGAGCATCGGCACATCGAGTCCAGATATTAGTCGGGGTGCGACCCATCACGAAACTCTAGGCCACATGTTGCATGCTACTTTGTTTCAACCATTTTACTCAAAAGCCTGCAAAGTCTATTTCACTTCGTAAACCTAGTCATCTGAAAATCATAGATGCAATTCTTGGACTCATAATCAAGTGCCATGAGGTCAACATTTAAAAATTCTTTTGGATTAGGGTACTTGTCTAAGTAACTTTGGCTTATAAAGTAGAACTTGAGTTTGAAGGATTAACAAGTCAGCAATTCAACCATTTAACCCCATAAACCCAATCATCTTAACATCATAGATACAATTCTACAACTTATAATTAAGTGCCATGAGTTCAACATCTAAAAATTCTTTTGGATCAAAACACATGTCTCAACAACTTTGGCTCATGAAGTGGAACTTGAGTTTGAAGGATTAATAAGTTCAGTAATCATTTTACAAGAACAAATGTTTGACCATTTAATTGTCTAAAATTGCTCAAAATCAATACACTTTAAATTGATAATTTGAGGTGAATGATTTTGTTATTATCCATGTTGGGATTGGAATGCATTTTTAATTAAAATAATCTTTTGGATATTTGAAGCTCCACTCAATCTTATTATGAGCTCATTTCTATTTTTATGACGTTCGTGTATGTATCTATATGTATATTGGTTGATGGCCTTCTCTTTTAAGTGGTATATGCTTGTAAAAAGCTCATGAATTTTGCATGCCTTTTGGTAGCTTTGGCCCTAATAGGAGAGTAGCTAATCAACAACCAATGTTCACCACACTCAAGTAATGGTTAATCGAGTTAGTAATGGATAAGAAGAGAAAATAGTGACGAGGAAGGAAATGGGGATAGTATTAGTAATCGAACAAAACCGTATTGTAGGCATTCGAAATCCTGGTCACCTCCCTCTTTACATCCAGCCAAAATCCTCTAATTGGATCCCCTTCCTCCCCTTAAATAGAAAAAAAAAAAAAAAGATTCCGTCGATGAAGACTTAATAAAACAGAACAAAGTGACTCAAACTCTAATAACCTGCTAAAGGACAGGAAACCCCCTATCATAAAAAGACCCAAAGGATAGACTAACCTAGAATATAGCTCATTTAGCTCCCGAACCACTTACTCAGTCCTTTTTCCCCTTCTAACATAGGTGTATTTGATGATGGGTATATCATTACTCCCCCCATCAAACCTTCACCTTGTCCTCAAGGTGAAATGCAGGAAACTATTGGTCAATGAGGTCATATTCATCCCATGATGCCTCAAACTCCAGCAACCTTTTCCACCTAATCAAAACTTCTAGTATGCCCTTAGAGTTGTATTACAATTCCACTACAGCTTCAAGTTTGACCTTCCATTTCATATTAGGGGTTAAAATTGGGGTAAAAGGTTGGGTCTGCCTTCCTTCACCTACTGCTGCCCTTAGAGTATTGACACATGAAAGATGGGTATTCTGGCCTCCACTTGGTACGGACCGAAGTACCTCTAAGCAAGTTTTTTATTTAAGCACCTAGTTAAGGGCATGGCTTAAGCTTGATAAACACCCAACTTCCCACCAAAAACACTTTCTCCCTTCTTTTCTTGCAAGCTTGTTGCTTCATTCTCAACTGTGCTCATTAGAGTTGGTGCTTCAATTAAGCCAAAATGCATACCTCTGTAGCAGGTTTTGATCCACGGCTGCAAAACTAGGTTCATAATGCAAAAGTGAAAGGGGGTCTTAGTCATATAAAGCAGCAAAGGGTGTGGTCTAAATGGTTGAGTGATAGGACGTATTGTACCAAAATTCTGCCCACGGAACCCAGTTGCCCACTGCTCGTGTTTGTCACCAACAAAACAACATAAGCAGGTTTCCAAACTTCGATTTACCACCTCTATTTGGCCATCCATTTGGGGGTGGTATGCTGAACTAAACTGCAGCTTTTTGCCTTGCAACTTAAACATTTCCTTCCAAAACCTATTTACGAATACCTTATCTCGATCCGACACTAGAGACTTGGGAACACTATGTAAATGGATTGTTTCCTTCATGAAAGCAACTACAACTATATGTCCATTAAATGAATGCCTTAAGGGAGGAAAGTATGCATACTTAATTAAACGGTCCGCCACTACCAATGACACAGTCATAGCCTTATGAATTGTGTGGTCCCTCTATAAAGTCTACTTATATGTCCCCCAGACTTGTTGGGGAATTGGCAAGGGTTGTAGTAACCTTGCCGGGCTCAAGGTCTGGTATTTGTTTTGTTGGCTTACCACACAACTAGCAACATATTTCTGAACCTCCTTCCTTGTAGCTTGCCAATACACCTCCCTTGCTAACCTGTGAAATGTCTTTAATATGCTCGAGTGACCTCCTATCCCTCCTCTATGAAACTTTGCCATTAGATTTCCCTTCCAATCAGACTTAGCAGGTATGACTAATCGGCCACGATACATTAGGTTTCCCTATTGTAAGATGTGATCTCCAGTGCTCTTCTTACCCTGTTGTAACCCTTCACTATGGGCCCTAATTTTGGATCGGCTACCACTTTGGATTGAAGAGAGTTCAAGTCTTTTATCCAAGCAACAGTAACATCCAACAAAATCAGTATTTGATTCTATCCGAGAGAGTGCATCTGTAGCCTTATTCTCCCCCCTAGTTTGCATTCAATGGCGAAGTTGTAACTCCACAAACTAATAGCAAAGTTGTATTCAATAGCCTTATTTGAGGTGCTCTTCTGGTATCATTTGCTGCTCCACAACAAATACTTTAGACTCTTTTGGTCAATCCTCATTATAAAATTTTGCCCCATAAGATAGTGTTGCCATTACTGGATGGCCAATACTATTGCCATTAACTCCCTTTCATACACAGATTTCTGATGTGCTTGTGGGCTCAAGGGTTGGCTGAAATAGGCGATTGAACATTGCCTTTGCATCAAGTTTGCCCTAATACCAATCCCTGAGGCATTAGTTTCTATTATAAAGGGTTCTTGAAAATCGAATAGTCCCAAAACCGATACAAATAATGTGGCTTGCTTGAGCTTATCAAAGGCTGCTTGGGCCTCGGTGTTCCATCCAAAGCTATCCTTCAGTTGAGCTGTGAGAGGGCTGCTATGTGCCCCTAGTCCTGTACAAACTTGAAGTAATATCCTATTAAGCCTAAAAATCCTCATAATTCATTCAATGTTTTTGGCATGGGATAATCCTCCATACACTTGGGTTTAGATGGGTCAACTGCTACCCTTTTAGCTGAAATTATGTGACCTAAATACTCTAGTTCAAACTGTCTAAATGCACACTTCATCATGTTCGCAGTAAGTGCATTAGTATGCAATACCTCAAACACCAAGGTTGAGTGCTTGGTGTGACTCTTTGTATCTTGGTATATCATAAAAAAAAATACTAATATGAACTTACGAAGGAAAGGGTTGAATACTTCATTCATCAAAGCTTGAAAAGTGGTTGAGGCATTCGTAAAGCCGAATGGCATTACCAAAAACTTGCAGTGCCCTTCAGGCCTTTATGTGTATGAAAAGTAGTTTTTGGTACATTCTCTAGACCCACTTTCACATGATGATATCCTGATTTTAAATCCAGCTTTGAAAAAATTGCTGCCCTAGTTAGCTCATCAAGTAATTCATTAATCATGGGAATGAGAAATTTGTCCAGAATTGTGACCTTGTTCAAGGCCCTTTAGTCGACACAAAATTACCAACTTCTGTCTTTCTTCTCTCCTCGTAGCACCAGGCTAGAGAAAGAGGTATGACCGGGTCATCTTATCACACTTGCTGCTAGCATTTCACCCACTAGATGTTCAATCTCATTCGTTTGCACTTGAGGGTACTATTAAGGCCTACACTCATAGGACAAGTTTCCATAATTAGGGGAATGTTGTAGTCTAAGGGGGCAATCCTTGTGGTTCAGGGAACCTCCGTACTACATCATACAATTGTGAAGGTATTTTTATTGTGCAACACTCTAATAAAATTCCTCAACCCCCTTGGCATACTATGCGGATTAGGGACTTAAGGAAACTCGGTCTTCCACAAATCAACATCTACCTGTAGTGTGATTGTAGTTTCATTCGTTGTAAATTTCGTTAGTAAGTTCCTCTCATTGATCTGCTTCATCTCTAACTTTTCCAATCATTGCGTCCTTAAGATGACATCTGCATTGCCTAGTTTAAGTGGAAAGAAATCTTCGATTACCTCAATTTTTGGTAGTGATAATTGGACCCCCTTGCATATCCTCTACGTCTGAACCGAATTTCCAGTGCCCATGAGTACCCCATATGCAGCCGTCCTAGATAGCTGAAGCCCAAGCCTCTAAGTACCCCATATGCAACCGTCCTGGTCAGCAAAAGCCCGAGCCTCTCCACCATGTTACTTGCGATGAAATTGAGTAGCTCCATAGTCAATCAAAACAACAATTGTCCCCCCTTAGATATAACCCCTCTTAGCTTCATGGTCCTGGGGGTGGTGAAATCCACTACCGAATTCATGGACAACTCCACCTCACCTTTGATCTTCTCCCTCACATTAGTAATTTCCATTGACATCTCTCCTCCTTTGTCCATCTCCACAATGTTGTCCACTAGCAACAATTGGATCATGTGGTTTTTACAGATGTAGCTAGGTGAGTACTTCTCTTCACATTAGAAGCGTAATTCCTTCTCTTGTCGGCACAACAATTTGGCATCTGGAAGTTGCTGGAGTTTTCCTGCTTGCTTGAGACTCTTTGAACTGAGGTGCGCCGCTAGAAATTATTGTGGATTGCTTTGGAATTGAGGTTGCGACACTTGATTTGGTCACTTTGGCTGAGTGCGAGTGCCATAAGAGCTTCTTGGGCTCAAAATTGTTGACACTTGAGAATATGACCTAGATTCGACTCCCCCAGCTTTGTCCAACCTGTTCCTTTCGGTCTGGATGGCCTGATTTTTATCTTCCACCATCTGGGATGACTCCATTATCTTTGTCAACCCCCATAAGGTTGCATCATCCTAACCTTTGCCCTCACCGTTGGCTTTAACCTATTAAGAAAAGTACTAATGAGCACCTCTTTTGCAATTGTCCTTGCAGAGGGGAAGCAAGTAACTCGAATGCCTATAGATACTCCTCCACTAAAGTAGTCTTCGATACAAACTAGCTAAGAACTTCTCACAAAGTGACCTCTCATGTTTTGGCTGGAAACGAGTGAGAAAAGCTTCCTTGAAATTTCTCCAATTGGCGAACCTCTTCCCTTCTTCAACATAATGAAACTATGCAATTGTCTTCCCTTCTATAGCCATTGGTACTAATTCCAATAGCTCTACTTTTGTAGGCTGAAGCTGGTTCAGACTAAAATATCATTCCGTGCGGAACAACCATCCATCTATATTTGAGCCATTGAAGATTGGAAACTCCAACGGAAAAGTAGGGCAATAATAAATTCGTGGAGCCTCTTGATCTACTATGTGTACTGCGATTGGTCCAATAACAAGGATCTCTCAATCATCTTTTTTCTCCTTTCCCGACTTGGCCAATGATGGGGCTTAGTTTCCTTGCCTAAGAAACTGATCCAACTTGCTTAGTACCTCCATCATAGTTCTTTGTGGCTGTAGAATCTCCTTTGATGCCATCAATCTCCCTCTTCCTTTCTTGAACCACTACTAATTTCTCTTCCAGAGCACCCGTTCATTCTTCGATTGCCTCCATTTTCTTTTGAGCCTTCCGTCCCAATCATGAACTACTTTGATACCAAATTGATAGGAGAGCAGCTAATTGACAACCAATATTCATCACACTCAAGTAATGGTTAACCGAGTTAGTAATGGATGAGAAGAGCAAATAGAGGTGAGGAAGGAAATGGTGATAGTATTAGTGATTGGGCATAATTGTGCTGCCAGCATTTGACGTCCTGGCCACCTCCGTCTCTACATCCAGCCAAAATTCCCTAATCAGATCTCCTTCATTCCTTTAAATAGAACAAAAAATAGACTCACCAAACTCTAATAACCGCCTGACTTGCCAAATGACACAAAATCCCTACCATAAAAAGACCCTAAGGATAAGTTAACCTAGAATATAGCTCATTTAGTTCAGTGATTGAAAAAGTGTGCCTCAGGTGCAAGGCGTTGGGGGTGGGGGGCTTTTCTGGTGTTAGGCGAGGTGAGTACTTAGGGAAGAGGAGTAGACATTTTTTTTGGAAAAGGCAAAGCCTATTTATAGTTTTGATTGCATTGAAAATATTCTGCAATCAATGTGGGGATTGCAGAGAGCAATAATTTTTTTTTTTGGAAAAATGTACTGTGTAGTACCAATCTGGTACTCAACATAGTCTGCAAGTAAAAAAGAGTCAAAGACAAAGAGACTAAGATACATAACGTAGAGAGCTGAGAACCAGAGACACTAAGAAAAAGTGGTCCACACTATCTGCTTGATGGCAAACATACATACAAGGTATTTTTGAGTAGGGATGAAGATGTACTTATAGAAGACAATGATTTTTCAGTAGCTTGCTAGTATTGGTAGTATTAAATTCATAGATTGCTATTTTTTAAAGTATTTTCTTGTTATGGTATACCTTTTTTATGAAAACTTTAGTTGTTTAATCATTTTTAGCTTTTTTAAGTAATTTTGGTGTCTCACATCGCCTAGGCATGCGCCTTCGCCTTGAGCCTAGCACCTAGGCTCCAGGACCTTTATCGCCTAGGTGCGTCTTAGGCCTTTTCAAACACTGATTTAGCTCCTGCCCCACTTACTCAGTTAACATGGGTGTATTCGATGATGGGTCTATCAGCATATATGTCTGCAGATGTTGATCTATGCGTGTTTTTCTTCTTGCATCTGCTAGGTGCAATCTCCCTTTTATGGATTGAAATGAGTAGACAGCCTTATTCCATGAAGACAAAGTTTTTCATTGTTATTGACTTATGCTATATGAAATTACTAATTCTGTGGTTTGCAATATTTTCATCCTTTTTTTTTTCCTGAGTTTTCCCCCCTTCTCATGTAGGAACTGTTCAAATCCCAAAATCAAAGGAGCTGTAGTATTTCACAAGTTGGGGCCTCAAATTTATGACTACAGCATACGCCTCAATCACACATGGGCATTTTCAGGATTTCCTGATGTCAAAACTATCATGGATACCAATGGTCCTTACCTGAATGATTTGGAATTGGGTATTAATACAGTTCCTATTATGCAGTATGGCTTCAGCGGATTCTTGACTGTACGATCTCCCATTTTACTCTCTCTCATCTTCTGTCTCTTTTTACTTGTATGCAAGATAATTTTATGTAAGTTTTATATTGTTCATGAATGGTGGCACAAAAGTTGAGGAGCTGCAATATTTGCTTCCTGTCTATGACAAAAAAAGGGCCCCATTCATGTTCCGTAATTGGTCCCAGTTAATGATGTCAAAGCTGAAGGATTAGAGATGGTACATGACATATTTCTGGTGTTGAGGATATTATTTTCCTCAATTGAACAATTTATTTCACTTTTTATTCCCTCTCATGTTTAAATGGACTTGCTTCATCATGAGCTAGTTTCAGTGCACATTCATGGAACACCCATGGAAAATCCGCTTTTTGAGTCATCCAAACTAGGCGTAATATGTGTTCCTGACTTTCTTCTTAAGGTGCCCCCTTCAGTTGGACTAGTCTGTCTATAGTTCCATATTTACTGCAGTAAAGAGATCTTTCTGGATCAGTTTGGGTAGCCTAGATTCAGTTACTTTAAAGTGCATTGATTAGTTGATATCATTATCACAAATGCAGGACATATTCTCCTTTTCAATTTGGAGGTTGGATGAGAGATCTTGCTGCCTGTTACTCCAGATTGGTACAATTTGACAAATGAAAGATGAAACTTTGTTAGTGATCGTAAATTCTCTACAGATCATTGGATGAGTATATATTTGTTCTCTTACATCTTAAACCACCAGGAGAATATTAAACTCGTCCACATATTCTAGTTTCTCAGGAAATAGCACCAAAGCTCTAGTTACAACTTCCGCAACTGTGTGTGTTGATTGCTCTGCTATAATTATGCATCTCTCAGCTTTTAGCGGGGTCCATTTTTTGTGTGTTGTTTCAATTTTTTAGAGCATTTGTATTCATAGTTGATGGTGTGTCTGTATTAGCAGTTTATTTCTGTCTCTATTTCTAGTCTTCCTAAAACGAAAGAGGGAACTCTTTTCCATCTTCTTCTTACATCTTTATAGTTAAATTCTACCATGGTCTTTTTGGTAAATCTTTTGTGCTGCACTGACCATGTAATTATTCTTTTTGATGTTTTTGTTTGGATCATTATCTTATCTTTTATTGATTTTCGGAAGACTTACAATGATTTTTATTCTGATTGAAGCTGCAACAAGTTCTGGATTCATTCATAATATTCTCTGCACAACAATTCAAAACCAGGAGTGTCTCGGATGGCATTGAGTTGTCTCCTCCGCCCTTACCTGGTTCGCCATCTTTCCTCAGGATGCCTTGGATGGAGTTTATCCCTTCTAACATACGGATAGTCCCATTCCCAACTCGTGATTATACTGATGATGAGTTTCAGTCAATTGTCAAGACCGTTATGGGAGTACTGTATGTACCTATGTGTTCTGAGTTACTGTTAAATTACACGTCTTATCACAAGCTTGCTTATTATTATTGCAAAATTATTTACTAGTTAATTTCAATTAACCGCAGCTATATACTGGGGTTTCTCTTTCCAGTTTCTCGTCTGATAAGCTACTCCGTTTTTGAAAAGGTGTGCTGCTTGATATTTGAGGATATGCATCAGAAAGTTACCTACCAAATTTATCCACTGCTTTCATCATAATGTTCTGTTTCTTTATTTGTCAGCATCTCTGGCTTCTGAGATCACTTACTATAGACTTGCAATTTCAGGAGCAAAAGATCAAAGAAGGTCTTCATATGATGGGCCTCAAAAATGAGATATTCCACAAATCATGGTTTATCACATATACTATACAGGTATTACACATTCTCATATATGGTGGCACTTCAATTTATGATTTTTTATACACTCTGAAGCAGGCTAAAAGGATTTGTGCTTAATGTTAAGCTATTTTATCATCGTTAATAGACCTTTGTGAATTCTTAGTTTTTGGCTATCCCTTTGTGAATCCTGGTGTGAAATACTCACTGTCATCTCATCTTTGGTTTAGAAAATTTATCTTCCACCTGCTTCTTATTGGTTACAAGGATAAGAATTCTGCTTTCCTTGTGTTGGTTGTATGGGAAAATGGGATGTAAAAACAATAAGAAGAAAGAAAACGTTTAAGATTGGCCATATAATTCTCCTCACAAAAATGAGGGAAGCTGTGACGTCATTTTCTTCCGTCATTTCCAAGATCCAAAATGAAGCTTTGGAGAAATGGAGTTGCGTATGCTCCGTTCTTTCCATTTTTTTTCTCAGAGTTTTAGCTTAGCTTGTCCCTCTTATCTTGTTTTATTTATTTTTTGGGTTGGGCCTATTGTTACTGGTGCATGTACAATGGAAGTCATGGAATATTGCTATTTGAAGTAAGGCAGAATGATGGAAGACCACAATGTGAAATTATTGTGCAGGCGTTTAAGAGGAAAACACTATTGTTGAATAAAATTCAAGCAACACACGCTGGTGTAATGTGATGGACTAAAAGAAAGAAAAAGTATCACTCAATGTGCTTCACATCAAGCTGTTGTTGAGTCAAATATTGTTTTGGCCACCAAATATTTCTAATTGTCCTAAGTTGGTTGCAATTCAAATAACTCGGGGACTAAAAGAGGGTGAATTTAAAGTCCAGTGACTAGCTTAGAATGAACAAGTACAATCACTTACTTAAGACAAGCTTAGGACGGCTAGAAATGTACAAAGACCAATATAATTTATGACGTGGGCTGATATTATATGCTATCCCTATTTTCTTATCATTCAGATTTGTGTACTTCAACTTTTGTATGGGTTAGTTCATAACTATCGGATGTCTGATTCTGTGCTCTACTGTATTCACTTTACAAAAAAATTGGATATGAATTCAGTTTTTCAAGGTAAGTTAATTGTATCTTCTCTGTTTCTGCAACAAATGCTATTGGGTGGTAAACTGGTGGGTGGTAATTATATAGGAATATTTTATAAGGAAATGAATAAGGGTCCTGTACCTTTTATGTCTCTGCACGTGATAAGGTTAAAATGCTAGTAAGTGCTGGTGACTATTGTTCTTTCCTCCTTCTTGCACTTCACTCGTCGACCACGGTATTGCTTGGAACTGTACTTATAGTGAACCATGAACTGTCCACATGTCTGCAGATGGTGAATTATCTGCTGTGATCATTCTCACTGCCAGTGCTTCCATCTTCCTCCAACTGTGTCTTTGTAGGCACAAAGTCCAGGTGTTTGTGAATCATGATCAGACCAATTTTGGCATATATCACTTGCTGATAGAACTCAACTGTTGCTGGAGGCGCACATTGAACTTGGAATAAAGTTTAGGAAGTATAGCACATTTGCATCCCTGGTATTGTTGCTGCAATTTTGTCTTATGTTTGGTGTAGAAGTTGATGGAAGTGGGTGCCATGGAGAGAAAAAAAGTAGGTTCTATTAGGTACATGCAGTAAAAGACAAATTATAGTGGCGAGGTGGTTATGAGCTCACTATAGAGCATCCTGTCATTGGCCTGAGTTTTCTGCTTTTTTATGCGACTTGTGTTGGCGGTGCTGCAGTGGCATGTGGGCGTTGTAATCTTGGAGAGAGAGGAGGAGATATCACAATAAAGAATAAAAGGTTTTGTCATTTTGGGGCATTCATTTCTTGTTAGTGATCATTAATGTAACACTTCAAAATTTACATCTTGAAAATTTTGTTTTAAGCAGAAGCTTAGCATAAATACAGTTACTGCCATATCTGACATAGAGGAGGTACAACTAACACCTAAACTATGTCAGGTGCAAGGCTAAAGAGTAATTTATATCCCTAAGATTTGGTGTAGTTGTCACCTAATCCTAGATTGATATGATGTTAGAAAACCAGTGGAAGGATCTGAGAAATAGTACTACGAAACAGGGAAATAGATATGTAACATAATGTATTTATAAAAGGAGATACAAAGTAGTTTGTTACAAAAATAGATTACGAATGTCCATATCCTGATTTCAAAATAAACACCGACATGGTGAACTGGATATTTCTATTCTCTGCAAACCCACGACATCCATGACGTCTTCCATTGACCTTTGTATATAGAGGTTACGACATCCATGACTTCTTCCACTGACCTTTGTATATAGAGGTCTGAAAAAGGGAAACAAGAATAGAATTAGATGAGCATAATTAGTAAATTAAATCTACCAAAAGTGGATAGCGTGAAACACATAAGACACATTGGAACATGCGTGGGCAAAAAAAAAAGCATACTAAAACATGAATTATGGTAACATTTATTGAAGTTCCATTATTCACACTATTCCTTACTATTCATTAATATTCACAATATTTATTAAAGCCCTTGGAATCGCATAAACACTCATGAATTATGGTAACATTTATGTTCCTTATTTATATTATCACACAATCCACCACATTCTGCATTTTATAATATTCTTACAGAAGTAATATTTTTCAATTATAATATGGAACACATTTGTCTCCTTTGCCCCATGAGGCATTAGGTAACTTACATATAGAAAACATTTATCTTTTGTGTTTTGTGGACATTAGGTAACTATCTCCTCCTGAGCTACAAGGCACCATGTATTTGTTTTAAAAAAGTGTCAATGACATTTGGATCCTCCTACTATTTAGGTCACCCTATCATTAAGTATCGATACTCTTTATAGGCTCGTAGGTCATCTACTGAGCAGAGAGGGGCTTAGCACTATCTGAATGAGTAGTTGGTGGCCAAACCAAGGCTAACTGCTTAGCTTGTGCCTCATGAGCTACAAGTGTGATCTTTTCTACATGGACAAAGGAGCTTATTAATTTCAAATACAATCTTTTACATTGAAATTTACCAATTTTCAGATATTTTACTAATCACCACCCAAATATAAGCCCCTACACCAATTTTAGAAAAATACTACAACAAAAATGTAGAAATATATATCAAGAATGTTATATTTAAAAACCAAAAATTATTTATTCCTGGAATTTACTATTCACGTTAATTTACTATTGGTCAATATCTAATTAAAAACCTTTAGATATTAAATTATTATTTTAATCCTAATATTCCTTAAACTTAATAATTAAGAATAAAATCATGAAATTAAATATTAAGCATCCCTAATCAATGATCAGCATACTAGAACAATAATATTCACTTAAAATTTCCCATTTCATGTGAAATGGCTGATATGGCCTAAACCCTAAAAATAAAGAAAATAACATAACTCTTAGTATATAATAATCTAGATCATGAAACTTCACATATTATTCATTGAATACCTAAAAACACAGTAGAACACTCTGAACATCAGCAAATCGCAACTCATATGTAAATTGTTCAAAATGCCTCTTTTTTATGCTAAAACATCATTAAATTATAACTTTAAGCATAAAAATCCAACTGAAGATTTTTAATATATGAAATTATATCTGAACAACCTAATTAATCCATTGAAAACATAAAAAATACAGAAAAGAGCACCACAACACAGAAAACAACCAAGAGGCCAAATAGCCGCAAAATGGCCATTTTCACAACTTCAACTAATTTAAGCATGTTAACACCTTAATTTCTATCTACTCTTAGTATAATTTAGTTTACCAATCTCCTATCTCCAAGCTTGCATAAAAATCAGCTGAAGATCACCATCACCTTCTTGGAAACTTTGTATGCAAAGTACCATCAAATACACTTCTAAAATGTAAAATAAAACCAAATAAAGCAACAATTAAGGGTGGAATAGCTTACTCCTTCTTGCAAAATGATACTGAAATTAAGGAGAAGATTAGAATTATTTTTTCTTCAATTACCCAAACCATTAACCCTAAATTGCTTAATAAAAACAATTAAGAGTTAAAAATTAATGATTTGAGAAAACAAAGTCAAGAATTGGTGCAAGAACAATGGAGGAAGGACGGAGGTTGAAGAAGTTGGTTTTGTGGAGTTAGGGAGCATGAAAATCAGATGGGGGACATAAGGTTGGAAGATAAATTGGTTAAGTTTAGATATTTAGGTGATAAATGATTTTTAATGAAAATAATATGGTAAAATAGTCAACAAAAATAATGGGGCATGGCAGGTCTGGTTTTTGACGGTGATAAGGGTCAATTTAGGTGTTCCAACTTTAATTTTGATATTTTGAAAGGACAAGATAAATTTTCTAATAGTTAGGATTGGTTTAGTGTATAGAAAATTGAGTTTCGAAAGCTAATTATGCCTAAAATGATATAATTTATCTAAAAATGTCAAATATTTTTAACTCATTTTGAATCCATATTTATTTTAAATATACCAAAATATAAGTATCTTTGAAGTTTTGTAAATTTTCATTGGTTAAAACGCTTGTTTTAGAGTTTAAAACTCGAGTAAGGGTGAGAAAGGCGGTGAATAGTATTTTTTCATCAAACTCTATTTAAAATTTTGAAAGGCCTAGGAGACTTAGAAGAAATCAAGGATTTCAAATATGATTAAATTATAATGATTTGGAAGAATTTTGATGGCTAAAAGTAGTTTGGAAGTCTTACAGGACTCGAAACCCTAAGAAGGGTTAAACGATTGAAACAAAACATTTTAAAAACTTCTCAAGGGTTAAAAGGATGTAAAAATCTATAATTCAAAATAAATTTCCACAGTTATAATAATGCTTCTTGTTTGTTTAAAGGAAAGTTTGTTTGTTGAGTTGATATCTGGTTTTGTATCCGATTACTTATGGCTTTAATTGTGGTGTGGTGATAGTATTTGGTGGATATGGTGAAAAACAATGGTGATAGGGAAGAGATATGGGATTTGTATGAGATGCCTTCCTCTAAAATTTCCATTTGTCCTGGTCTGAAATACATGTATTGTTTATGCTTGTAGTTGCCCTTGACTTCTATTAGTATGTCTTGGGTGTATTTGTAGGCCTCCACCATCAATTTTCATAAATAATATTATTGAATGCTCCATCCATTTCATAGTTGAGGGCCTATAATTTTTTAGCATGCATATTAAGAAATATTAAAATTTAGAGTAAATGATATATAAATTGAGCGAAATGCCCTTACCGGAACTCGAACAATTTTATTATTAGGAGATACATTAATAAGGTAAGAGAGATTATATAAGAAAATATAACAATAAATATTTATTGGAACTTGAAAGATGATTTATACTATGAAACAAAATAAATAAATAAATTATAGCCCTCTATGTAACAATAAGATGTGAGACCATTCTCCAGGCCCTCCATCTAGCAAATATAGTCCTCTTTTCCTTTGGTATTTGTAAGTTATTGATTATTCATCAAGTTTTATTATAAATTTATGTATAGAACAAATTTGTGTAGTTCAATTTTCAACTTTATTTTCTTTCTCTAAACCATTCTCTTTTTTCTCTATACATGCATGTGAACCTTCTCCTCTCCTCTTCATCCTTTTTGAACCACCACCAGCTCCTCCTCTGTCCTGCCCTGCACGTGTAATTATGACTTCAAAGAAACTCAGAAAATCCCAAAGCCAAATGGTAATTCCTTCAACTGCGACCAAAATTAAGAGTCAAGCTAAGATACATTAGTTTAATTTTGCTTATATTGCCTTGATTTATATTTATTAGTTATGTACGGTGTTAGTGCTTGATAAACCTCAAATCTGTGACAGATTTGAAGCACTAGGCACAGAGAGTGAACACGAGTAGTGTATACATTGGCTTGAGGTGCGAATGCACCATGTGTATGTCATACAGGGCTCACATGTGCACCATGCTTTTGATGACCTTTAGATAGGGTTCGGATGTCTTCTGTGTCCTATGAAACATGGTGGACATGTCTTGTCTGATTGTTCATCATGGGATGATCATGTTGCATGCACTTGTGATGTGCTCCTAAAAACAATTTGTGAAGCAAAATAATCAAAGACAAATAACCTTGTTGTCCACTGTGATCGTGTAATCTGAATTGAAATAGTGTAAACTTTGTCCGTCGGTAGTGTAATTGGTTGGATCATTGTTGATGCTGCTAAAGTTGCTCAGGCATTAATGAACAAAAAATGGAGAAGGAGAAGCCTTAGGCTGAGAAGAAGAACAGATGGAGAGATAGAGATAATGTATGCTAGAAGGGAGGGAAATAGGATTAGGGAAAAATAGGAATTCTAAGACCAAAATATGTTCTATACATCATACATCAATTTTGTGGGTTCATTTAAAACAAACCTTATTCATCTATGTTGAAGTAAATTTGTTGCTTAAATCAAATCCTAGACCTCGCAAATTCAACTGCTTGTGTTGGCAAAATATCACAAAGTGTAACAAGTATAATGATAGGGAAGAAAAGAGAAGAAATAAAGCAGCCTGCCTTAATCGGAACTGAATACCTGAGCTGTATAACTGGAAAGCCAAACCCAATTTTGATCCAAAAAAAGGGTCTTGATCTGAAGTCGTAAAAAACCCAAACCAAACTTTAACTAACCTGATGTTAGTCAAACCCAATAATGACTCATATAAAACTGACATGAATCAAAGTGACTCGAATCGAAACTCAGCACCACCTGTACCCAAATATAAACCTGAATCAAACTAAATTCTAGCCAGATCAGCTGTGCAAAAAGACATTTCAGAATATTTATTTCTACAGAGGAAAAATCTGATCGAAGTTTGAGAGGAAAAATAACTTTTAGACCCTCATATCATGCTTAATTATAATATCAGTAAATGAAGATGGTGGTTTATAATTGTATTATTTGAGATATCTTGTTTTGTTAGAAGCTATAATAGCCTCATTAACAAATATAGCTATGTAATCACAAATTTAATTTCTTATTTTCGCCAATCCAAGTATATATTTAGCTAAGTTGACACAATGGCAAGCCACAAGAAAATAAAATAATCGAAATGAACTAACTTTTATCATGTGTGCATTTCTAAGAAATTTAAAATATAAGAAAATTATCAAGAACTAGAGAAAGTACAATATTTAATTTCTAATTAACAATATAAATGATAATCATTACTTTTATTTAATGATTGGATTAATGAAAAGTAATTGTGTCTTAGAAATAAAGTTGACATCGAAGCCTATTTTTATAGGTTAGCATAGGATATATTTTAATTTGATGATGTCTACCATGCACAACCATCTATTATAGACCATTTGATTGAATTGCATAGATTTGGTCTAAATTAAAAAAATAATAACAAGGCCATAAAGAGATAGTTAATTGTAAAACTCATAACATAGCTGATATTATCTATATGGATTTTGGACCAACTTCACCTCACCCATACACAATCTGACATCCTTGGACTCAAATTGATCCCAAACCTGAAAAAAATCAACAGGCTAGATCTTGACCTGATTTGATATCCATCTGAATTGACATTTGACCTGAACCAAATTAGTACAACCTGAGATACACCTGAACCGAAACAAACTTAGTCGAATCAAAATTGGAACTGGTTGCATAGTAAATAAAATTTTAATGTGATCCGAAATGTTCTAAATCGAAACCAATGCGAATGAGCATTTTGCCATGTCTATGCAAGCTCAGCAGGTTTTGGATTTTCGTTTAGTAAATCTTCAGCTGGGGGTTTGATATGAAAGTAGTGAGCATTCATACATTGATTTTGAGCTGGTAGCGATTTTGAGATGGGCATGTACAATTATACTTCCAACATTTTGTGGCAGCGATGAGGCCCTATTCTGCTTTGAAGAGTATGCTATTTTGTGCTAAGCAATCTCTGATAGTTCCTTGGAGGAAATTCAACAAAGTTGCAAATGGATTTTTGGATAATCTTGTAGCAAAGTTGGTTCCTATACGAGTTCATTAGTCTGTAACCCTTCATTTTGTTACATATTCAAATATGCTTTTTGTTGATTTTTTTTTGTGTGGTCGTGTATGAGTGTGTGGTTGGGGGTTGGTTCTGAAATTGATTCAATTAAGAGGCTCAGTTGAATTGATTCTCGGATGATTTCTGTTTAAATAATTGTGTTTGTGCTTTCATATCTGAATTTTTTTCCCCCTGTTCCTCTGTTTTGCAGTTTGCAGTATCTTCTGGGATCATCACATTATGCACGATGGGTTCCCTTTTCAAATATAGTGATAAGTCGGTTGTTTTTGCCTATTTCTTTTTGTTTGGACTTAGTGCAATCACGCTGTCTTTCTTGATTTCTACATTTTTCACAAGAGCAAAAACAGCTGTGGCTGTGGGAACCCTTTCTTTTCTTGGAGCCTTCTTTCCTTATTACACGGTCAATGACCCGGCTATACCAATGTAAGTATTTAAAGCGCCTCAAGATTATATTTACAAGCTTAATATTCTTTGCTCAAGCTATTGACCTTTTAGTTTTTACTCTAGGATTTGGAAGGTAGTTGCTTCTTTTCTTTCACCAACGGCCTTTGCTTTAGGATCAATTAACTTTGCTGATTATGAGCGTGCCCATGTTGGACTGCGCTGGAGCAATATATGGCGGGTAGTTTTCTCAAAAACCTTGGATCTCTTTCTTTGGTTCTTGTTTCACACTTCTAAAATGGTACAACATTGTTTTGCACAGGAATCATCTGGAGTGAATTTCTCGGTCTGTATGCTCATGATGCTGCTTGACGTATTTTTGTACTGTGCTATTGGCGTTTTCCTAGATAAGGTATGCCATTGGAAGATGTTGGTGCGAGAAAGCAATATGCTGTTGAAACTTGAAAGTAGTGTTCTCAATGCCTCCCTCCCATGCGTTAGACACTCAAATAGAAGTCTCTGATTCCTTGATTCTTACTCTACGATGATTTACATTATGTGTCCTATGTATCAAATTGGAGTTTGATCTCTTAGAGTGAGTCACTTCATCTTGTGAGCTTATAGGTATGTATTCCTGTGAGAACCTGTTTTTACTTTAGACAGTGAAATGTGTCCATTTGGAATGCTATATAAGTGAGGAAGACCTTAGAAGAAACATGCCATTTTATTTTATTTTTCTTTCATTGATGATGGAATAACTTGCTTCTGCTGCACACATTAATGTTTATCTATTTGGCTTCCTTATTGCTAGGGTTAGTTTGCTTGATGATGTGACTGATGGAATTATCTTATCTTGTCAGGCTTTGTCCAAGAATGATAAGATGCACTGCCTGTGGAATCTGATATCTGATACATGCTATTGGAAAAGGAAAGATGAAATGCAGCGCCATTCTTTTGGATTAGAAAATGCTAACATGAAGCTATTTGGAGATTACTCAGACTGTTCTAGCAGTGATACATCTGGACCAAAAGTAGAGGCTATAAGCTTAGATATGAAGCAACAAGAAACTGAGGGCAGGTAGAAGCACTAAACTTGCACATATTGCTGATTAGTTGTGCTTCCTCTTGACTCTACCTTCCAATTGGTGTGTGATGGTGCAGGTGCCTACGGATTAGGGATTTGCACAAAGTATTTTCTTCTAGGAAGGGAAAATGTTGTGCAGTGAACAAGTTGCGGCTGACACTATATGAAAACCAGATTCTTGCCCTCCTAGGTACTAGTTGTTCTAGTTTCTTTTGCAGCCATCAATTTTCTCCTTTATGTTGTTGAATCTCGGTGTCTGATTACATTATTATTGTATTTTTTGAAGTTAATTTTGTATGCATGTTTGTTTCGTACTCTCCCATGTCTAGAAATTCGATTAGGTACCTATATCTGCTGTCCATGGCCTCTGTGTCTCTCTGCATTTAACTTATCTTTGTTCTCTCCTTTGTTTCTTATTATAGCAAACAAAAGAGTTTACTCCTTTGTATTTGGGTGAGTGTGTATATATATGCATGCTAGTATCCTGACCCGATCAGGCCCTGCATCCTTGCAGACCTGAGTCCTTTAGACTTGTAAGGACCCCGTCTATTGTTTTTACACTTATAACCCATTGCAACTGACTTGAGGCTGATTAGGATTAATTGAAATGAGATTGATTTAGGATGATTGGACAGGTATGTATGTGTATGTGGAACGACAGAGGAGGGGTGTTAGGGGGGAATTGACTAGGAGAAGAGAGTTATGTATGTGTATGTGGAATGACAGAGGGGATCGGCTAGGAGAAGAGAGGAGCCAGGGAATTAGTCTTTCACTAATTCTCCAACTTGTTTACTACTGAGGACATAGCCTCTTATTTATTCCTGATTACAAGATAATGGGGTAAGCACTTGATTAATAAGATAAATTTTTCTATACGACATTATTACCATATTAGCTGAATAGAATATTTAATATCTAATATTGTTTATGAGGATATTTCCAGCTAATAACATAATACTTGCCTAATTATCAAAAATTCAGCAACGTAGTAAAATAAAAACTTGCGAACAATCAACTATATGGTCTGGGCCCTTTTGGCCTGAGGCAATCTGCACCTAACAATATATTTCCCTTTGCTCTGGTCAATTTGCTTCTTTTTTATTTCCCTGTCATCTTGATAATTATATTTATACCTTGGATCACTTGAACAATTCTGCACAGGACACAATGGTGCTGGTAAGAGCACAACAATATCTATGCTTGTCGGACTTCTTCCTCCGAGTTCAGGGGATGCTTTAGTCTTTGGAAGGAATATCTTGACGGATATGGTACTCTAACTGAATGAATCTTTTCCCCTTTCTTTGGAAAGTCATAGGTCATAAGTAGGGCTGTAAATGAATTGAGCCGAGCCGACCGTCCTCTGGCTCGGGCTCGGTTCATTTAATAAACGAGCCTGAAATAAGGCTTGTATTTATGCTTAGCTCGTTTAACTAAAAGAACGAGGTGAACTATTAATGAGTTGAGTTGAGCTCATGAGCCTAATCTAATATTAAGGTGAACTGATTTTTTTCGGCCTTGAGCTTGACTCATTTAATAAACAAGTTTAACTAAACAAGCCGAGCTAAATAGTTTGCGAGTCGGCTCAGTTCATTTACAACCTTAGTCATGAGCATATCTTTCTTTACATAATATGCTTCACCAATCACATATCTTTCTTTTTCTTTCACACAAAATATATTGATTATTGAGAAGTTATTGATAGCCAATGGTAACCATCTTTTTATTATTTTCCTCTTAAACATTCGAGAAATGCATGGTATATATGTAACATAAGAGCATGAATTGTTAGTTCATGTTAGAAATGAATAAGTTTCTATGGAAATTTTAGCTATCCAAAAATAAGCTCCTATTTTAATTTTTAAATTCTTCTCTTATTCATTTGGATTGATTTGTGATTCTCTCTGATTATTTGCTGTGTATATTTTACAGGATGCTATACGGAAGGAGTTGGGAGTGTGTCCCCAGAATGATATTCTCTTTCCAGAATTAACTGTGAGCATTTTAAATACATTGAATTGATTGCTGATTTTGTCTCCATTCTCATTATTGCTATAGTTTCTGCTACCTTAGGATGCTAAACATCCATGGGCATTATGCAATGCACCTGTATATTGGAAATTTTTGATAGATTGCACCTTGCTTTTCCAATCATATTGTGCCAATGTTGGCCCTTGGCCATTCATCTACTAGTGCTTTACTCCATTCACTGTTGAAGCAATAACTATTCTTTCTGCCAAGTTTTGTGCTATTTGCTGCTTATGCCTAGGGATAGATGTAGGATACTTCTAAGGTGCAAAAAAGAAAAAAAAGAAAAAAGAAAAAAGAGAGGAATGAGCAATTCTGATGCAGTAAATTTTAACAATTAACAAATAATAATCATTTGGACTTCAGATATATTAAATCATATAATTGGTGAAACGATCGGCTCCGTTGGATTTACCTTTTGTTCTCTAATGGTCATATTGCAATAGAGTTTGTTATCGGTTTCACTTAGTTGAATGAAAAAAAGAGAATAAAGGCAAGAAAAGTAATGCAACCACTGCATTGAAGGCTTCTGGTGAACAACATTTGCAATGAAGTAAAGACAAAAACATAAAAAATGAAGAAATGAATTGTAGGCTAATACAGAAATAGAGAAGGGGAAGAAATGAAGGAAGAAAAATGAATAACGTGCATTTAATGGTTGCATGGGAGATTTCGTTCTGTTTGTCCAGGGGCAATCGCGGATCGCCAGATTTTTTATTCACTTGTTCATTTCCTATGTCTGGCTTTTAGTTTGAACTTTTGAAGACCTTGAAAAAAATGAGACAGCTGATGTTTTGCTAGCTACTTCCTTGCTACCATGTTTTTGTTAATCTTGGATTTAATTTCTAAGGATTTCTACAGATTGCTTCCATATGTTTTGGTCCTCTGAAGATTGATTCCTGTTTAATAATTGAATTCATGATGAGTTAGTGTTTTAGTCTTATGTCTGTGTTTCAAGTGTCATTAAAATAAAGTATTCTAGTTGTTTCAGGTGTGGGAGCTTAATCTTGCCTAGCTGCCATTCCCCTGAACCTTGCACTGTCAAGTTTTTTATACCCTTGCCTTCTGCATCTTAAATAACTATAAATGAATGGTTTCACCTTTTTATTTTCCAGATCTAAATGCTCAGACTCTGCTATGTAAAGGCTATGCCCGACCTTGTAATTTTTGTTTCAGGTGAAGGAGCATTTGGAAATATTTGCTGTGTTGAAGGCTGTGAAAGAAGATGATGTGGACAATGCTGTCACTGAAATGGCAGATGAAGTGAGTTGTGATGGCTGTATACTTACTCTTTATGGATTCTACGTTTAGTATGATTTTCAAACTGCAGGAATTTAACTGGCAGGTTCTTAGTTTTTTTTTTTTTTTTTTTTTTTTTTTGTGTATTTACATAGCTGAGGGGCTGTATATGGGTTCTGTTAATGTGTTACAAGTATTTATGCTGCAAGGAAATTCTGGTCTCCAATAGTGGTTTGTCTATGATTTGCTGAGGGAATTTCTCAACAGTTCATGAATCTATGTTGCTTCCTTTTAAATGGCCATTTTAGCATATCCTCATTGAGTCTAGAGGCCCCAGTATTGAAATATTTGATTGCTTATGTGTGCTTAACACTCTTGTTGATATGTAAACACCTAATGAGTACATTGAAGCTATCTAGATGTACGTGTTATTTTGTTTGGTTTATTTATATTGGAACTTTTTCTAGTCATTTTTTTTAAAATTTTTTGCATTTGTGAATTCCTATGACTATCTGGAATTTTCTTTCCCAAAACCCTTTTATTTTGAAGTTTTTTCCCTATGCTTCTCAGTAAAACTTACAAGCTTATTTGTAAATTTTGATCATAGTTGTTAAATTTCCAATTTGCATCTTACTATTCTATTCAACAATCCAAAAGTGACTGAACCAATCATTGATCTTAAGTAAAATCTTAAAGTATTGGAGTCATAATAGAATCGTATGATCTTATGTAGGATTAGTAGAATCTTACTAGATTCTACATACAAACTATAATTTTTTCTATTTGCTTTAGAATTTATTGTTTCTTTTATTTCCACTATATTTCTTCCCTAGATCAAAACTTCAATGCCTATTATTTTATACATAGTGTATATTGAACACCAGCCAATGCAGACTCTATATGTAGTGCAAAATAAATATATTAAAATTTGTGATGTTATTTGTTTATTAATTTATATTTATTTCATTACTATCATTTTTATATTCTTTTGTGGTATTGTTGTTTTTATTTTTATTTTTAGTATGCATACTCTATGTACCAACTTTTTCTATATGCATATTATTTGACTATTTGTGTTGCTTTTTAATTACTATTGCTTAATTAGTGACTAAAAAAGAATGAGCTTTTTTAGTGGTTTTTAATAATAACAATAGGATTTTGTGGGTATATTGAGGTCATATATTTGTGGTATTTGTAGCATCTTATAATCCAATTCTATTGACCCTAAGCAATACAACCGCGGCTGTAGTTGCAGTGTTACTATTTCGGAGTGTCGCGAAAAATATATTATATGTTGTGTATCGGTGGACCCAAATTCTTATACACATCGGCTGATAATGTGTATCGGGACCAATATTTAAATGTATGGCTGACCTAGGTAGAATTTTGATTCTAACAACCTTGATTTTGATCACTAATAGGTTGGTCTGGCTGACAAAGCTAACACATTAGTTAGTGCTTTGTCTGGAGGGATGAAGAGGAAGCTCTCCCTTGGAATTGCACTTATCGGAAATAGTAAGGTATAGCATCAGAATTAGCATAAGCGTATTAACTAAGTGTTCCATCTATTAATTTCTTAGTTCTTATGGCCTCTCTACAGGTTATTATTCTTGATGAACCAACCAGTGGAATGGACCCATATTCAATGCGTTTGACATGGCAACTTATTAAGAAAATCAAGAAGGGAAGGATTGTGTTATTGACAACTCACTCAATGGATGAAGCTGAAATATTGGGAGATCGCATAGCTATTATGGGAAATGGTTCTTTGCAATGCTGTGGAAGGTCTGTTACAGTTGGACTTAATCCCCTAACAGCTTCTGTTGCTTTCTGTTCTCAGGAGAGAAGTTTATTGCCGGACTCAGCAATAATTTCTCTTTATTTCTTTCTTTTTTTGGTTTTGTTTGAAGGAGGGGGGGTGGGTGGGTTGGAATTCTGCTTAATGTTTGTGGACAGAAAGCTCTCATCTTGTATCTGATCTGTAATAATCTTTTGACAGTTCCCTCTTCCTTAAGCAGCAATATGGGGTTGGTTATACTCTTACTCTGGTGAAGGTTAGTGCTTACTATTCAAGGATTTATATTGTACTATACAAGGATTGACCATTCCTTAAGCAGCATTTTGTAGGCGGTTTTATGTTGTACTATACAAGGATTGACCATTCTTTTAATTGTGTACTCTCTCTTGTCAGACTGCACCTGGTGCCTCTATAGCCTCAGATATTGTGTGCAGTTATATTCCATCAGCTACATTAGTCAGTGAGGTAATTGCACCCCTTAAGCTTTGCTAGTTCTGATCTTCTAAAGTTTCTTGCATATAGATCATACCGTTTGGCTGTCTGCTTGTTTAATTAAGGCCTTAATGTATGCTTATTTGTCCGAAGCTGGATGTGATACTTGGGTTAATATCAGACAATTGATACTGTTTTATAAGTGTACCTAGCTAAAACTGATCTTACATGACATAAATAATGTTTTTTCAGGCTGGATCAGAGGTTTCTTTCAAGCTTCCTTTGGCATCATCATCTTGCTTTGAGAACATGTTCAGGGCGCTTGACAATTGCATGAAGAAGTCTGTCTCTCAGTCCAAAACCAATATAAACAATGATGATATTGTTGGCATTGAAAGCTATGGCATCTCCGTCACAACTCTGGAGGAGGTTTTCTTGAGAGTGACTGGAGGTGATCTTGATGTAGCTGAATGCAGAGTGCAGAAAAAGGTTCCCTTGGATCCTGTGGTCATACAACCGTCTGATTACTGTGTGCCCAAAGGAAGGGCTCCCATCAAGTTTTGGGGAATATATAAAGATGTCATTGGTGTAATATGTATGATAGCATGGAGAACCTGTTGCTTGTTTCTTGATGCATTCATGAGCTTCCTGAACTTGATTATGCACTACTGCTGCTGTTCTGTTATTGTTCGGTCAGACTTTTGGCAGCATTCAAAAGCATTGGTGATTAAGAGAGCAATAACTGCTAGAAGAGATCAGAAGACCATTGTTTTCCAGCTTCTTATCCCAACTGTATTTTTGCTGTTTGGGCTTCTATTGCTCAAACTGAAGATGCATCCTGATCAGCAGTCCGTGACTTTCACAACTTCACACTTCAACCCATTGTTACGTGGTGGCGGTGGAGGTGGTCCAATTCCATTTGATCTACACTGGCCGATCTCAAAAGAAGTAACTTTGCTTGCTTGTTAATCATTGATTGGTGGAACTCATTTAATTTATTTATTATCAGATTGTATGATTTCAACTTCATTTCAAGTGCCAGTATTCCTGTTACTGAAGTGATGGCCTATATAGAAGCTCTTTTGGTGAAATAGCTATCACTGTTGCAGGTTGCCTCACATATTGAAGGTGGATGGATTCAGCAGTTCAAGCCAAGTACTTACAGATTTCCAGATTCTCAGAAGGCATTAACTGATGCCATTGAGGTGGCTGGGCCGTCTTTGGGACCAAGGCTGCTCTCTATGAGTGAATTTCTAATGTCCAGCTTAAATGAATCTTACCAGTCTAGGTCAGTTAGCAAAACTTCTATTCATTCAATTTTATTTTCTTTCATTGACTCTCCCTCTCCTTTTTTCTGTCTTTGAATTTCTTGTTTCAGTAAATTACCAAGTACTTAGTTCCTTAACATTACATATTGCTTGTGGTATATGCAAAATGCAATCCATCTCCAGTTTAGAATTTTCTTTCTCCTTTTTACGGAGTCTACCCTACTAAAGTGGTATTTTTCTGTTTTTATTATCATAATGGCATGAATCAGAAAGTTTTATTTTCACAATACTCATTGGTCAGCAGAGACTGACACTTGGGCAGGGACAAAAATAGGTGGAAAGGGAGGGTTATCTGTGCAGTAAAGAGGAAATTTCTGCACAATAGAGCAAACTACCTTCCTATTTTTTTGCACCCGTCATTTTGTTCACAAATTTAGTTACACTGCATGGGTATTAAGTGTTTTAGGTGTGCCTATATCAAAAACTGTTTATCCTTTGCAGATATGGAGCCATTGTGATGGACAAGCAAAGTGATAATGGGAGTCTGGGATACACCATTCTGCACAATAGTACTTGTCAGCATGCTGCGCCTACTTTTATTAATCTGATGAACGCAGCAATTCTTAGGCTTGCTACCAGTGATGAGAACATGACAATTCAAACACATAATCACCCTTTACCCATGACGCAAAGTCAGCACCTACAACATCATGTAAGTTTTATGCTTGTTTTAGCTTGGAGATCTCCTTTGAGAGCTTTGTCGATGAAGTGGGAATATTCATGTGGATTTTCGCATGATTTAAATGTTTACCTTTATCTAATTTGTTTATAAATATATAAATAGATATACGCTCTCTGCAAGCGGGTATCTAACTTTGGTATGTGCATGTTGAAACTTGTCTCAAATACAAGTAGCTAATCTACCCTGTATGCATATAGACATCTATGTTTGTGTATGCATATTCATCTTTTATGTATACATGCCCTTACTTTCTTTATAAAGGTAAGGCATATTCATCTTTTATGGTATACATGCCCTTACTTTCTTTATAAAGGTAAGGCAATGGAAAGGTTGTGGTAGTGTTTTTTCCTTCTGCATCGTGTTCTTTGTGTAGAAATACTTTGTGAATCAATCTGTAGCCCAGAGGACTGTCTTGTAACTTCTTTTCGTTCGAAGCTTCATTGGCTTACTCAACTAGGTGTGATCTATATAATTGATTTTTTTTTTGTCCAATGGTTGAGTATCTGGACATGAGTCAGAACATGTAGTTCAATGTTTGGTGGTTCTACTTGGTTGGAACTTGGAAGTAACTTAGAGAATATAGGCTGCATCAGTTCAATCATTCAAAAGTATTGGTGTGCTATATGGTTTGCAAGATGATGCATTATGACACACCGATTTACCTTTTGGCATGTAATTACCATATGATCACTCAAATCTTCCCCAGTATTTATTTATCTGTTCATCTACAATACTTTGTAGATATATTGGATCATTTTCTGAAACTTGCAAATTATTGTCTTCTTCTGTAGGATTTGGATGCATTCTCTGCTGCTGTTATTATTAGCATTGCTTTCTCCTTTATTCCTTCTTCATTTGCTATCCCTCTGGTGAAGGTACATTCTTTCTCTGTTCTGCCTTAACAAAATTGAAATCAAGTTGACCTGGCTCTAACTTTTTAGGAGTTAAATACGGTTGTAGTCTCCCTAGAATAATTTCTTCCCGTTTTGGTCCCTAAATAAAAAAAATATTCATTTGAGTCCTTATAGATTTTAGTTTCATTTTAATTAGTCCCTCTAGATGTGCTGCTTTCTCTATTTTAGTCTTTACTTGAGGGACTAATTAGATGGCACATATCATATCTAACTAATAAGATATAACTTAACTAACTAATAAGACGCAAAAGATAGTAATAATTTTTTTTATTCCTACGAAAATACTTTTTCCAATAAAAATCATTTTCTATCTACATCATTCTCCCCCACCGGAAAAGAGCCTGACTTTGGCGAGTAAGATTGAAGAAAATCATCAAGTAATATTGGAGCCATGCCACGAAGATCATCTTCATGAACCCAAGTAGCGTCACAGTCAGGTGACCCAAAAACAACAAAAACCTCATTGGAAAGAAGTAACATACTCAACATCGACAATGAAAGCAACTTCTTCCTAGGGCAGTTGAACTGATTGTAATGTTGACTCCTTCAGACACACTAGATGGCAATGCAGGCACACTAGATGGCAAGACAGGTGGCTCAAAGTTGCCTTTGTAGGGTGACAAATCACTCACATTGAAAGCAGGAATAATACTTAAAGTATCCAGTAAATCAAGCACATAAGCGTTCGGTCCATGTTTTTTCAAAATCTCATACAGATTCATGGCTCGTCCATGTAACTTTTAAAACTTTATTTTGAAAAATGTTTAGGACATGCATACTATGACAAAACCACCTTCATTAAAACCCTTATCTCTACGATGCACACCAACAAGAAGTTTATAATTGATATTACTCAACGTAATCTTACGTTTAATCTCGTCATGCAAGGAATGTATATGATAAACAAAAGATCATAAATGTGCATGTTGGGACATGGAACCAAAGTCAACGGGAGTATGAGGGGTATAACTATAAACAATTTTAAAAAGACTCTTTCACATGGACCTGTTAGATGTATGGTTATAAAAAAACTCAGCTGTGGGCGATACTAAATCTCAACTATGAGGTTGATCTCTTACAAGATAACAAAGAAGGTCACCTAAACCTCGATTTACTACCTTAGTATGGCGATCAATTTCTGGATGATAGGTTGTAGAAAACTTCAACTGGTTCTTAATAAGAGCCCAATGTGTCCTCCAAAACCAAAAACTAATAGATGAATCTAGAATCTCTATTGGACACTATGGAAGAAGCAATACTATGAAATCTGACTACCTCACAAAAAATCAACCTAGCAACATTGGAAGTCTTACTGCACTACATAGTATGAAATGGGCCATCTTGGAAAACCTATGAACCACGACAAGAATTGAATCATGACCTTTAGATGTCTTATGAATACCTAGGATAAAGTCCATTCTAAGATTCTTCTATGGCTCATGGAGAGCAGGTAAAGGAGTATATAAACCCGTGCTTTATTTTCTGGTTTAAGCTAATTGATAGGTACGATATTGGGATATGACTCACTTAACATCCTGTTGCCAAAAAGGCTGGTACTAAGGTAATATTACTATCCATCGCAAAGTGACCAGCAATGCCACCAGCATGCAATTTCCAAATAAGAAAGTCTATAGGAGGATTGGGGAATACACAACCTAGAAGCTCTATCCATCATGAACCATATATTCAAAAAAGTCCCTACGGTTGATTTCCTAAATAAGAAAATCTATGGTTAACCCTAATAGCGCTTCCAAATCCGATACTTCTAGTTTTGCTCCAAGTAGTTGCTCCAACACCTATATTCAAGTTGTTATAATGAGGAAGGTTTATGGACATGCAGGTTGTGCTTATTAGTTACATACATAGCCTCTGCTTTATCTAGCTAGTTCTCCATTGGCTGAATGACATTTCTGTATTTGAATGTCCGACCAACTCTCTGTTTTTAACCAGTTAGTTGCTTCTTGAGTTTTAGTTCACTAATTACGGGATTCGTCATTGGAATTTTGATACCAAATTGTTGCAATATTGAGAGAATTGAGAAGTGAGATTGAAAATTTAGAAAGGAGAGTGGGAAGGGAATTGGAGGAACTGGGAGTAAATAACTTCATATCTAACTAATAAAATAAAAATTATCTATAATAAAAGATAAAGGACAAAAGATAGGAAGAATTTATTTTTTATTCCTACAAAAATACTTATTTCTATAAAATCTTTCCTATATACATCGCATAAAAACAAGCTTGTTATTCTGGCTGGATGCTTGTTAAGTTATTTAGAAGATACTTTGTTAGGTACTTTAGTTGTAGATCAGTCTGTAATTTTTTATATTCACTATCCAGCTGATATCATGTTGTTATATGGAATATGGAAATTTATTGTTTTAGTGAATACAGGAACGTGAGGTGAAAGCTAAACATCAACAATTGATCAGCGGGGTATGATGTTTTCTCTTTCTTGTCTGCCAAAACATCTGAGCTGCTGTTGTTGCCTCTATGGTGTTTTGAAGTGTTTTTTCTTTCCGGTTGTAATAAATGTTTGTCCTTTTCTCAGGTATCTGTGCTATCATATTGGGTTTCTACATATACTTGGGACTTCATCAGCTTTTTATTCCCCTCTTCAATTGCAATTATTTTATTCAACATATTTGGTATATACCCTTCCTCGAAGACTAGATATGGCCTCTTTTAAATTTGTGCTTGTACCAGCAGTTTGTTGGACTCGCATATGTACACACTGCTGGACTTTTTTCTTTATTTTTTTGTGTCTGAAT
This sequence comes from Tamarix chinensis, assembly GCA_030549775.1. Lineage (NCBI taxonomy): Eukaryota > Viridiplantae > Streptophyta > Magnoliopsida > Caryophyllales > Tamaricaceae > Tamarix > Tamarix chinensis. The sequence goes on from CM060176.1 coordinate 99,526,439, forward strand.
TCTAAGAAGTTACATTATTTCACCTGAATTGAAGTCAGTGATAATGAAAAACTGAAGACGTATATTAAGAAGTCGAATCATTATGATTATTTTCCTGATGAGTAATTAAGTTTTGTTTCAAAGTTAAGAAAACATTGAGTCACAATTGCTTATGACAAAGGAACCAAGCTTGCGTTTCAATTTGTCAATTTAGTTCACTTAAGATACTTACAATGTTGAAACTCTCTGCACTTGAGTTACCTTAACCATGAAAATCGGGTGAAAGGTGTGTATACTTTCATCCTGCTTATGATCCATGGCAGTAGCAGAACATTATGGTGATCGATGAACTTTGTATGTGCTCTCTGACCTGGCTCAGTAGCTTTTTTGATGGTGTTGATTTAGCTTGTAGCCCTTCCCCTCTTCTACTAAGCCCAAGCAATAAAACCGCGGCGGTGGTCATAATTTTGGTTGCAGTGTCGTGGTATTAGAGGGTCACAAATGATATTTATATGTCCTGGCGTGATTTTTTTATTGTTTTTGAGAACAAATATTGGCCAATAATGGTAAATATTGGAAAACTGTTGGCCGATATCCTATATTTTGCCAATATCGTGACGATAATTATGTAATTTTCTTAAACGCCTGTGTTCCAGGAATTTTGAGTCTCAGCTGACTCAAAAATAGCAAAATTGTGGCCGATACGGAATTGTGGTAGCGATATTTCATCGTACATCTAAGCCTCCTAGTTGTTGCAGCATCTGAGTAGTGAATCTAATGGACACCTCATTCAATGATCTCTATGAGCAGTCAGATTCTGTATTTTATGAGAATAAATAATTTTTTTCTTGCAGATTTTTTCAACATTATTTCTAGCCAATGTTCTCCTCTCTCCATTTTGATTCTCTCCTGACATCAAGGCATCCATGTTTTGATGTTTGTCTATAACATTCTGAACCAATCCAGTTATTAGTTGTTACTATTGTTGACGATAGATCCCTATTCACTTTGACCTAATGTTACTGTGGTTACCATTCTCCATACCCTTGTTCATCATTAACCTTTTCAGTCTCTTGACTATCTTTCACAGCTTTCTCTGTCCCACCTGAAATTTAATGAACATATTGCAGAGTCAGTGTCCCTCCACCCTGTTTGGTGTTCTTGTTCCTGTCTAGGGTTTTTGTAGATTTTGTGTGTACTTGTAGAGATGTGTCTAATTCTTTTGAAGTGATCAGTCTTATCTCAACTATTTGTGGTATCAATGCTGTTCTGATGGCTGCATCATTCTAATCTTGGATAAAAAGGAGCCTTCTATTCTGCTACATGTCGCATTTTATTTTATTTATCATTTTCTGTGTACCATTATCCATGCCACCAAAAGACTTTATGTCACATGTTAGTGCTTGAAATTATCTTCTCTGAGGGCTTCATATGAATTAATATTATTCTGTCCCTTTGATAGGTCAACACATGCTCTGGAAGAGCATTTAAACTGTCAGTTTCAATTTAAACCTCCTTGAAGGACTAGTCCTTTTCTATCTGTGTCTGTATGCTCCATGCAGTCAATTGTACATCTCAAGCAAAAGTGCATGGACAATGATGACATTGATTGGCTGCCACCATAGGATATATCGTTGTTGCTTTTCTCATCCAGTGGTGCCTTTATTTTTATTTATCCATTATGTTTCTACCATAGCTATGCATAGATTTTGCGGACTGGCTTGTCCTTGCACATCTTTCTTTATGCCAAATTACCTGCTAATAGTTCATATCAGGAGGGATTGACTTAGAGTGTGTTTGGGTAACCATATTATTTAACCTTACTATTTACAGTTTTTTAAAACTGCCCTAATTTTTTTTTATCACAAATTACTTGTAACTTTAAATAAATGAACCAATATCAAAATACATACCCAAAAATGTCAATACATCACTTCGGAGTCAGATGAGATGTTAATTCACCAAATGTTACCTTACATATATCAACGGTTCAACATAGCCCTCTGTCTCTTTGTAGAAGCTTCGGACTGGCTATGTTGATGCAAAACCCAATCGTAATGAATATTGTTGGTCTGTGCCAAGTAGTGAGCCATCTTGTCATATCTTTCCATTTTGGATGTTCATGCTTTATGGATGGAAATTATCCATCTTTACTCGTCTTCTCTCCTATTTGATAAGCGAAGCATAAATGCCTAGTTAATGGGTCCATTATCTGCAGGAGACTATAAAAGTTGCAACATTTTATCTTGTTTGCAGTAGTTGTCATCTCAGCATTTTTTTTTTCCAATTCCCTCATAAAGAAAAATATCATAAGCTTTGACTACAAGTTTCCAAAAGTAGTTTTATGGATCCATTTTTGCTTGAATGGGCTATTGGATGAGTGCAATTTAAGCTTCTGAGCTTTGAAAATCATAAGAAGGAATTTAATTTAATTACATTGTGGTCTTCTCTGCATAGGAGTCTCAAACTATAATAAGATATTGGAGCTGGGAATTGGGTAGCATTTATGGCATTCCATGCACAATTCTTAGAAGATTGATTTTGGCTGCTGATGTCAGTCTTCTGAACTGCAGTTTTATGAAGCCATATTCACTTAAATAGACTGTTGGATGAGTGCAATATAAGCTTCTGAGCTTTGAAAATCACAAGAAGGAATATGATTTATTTAAATGTGGTATTCTCTAAATATGAGTCTCGAACTACTGTGAGATATTGAAATTGGATATTGGGTAGCATTTACGGCACTATGTGCACATCTTAGAAGACTGATTTTGCTGCTGATGTCAGTCTTCTAAACTTGTCTGATGTTAGACAATCATTGAGTATTGTCGGTAGTAAATAATTCTTGTGCAATAATCTATGAGAGCGGGTCATGGTTTCTATGATTATTTAGCCAACAAGAAATGCCAACCTTCCCTTCTTTCCTTTTTTTTTTGGGGTGGGGCCTAGAGCTGGTAAAAGCTGACCCGACCCGATAAAACCTTAAAAGTTTAATGACCCGACACTAACCCGATAACAATTAAACTGACCCGGACTCGATCCCAACCCATGACTCGATAGTGACCTGACCCGGTATAGATTGGACCTGACATTGATCCGACCAGACATAAAAATCTATTATAATAAGAATAAATTATACATATTTTATTATTCATTTAAAGCTTTTAAAAATATAGTGTCTTATAAATTATGCTTATGTTTCATACTTTTACTCTAGACATTCTTATTTATTAATGATATCCTAATGAATTTTTCCACACAAAAATACAACATTAAAAAGTCATAATAATATTTTAATAAACAAGTAATCAAATAAATGATAATAAATAATAAATATTTTTGTTAGATTGAATCATGCAATGTTTTTTATTGTTAAAATTTATAAATATCTTTATTATTTACTTGTGAAAATAAAACGCATCTAATATTCTTATTTTATTTATGTGTACTAGTAATCTTATGATTATCTCTAATATTTACAATATAATAAATGATAATTAACCGGACCCGAATTTAACTCAACCCATCAAAACTCGACCCGACCCGACCCGACCCATCAAGTTAACCCGTAAATACTCAAACCCAAACCGTCAAATTGCACGAAATGACCCGAACAGGCCGAGCCTACCTTGTCGTGTTAACTAGAAAATGATTTGAAGCCAACCTGATCCTACCAGTCAAGTTAACCCAAAATAACCCAAATCTAATTTTGCTTAACCCGAACCCAAACCCAAACCGGAACTGCAACGACCCGACCCGAAAACGAGCCACCCAACCCGATTGCCACCTCTAGTGGGGGCGGTGCGGTGGGGGTTGGGTTTGATGTTCTTCCCTTTGGGATTGAGATCGCATCCTGCATGATGATCTGTTAAATGTGTGTGTGTGTTTTTACATTCTTGTGGCTTATTTGTGTTAATTTACCCATATTTTCAGGGCTAGATCAGTTCATTGGTGAAGGCCGTTTCTGCCCCACTGTTCTTATGTTGTTGTGCTATGGATCTGCGGCTGCAGCATCCACGTATTGCTTCACATTTTTCTTCTCTGACCACACTGTGGCACAGGTGTGGTTTCACCTTTTTCCTGCACATCTGAGGCCTATCTAGATGTACAACAACGCTGATGCTCTTTATTTTCTTGCAGAATGTGGTGCTGTTAGTCCATTTCCTCACTGGACTCATTCTTATGGTTATATCCTTCATAATGGGCCTTATGGAAACAACTGCAAGTGCAAATACTTTTCTAAAGGTTTAACATATAATCTATCAGCTATAGTATTTGCTTTTGTTTGCTTTCTTTTATGAGCTTGATGGTACTATAGTTATATTCAATATGTGGAAATTATTTAGATGTTTGAGTTCATGCTCATGATGACTGATCCTTAGCACAGTCACCCGCATTTCCTGTTTACATTGAATTGTAATTTGTTTGCTGGTGCAGTTTAATATTACTTCATGGTTCTCAACTATGTTTTTTCTCACTATTTCATAGATTTTATCTCGATTATGGCAATCACATTAGGATATGTAGCAGTTGTGTATTTATAGGAGCTTTGGTGCTTCTGTTTCACAGCTTTTCTGTAATGGTATTCTTGCTAAGTGATGTGCATTGTGCCTTGCAGTTTGTTTCGTCACTTTTTCATAGTAGTACTGATGTAAAGTTTTAAACTTCATGGATATCATCGAAGGATACAGAAGATTCAGGCAGCAAATGCTTGATTTAGAAAGCCCTTTTGAGGGTGCTAGGAAATCCAAGCAGTTTGAACCAAGCTCAGCCTTAATCACTTTAATCTGGACGATAAATGAAAGTTGCCCTGGTCTTTCCTATCTGTTGTAGGTCACATCCATCTAAACCCTTATATAATCCTTTTTCTTTTCAAGTTTTATGCATCCTTCCTATCCTCTCTTGAGGTAAGATTGTCTTCCACCATGGCAATAAAACTGCGGTTGCGGTCGTGATTGAGGTCCTGGTTGCAGATCGCAGAGGGTATTTAATGTATTGCATTAGATATTTTATATGTTGCGGCCAAGATATCATATTGGCATGGTCCAAATCCAAGACGTACATCTTGGCCAATATTTTATTGTATGCTTCCATCCAATCTCATCTCTTCACTTGGTTCTTATATGGTCCCACTTTTGTATGAGTAAAGCACTCATATTTGTGTCATATAGCTTATCCTCTAAAAAAACATACCATGCCTTAGTCATCCCAATGTTTGTCTAGTATGGATTTTGTTGATCCAAACTATATTAGCATCACTGGTCTAATAGAAAACTCATTATGCTTTCCATCTGACAGTTCGATTTCCTTTACATGAGAAGCCCTAATGCATGGCTGGGTGTAGTGCAGAACATTGTGATCAAACAAAACACTGTTGTGAACTATTGATCCTTGGTGCTCAAAAGTTTCCTTGTTAGGTGTACGTAACATCAGAATCCCTAAATCCATATCTTTCCAAATTCTGCTAATGAAAAGGGTTGCCTTCCGATGCCTTTCCTTATCATTAGCAGTATTGTCTTCAAATATCATGCATCAAATGATATAGTAATGTATCTAGTTGGTCGATAGCTGATTACAGTTGCAGGGAAAGAGGAGAGCTAAGAAATGGAAACATAGGAGGGTTCAGAGCCTCTCCTGGTAGGATCCACTCTTGATTGAGAAAGGCCCATTCAGCTAGCATTTGCTGTTTATATCACTGTGGAGAAAATTTTCAGCTAGCTCTTTGCTTGCGGTTTATCATAAGATTTCTTTGGTCTCATACTTGCTTCCATAAATAATGCTGCTAGTTGAAAATAGAATCGCACTCGATATATGTTTTATCGCACTGATTTGATCATGCTGATGACCGAAGTATTAATTTTGGACATTTGTTTTGAATTTCTCAGAACATTTTCAGATTGTCGCCAGGATTTTGTTTTGCTGATGGACTTGCTTCATTGGCCCTTCTGCGTCAAGGGATGAAAAATAAATCAAGCGACGGTGTTCTTAACTGGAATACTACTGGTGCCTCTCTTTGTTATCTGGCTCTTGAGGTCTCTTTCATGTCCCTGCTTCATTTTGGACATTTTTGTCACTGCATGTATCAATTCTGATTTGCAATTTCCAGTGGATAGTGTTCACCGGATTATCTCATCTGTGATTTTCAAATTGTATATTCTCAAATATTGTATCTGCCTCTTGCATATCCTAGTGTTATCTCGTAACTGAATGTAAATCTGTTAGTATTATAGATTAGATTTGGCTATGAGGGAAATCTGAATAAGCATGAATGAACCAATTTGTGTACTAGGTAAGTATTACTGATATCAGATGGCTGGCCTTCATATCGATTTTTCGTACTGCTGCTTCCGCCATGTTTTATTATTAGTAGTATATATTTTTTTTATCATTTCTGTACATACTGAGAGTCTCCATGGGGATACATTCAAATCTATAGTTAGTTTCTGAGCTTCCGCTAAATTTCACACCAACTGCTGCAGAGCATCATATATTTCCTTTTCGTGCTTGGACTTGAATTTCTACCTCCACGCAAGTTAACTTCATTTAGATTCACTCACTGCTGGAGGAACATTCTTTCTATATGGAGCAAAGGCAACATTGGCTTGTTTGAACCTCTAGTAGGATCATCCTCAGACACTGTTCTTGATTTTGATGAAGACGTAGATGTGAAAGCTGAAAGAAACAGGGTGCTCTCTGGTGTCACAGATAGCGCCATCTTGTACTTGCGTAATCTTCGAAAGGTATTTTTTCAAACTGTGCTATTTATCTAAATTCATACATATATGATTCAGATAATTTCTCCAGTGAAATATGGATGGTGCTGGCTGCAGTGATGTGTGTCTTCTTTTCAGGTATATCCTGGAGAAATTCATCAATGTCCGAAGGTGGCAGTACATTCATTGACATTTGCAGTTCAGGAGGGTGAATGTTTTGGTTTTCTGGGTACAAATGGAGCTGGAAAAACCACCACTCTCTCCATGCTATCAGGTAGAGTACTTCAAATCTCAACTATCTTGGTTTTCTCTTCTACATCTTAGCATGCTCTTCATTTATGCAAGACAGTGGGAGTGACCAATAGGTGGTTGCAGTTGCTGACATGGATGATAGGCATTAGTGCTTGCACTTTTTGCACTTAAGTGAGAATGTATGTGTGGGTTAGGTAGTAGGAGTGACCGATAGGTAGGTTAAGTGATGGCTATATGTGGGTTAATCTTGAAATTAACATGAGATTTGTTTGACTGGATATTACTTTCAGAAGTGGTGCAAATGATCAGGCCGTACAAGTTTTGTTTCACTGGCTAAATACTGCATGCTTCTTCTCTTATTGACGTTCTAAATTTGCTATGCTTGTGCATGTATAGTTTATACACACCATTGCATTTGTATTCAAGATCAATTGTCATTTTAGTTCTTCCCACTTTATTTGTTTTGATTTCATTTAATTCATGCAGGAGAAGAACACCCAACTGATGGAACTGCATTTATATTTGGAAAAGATATACGTGCACACCCCAAGGCGATACGCAAGAATGTGTGTCCCAACCCTTGATGTCTAAATATAGCATGAGTATGCTAATGGAATTTAATGGGCCTAAGGAGAAACTAGTTGAACTCTTTGTGTCTCTTGCGTCTTTGGCAGATTGGATATTGTCCCCAGTTTGATGCTTTGCTAGAACATTTGACTGTGCGGGAGCATCTTCAGCTTTATGCAAGGATCAAAGGAGTACCTGATTACAAGATCAAAGAGGTGTGTACTGTTTTATGTTCTGGGATATGATAGGAACAGCACTTCAGTCGGAATAGATACTAAAGCTTAGCTGGAAAAAGTGAGATATTGCCCAATTGAATTGATGAAAATGGTGATAATGCACAATGTTCTCGTCTTATTATTTCTGTACATCTGCGCATATAAGTATATCCAGGAGCTACAATGCTAAGATGACTAGGCTAGAATTTGTTATAAGAGAATAGAATATTCTAGACTATTTTAGACTAGCTAAGAGATATGTTAATCTTCTAATCAGCCTGGTGATCTTGGATTAAAATATCATCCAGTACATGTATATGCATCGGATGTGATGCCGAAATGAAATCACATGCGTTTCAGCCAATAAGATACGTTCTGGTTGATATTTCCGATTATTTACTGATATTTGTTGTGGAAAAAAAAATCATGGCAAGACGTATTGATTATCTTCCTACCACAACACCATGGTTACGGCGCAATTATGACCACAACCACATTTTTATTGCCCGCTAGTAATCCTCTTGGGCTAGACAATACTTGGACCTCTGGATGAGTTTTGGGACTTGAGCTGGCAGGGTCTTGAAATTGGGCCTGCAGGGTTCATATCAATATAGTTTCTTGTCGATCATTTAATAACCATGGCGTATTCGGATGATTATAGTGCTGTTATTGGTAGCTTGATGGAAGACTTCTTTGTAGCCTTGGAACTTTTATTGCATTTGCTATTTCTATGTTGCAGAACAAATTCCCACCTCACTGAATATTTCTGTTCTAATACGAAGCAGATCTTTTTTGTGTTTCCTGAAACTGAATGGATTTACTGCATCATTGCTGTTTTATGAGCTTCACTGAGTTTGGTTATAATATGCACCAGGTTGTTATGGACAAGATAGTGGAGTTTGACTTATTGAAGCATGCTGAAAAGCCATCATTTTCTCTTAGTGGTGGAAATAAGCGCAAATTATCCGTGGCAATAGCAATGATTGGAGATCCTCCTATTGTCATTCTTGATGAACCATCAACAGGTATTTCAATCGCTGCCTGTGCACTGAGTGTGAATCTTTCAGTTTCTTTGTGTGATTCTGACTCAAAAACTGTAGATAAAATGGGTAGTGAAAAGGTAAGGAATGGAAAAGAAAATGATTTCCGTTCCTTGTGTGGGGCATTAACCTGGAAAACTGGCATTTGTATTTATATTTTTTTATTTTGTAAAGCTGATAGTCCAGCAGTGGATCATCCTTGACTATGTAATTATTGGACACCTTTTTTTCTCCTAGTCATAAAGAGCGTCCATGTTTCAAATTTCTTGTCCAGTTCTAACCATGTCTATGCATTTCAGTTGCCATGGTTACACTTTCTTTGTAGAAGCATAAAGTTGTTCAACTCAATAAGGCAGTAACTATTGCATATCTCTGCCAATCTATTGAAATTGAGAATTTAATGGTGTGTGAATGATCATTTGTTGTTAATCAGGCAATCTGCTTGTCACTGGTGATTTCACATGGTGATGATGGTTGTCAAGTTTAGATGGACAGATGGTGGCTATATCAACTCTTTTTGTGGGGTTTGGGGGGGGGTGGTTAGTTTATTTTAGGTAGATGGGGGAAGACCAAGGAAGAAAGTTGAAGGTCCATGGTGTTTGGGTATGTAGAAATTCAAGTGGTGAATGCTGTCTATCTTCTAACACTACTACTAGATATTTGGAAAGAAGGAAATTAAAGTGCACCTCGATTCAAGGTGCCAGACTGTTACTTAGTACTTCAAGCTTTCTTATTATGTTTATTCATGTGATCAAACCTTGATGTCATACTCAAAGGTCTCTGTACCTACTGGGTGCACTGGACTATATTCGAGAACAAAAATGAGAACTTGTTGTCCTTTGATTTTATGAAGTTCTTCAATACCTTGAACATGAGATAATTGATGTAATATGGAATTTCATTGTTAGTGGATGCCAAATTTAGCAAGTCAACAATCATCATCTTATTATAAGAAAAGAGAGAGCTGCGCTGGGGGGTGTTCTTGGCGTGCTTGTAAGCAATATTTTGAAATGGGTTACTGTATTGGATTCTTATTCATGAAAAGCTTTCATACCGGTCTTTCTAATGTCAATGGTGATCGATCCCACCATTTTTGCAACCTTAAGTTTCTTCTTTCTTAAAAGTGTCCAAGTGAAGCCTATATTTCGTAATATACTTTAGGGATGGATCCACTTGCCAAGCGGTTCATGTGGGAAGTGATATCTCATCTATCAACAAGACGAGGAAGAACAGCTGTTATACTCACTACACACAGCATGAATGAAGCTCAAGCCCTATGTACGAAGATGGGAATAATGGTACGTAGCTAGAATATTAGCTTACTGCCTATAAACTATATTGTCCCTTTTTACTATTTTTGGAAACCATTAATGTTGACTTGTCTATAATTGAAGGTCGGTGGCCGACTAAGGTGCATAGGTAGTCCGCAGCATTTGAAAACAAGGTTTGGAAATCATCTTGAGTTGGAGGTATGTGTTCCTCCCCAATCCACTTGGGGTGAGGATTGGGGCAGACTGATAGAAGGAAACATATTTGTTTGTGTGAACCTCTTTGTGTGTTCATGGGTGATGGACTGATGGCTATTGTTTCTCCAGGTGAAGCCAACCGAAGTTGGCTTCGATGATGTGGAAAATTTGTCAAACAGAATTCAGGAGAGGCTATCTGAAGTTCCTCCACAGCCTAGAGGCATATTGAGTGATCTTGAAGGTTGTGTGGGAAATGTTGATTCTCTCATATCAGACAGTGCATCAACGTCAGATGCTAGTTTGTCACCACAGGACATAGCCATTATTGCCCAATGGCTTGGTAATGAAGATAGAGTGAGGCCTTTAATATCATCAGATGTGATATGCACTGGGCTTGTTGGCGAACAGTTGTCAGAGCAATTGTTCCGTGATGGTATGATACTTCTATTGTATTCATTATTTCATTTAGGCCTCCTCAACTTGGAATGGTTTTAAAGAATGGCGATGGATTAGTTCAGCAACTCTAAATTTTGAGTAAAAAATGCTAGCATTCTGCATAATATTGTTTATTATAGGAATCCCTTTACTTGTAGGAAGAAAGTATGAAGTGAAAGAGAGAGGTTCAACATGCCGTGCCTTGATTTCTGTGTCACATGCATTATGGTCTGTTTGGCATGTGCATTGAGAAATCTAATTTTGGTTCCAATGGAAGAGTTGAATGAGAATGATTGAACAGTCATAACTCACCTTTGCTTCTTGGTTTAAAAGTTAGCATGGAGAACTGGAAGGATTGCATGGAAATGTGAAAACGAAGACCGTTTGTCTTTAAATATGTTGGTTGATGTCATCGCATATCAAAGTGGCCCGTAACAAAAGTTTGTGTAGAATGTCTACTGAAGAAAAGAATCATCTTAACACATTTAGTTCAATTCCTGTTTGGTGTCTGTGTTGGAGATAGTCTCTACACCTACTTGCTCATTTAGGCTCTATTTGGTTCTAAGAAAAAAAATTAAAATCAAAATGTTTTCTTTCAAACTTTCCTCAAAGAAAATCAAATAGCTAATATTTAATAATTTTATTCATTATTTTTTTTCTCTCATTATCTTATACCAAATACAAAAAGTTATTTTCATCTTAATTTTTTCTTTTCTTTGAAAATTTTTAAGAACCAAACGGAGCATTAATAAAGTATTTCACCAAAATTTATATATTGAGTTTGTGACCCCCAGGTCATCAAATTTGGACAGTTTTGTGTGAGATGAGCAAAACAGGGAATTTATGTAGGTTTTGATCTTATCTGCTGGGTATTATGTGTTGCAAACTCATTGGGATTTGTTGCCTGGTATTGGGCATGGGTACTGTATTTGCAATCGCTTGCTCCTCCCCCTCCCCCCCCCCCCCCAAAAAAAACTAATATGGTCAATGGGCATGTGATACTCTGGTTTTTGTGGGAAATTAAGATAGCAACACAATATTCTTCCCTGTGTAACAAAATTGAAATTATCATCTTCTAGAAAAAACAGCAGCTGACATGTTTGATATTTACACTCTTTATAAATAGTGATGCTATGTGAAACACAGCTTACCATTTACTTGAACTTTTAGATTAATGAAACTTATTGGTGCTAATAATACACAAGTTAACATTGCTAGGAGCTGCTAGCGTTTTGTTCAGCCTCAAATATGCATATCTACCTATTGTATTTTTTTTGGGCGTTTTTAGGGGTTCATGGTTACTTTTACACTCTGTTTTTCTATATTCAAAATTCCTAATGTTATGCGGAGCATGAAGTAGCATGGGAACTCGTGCAACATTGGAGATTCTCAGAACTTGTTTCAAGATCTCTATTATTACATCATCACCATAATAATAACAACTATCATCTCATTGACTACTTTATGATGAATTTAGGTGGCATTTCTTTGCGGGTATTCTGTGAGTGGTGGTTAGCAGAGGAAAAGTTCTCTGCAATTGAGTCTTTCATTCTATCCTCATTTCCTGGCACGACAGTTCAGGGATACAATGGGTTGAATGCCCGGTATCAGGTAACTTGCCTTTCTCCATTTTAAGAATCTGATACTTTTTTTGAGATTCTTTGGCTGCGGTGTTTTCTACTCTGCTTATATGTAGTGAGCTATCATCCATATTATTAGCTGTTATGTTTCAAGCCTCCCCCCTTCTCTCTTTGGGCTCCTTCTGGTTCTAAAGGCTGTGCTCAGCTGCTGTGATTCATCATTGATCAACATTATTTGCAAATATAATATTTAGTTACAAAGGAAAATCAATATCGTTTTCCACATATCATTGCAATTAAACCTCACTTTCATCAGGGTTATAAGGTTGTTTATGCCTGGTCAACACTGAGGAAACTTCTGTTTCGTCAAATTTGTATGAACTCGCATGTCAGGATCGTATATGCTTTAGCTTTCCTCTCACAGAGGCTTGGTCCAGGCCTGATGGAATTTAAGATGCTTTCAGAGCATGGTTCAGATTTCAGGCTCCTAAGGGGAAGGATCTGTTAGCCGTGTGTGAGAGTTCCAGCTGAAGTGATTCTTACTTGGGCTTGTTTATGGTTTAGCTTTTCTCCTGCATGGACTAGCCCAATCTTGATAATAATATAACCTCTAGCCCCTAGGGGCTCCATAGAAGGAATGGATCTGGATACTAATTATTGGTTTCTGTCCTGATGTTTACATGGTGAGTTTCTGCTGGGTTCACATGTATCATCCTTTGTTTGATTGATTGAGTTAGGGAATTTAAGCGAGTCATCAATATGACTTATCAAGCCATTGGTTGGTAGCTTCTCCAAAATTATGACACGATTACTTCTGAGTGTAGTCCATACATTTTGGTTCTCGTTGGTCGTATCTGATCTCTGAGGGTCTTGTAAATTTTTTTCCGGCTGGACAAATATTAGTGTATAGGTTCCTGTAAATTGCTGTGTTCGAAGCTGTGTCTGCTGGAAAATATGATAACATGTTTGTTTTGCTCGCTTGATAGGGTTGGTTGGCACTAGATTTCATGATGACTAAAATTAGCTAAAAGTCATGTATGAACTTCTTAATTTTTTTTATTTTCATATTCCTTCCTTTTATGTGCAGTTGCCGTTTGGAGAGGACCTCTCTCTAGCTGATGTGTTTGGACATATGGAGCGAAACAGGTATGGTTATTGAATTGGATGACCTAGTGATTATTGTTGCCACTTCTACTGACATTTAAGGAATTATCATCTCAGGAGTCAGCTGGGCATTGCAGAATATAGCATCAGCCAGTCAACCCTTGAAACTATATTCAATCATTTTGCTGCAAACTCATGAGGTATTTCAGAATCCAAATGAATCATTGCCTATACGAGGAGTGCCCCTTAGCTTCTTGCTACATTTTACACACAGGTCTGCGTCACACTGACGCGGCGCTGATTTGAGCCTTGTCTATTATTGGGGCTGTGTGATGTTGGGGAGTCATTCTGGCCGGCTAAAAAAATGTACGGCTTCAGTGTATAAAAGATAGATGTAAATGAATGCTATTTATAAGAAATTTTTTGGCCTTTGCCTTCCGTTGATGTATACTTTATATATATATTTTTGGTAATTAGTTTATTTTATTAGTAGGAAATGTGTCATGAACTGTAAAGCCTAGCAAAAGCTCGTCAACAACTATCAATATCACTACGTAGACCTATACCTATGAATCCCATAGAGCACTACACTATCCAACTAGACCCACGATCGATCCACAGCAAGAATTCAATTGTATCGGAAGCATGTATCTAAATCATCCAATCCTTCAAAGGAGCAAAGGGTATGATCCCTATCCACCCACAAGGCTATAAGAATTAGCTCAAATTGTTGCTTGGGGTAAGCTCGCATGGTAACAATGTCCTAGCACTAGTCAAGCATCAACACCTTCAATAGGACATGAAGCACAAGAGAGACGCACACTCCATAAGCAAAGAAATCGCCACCCATAGTAGTTAGCTCATTTAGTACTATATATTTAGAACCACATAATGTGGCGGGGGGATAGTCAAATATGTCTAGCATCTAAATCTTTAATAGTATCCTGAAGTCCAGAAGAAAGCATATCACTTTCATTAATTCAGACATGCTATAGTTAAGTATTGTCAACAATAGTGGTGTCAACACTAGAGGCATATAACCCCTTTAATAGGGATATAACCTACAAATAATATTTGGATTGACTCCTAATGTTCCTCCAACCCCAAAAGTCGTTCTTGCTATGGCTTGAAGGCCCTTTGGATACTTCAATCATAGTGAGTCAACATCACCACCACCACCATCAACCCATTAGTGATGAGGAGTTTACTCCAAACCTCATTGAGCTCAAAATCCCCATTCAGTTGAAGCAAAGTCCAATCTAAGATGATGGATTTTTTTTTTTTGTGATATGATTAGATGACATTCAAGCAACAACACCATAAAAAACATAACATTAATCATAGAAGGTCATCATATCTTCACTTATATTCACCTCTACAGTGACCTACTCAAGTATCCCCTTCCACTGATAACTTAATAGCAAGTCAGGTGACATATAGCATAGCTTGGGGGTCATCAACACAATTACAAGTTATTGGCATTGACTTGAAGCCTAGAAGAGCACCTCTCTTCAAAAGGCTACCAACAAAATCAAATCTAACCAAGTGTCTATTATGAGCTATAATCTAACCAAGCTTAGCTATCTTATCTCAAGCATAGCCATAGGTTTGGAAGAATGCAATAAGTAGACAACAACATATATTGATATTAGCATATCCCACAACACAACATAGAAAACATCCCACATCATGGATATCAATGGAACTTCAACCAAGGTACACATACCAGGACAATGCTAAAGTAATATAAGGATGATCTACTGATCTAATTTAATGAACCAATTTAAATATTAGTATGCAATATTAGATATTGGGGAAGATCAAACATCTTAGTAGATTGAATGAATGAGAAAAAGAATGAAATCATAGGACAAAATACTATGAGATTGAACAAGAAAACAAGTCCACAATAAACTATTATTGATCCAAATAGAATCCAACTTTGATCATACAAATTTGGGAATCCAATCTTCATTCACAAGTACAAGGACTAATAAGTTGTGCCACCCCAAAATTTACCACGAAATTATTTTATTTTATTTAAAAATTAGTGGAAGTAAAAACTACAAATTTTGAGGATATTACCGCTACACTTAGTACCAGATCGGTTTCCTCCTACCGTTCCAGTATCAAGTGCTTCGACTAAAAGGAACATAACACGATTTACACAAATTCAGATTTTTATTTAAATTAAAGTAGCATATTAAATTCGTTACAAAAATAAAACCTACCATTAGTGGTTATAAGAATAAAATTATTTTAAGCAAGGAAATAAAAGCTTAAAGGAGAAATCCTAAATGTTTCTCGGATAATTTTTACACTCGTATCCAACACCAACTTGAATAGCAACCGCAACTAACCTGCAAGGAACACTGAGTAATCCTTCACTACTATAGTACTGAGTAATCCTTAATACCAAACTAAAAGACCGGGCCTACATGTAACACATCTTACTTAAACGATATAAAAAGATAACATACGCGGGCTTAGGGAAAATCACAATCGACATAAAAACTATCACACAATGCAACACCACGTACAATAGAAAATGTGTAACATAAAGTCCATGTACTTAGCACTCCATAACATACAAAAACAGGAGGCACCCAAGCCAAACTTATACCATATCAATAGATCACAAACTTGAAATCAATACTTTTGGTTTTTAGTCATTAATTAAACATTAATTCACATTATCTCTTGAATTATATCCATGTGAGAGCGAAAACCCTACTATTATAGCCGGTGGACCAGAATACACTACAAAGCAGAACACACCTGACTACTGTAAGTGATTAGTGTCTTCCTATAATTTATTACTATCCAATAGTTAGTTTATTGAGTTCGGGATCCCCAAATATTATAGCTGGTAGACCGAAGAATACTTCAGGATAAAACGCACCTGACTACTATTATTTGCTGCTGGACCGATCTCTAGGACATCTTGCACCTGATCACTATTATTCGCCAGTGGACCGGTCTGGGCCCGACTTAATAATCTTTCACTTTATGTGATTAATACTTTATTCATGTCTTATTCAATAGGTCTGTTTATTTAATTCGAGGGGGAAAGGTCACGAATCCAGAGATACAAAGATATTCCGATTATAAAATCAAGTATTCTATATCAAGGATCATGGCATACATAAAACCCTCACATGTACTTCAAACATATCCAACACACGTTGTCAGACAAGCTTACAAACCAGGCACCTCTTATATGATTATGAAATAAACAACATATCATACCCATAATCACCCATTCAACCCTATACCACGCATTATCCTTACGATATTTACTGATTTACCAAAATACCACCATCCTTATCATATACATGGACATACTTATTTCCTAAGGCCACAACCCTTATTCTTTTATTTAACATCCTTTATGTTTTATTATGGAGGCTCATTTAATTCATCGACATGTTATTTGTACTTTATCGATTTACCCCTTCATACTTACAAAATTACTAAAGCACCCCTCTTGTTTGTAAAGTTACCAAGTTACCCCCTTTTACTTGCGAAATTATCATATTACCCTTCATATTTTTATAATTACCAAAATGATCTTTGTATTTGCTAGATTACCAAATTACCCTCCATACTTATTAAATTACCATCTTTACCCTTTATACTTGTTAAGTTATCAAATTACCCTTCTAATTGGTTAAATTACTGAATTTTCCTTTATACTTGTTAAAATTACCAATTTGCCCCTCAAGTTTATTAAGTTACCAACTTTTCCTTTTGTTAGATAAATTGTCGAGTTTCCCTTCACACTTATTAAATTACCAAATTACCCTTTTGTTAGTTAAATTACCAAATAACCATTCGTACTTATTAAAATCACAAATTACCCTTTTGGTTTGTTAGATTACTAAATTGCCATTCATACTTATTATAATTACTGAATTACCCTTTTTGTTGGTCAAATTACCAAATTTTCCTTATTTATTAAAATTACCAAATTGTTCTTTTAGTTGGTTAAATTACCAGATTGCCATTCTTACTTATTAAAATTACCAAATTGCCAAATTGTCCTTATGGTTGGTTAAATTATCAAATTATCCTTATTACTTATTAAAATTACCAAACTGCCCTCTTGGTTGGTTAAATTACCATATTACCCTTCTTACTTATTAGAATTACCAAATTACCCTTTTGGTTGGTTAAATTACCAAATTACCCTTCTTACTTATTAAAATAACCAAGTTGTCCTATTTAACCAAATTGCCCTTCTTACTTATTAAAATTACAAAATTTCCCTTTTGGTTGGTTAAATTACCAAATTGCCCTTTCTTACTTATTACTTTACCATTTTACCTCTTTTATTCACCTGATTACCAAGTTACCCATCCTTTGTGCCAAATTATCAAAATACCATTCTTCTTTTTTAAATTACCACTTCATCCCTTTTACTCATAAAATTACCAAAAATACCATTCCTTTATGCCAAATTACTAAAATATCTTCATCTTTATTAAATCACTATTTTACCTCTTTAACTCACAAAATCGTCAAAATACCCTTCCTTTATGCCAAATTACCAAAATACCTTTCTTCTTTATTAAATCACCATTTTACCCCTTTTACTCACAAAATTACCAAAATACCCTTCCTTTATGCCAAATTATTAAAATGCCCCTCTTATATACTAAATTACTATTTTACCCCTTTTACTTATAAAAGTACCAAGTTATCCCCTTTTTCATGTAAAGTTACAAAAATGCCCTCCTTATTTATTAAATCATCATATTACCCCTTTTATTCATATAAGTTACCAATTTGCCGATATTATGTCAAATTTACTAAAATACCCTTACCATATAAAACATTAACATTTATGGTTCATATACCTCATCTAACACCACCAACTATTATTATTATTATTTATTTTTAATAATCATTAACACCCACTATATATATATATATACTTAGTTAGGCCACACCCTTTTTACACAAGAAAAATTACTAAAATAACCTTAGGGCTTATGTTAACATTATCCATGGCCACATTAACTTATCATGTCATATATAAGCATTTAGCATTATCCTTAGCCATAAGGCTCCTTTCATAGCTAACATTTCTACATATGACACATACATTAACAAGCCTTTTATTTCAACAACCAACATATGCTACAAATTATATTATACTTAACATCATACATCATGCACATAAGCATATTAAAAATTTTAATGTGCTAGCATACGTATATCCACACATTTTAGTAGGGTATAATGGTTACCTTATTTCCAATAATAATTAAACCTTATCAGTTCCCCGATTAAAGGTTTGATCATTGATTAGTAAAAATTAATACCTAAAAATAATATAAAAAATTAGCATATTAAAAGTAGAAAATCAAAAGAATAAATTTTTATCAAAAGCTAGACTAATACATACTAATACTAACTATTTTTATACCTTAAAATTTTACCAACTTTGTCTCAAAGGGATGCAAGACTCACGTTGCATGCACTAAGCAAGGTCAAAAGGGGGGGAGGAGATGGAAGAAGGAGAAGGGTTGGTTCAGGTGAGGGTTGAAATACTCCAAAATCCTAATTTAGAAATTATGCAAATTAAGAATTTATTAGGAAAATTAATTAAATAAATTATTTTATCAAAATAAGAGGAAGTAATTAAAGCAAAATTGAGAGGAAATTAATAAATAATTTAATTGGGAGAAATTAGGGTGTTTTGCTAATTAAAATAAAATTTAATATTAGTAAAAAACTTTCAAAAAATCCTAAATTAACCTTAAAAAAATTTAATTATTATTTTATTAAAATATTATTATTTTTAAATATTCCAAAATACCAAAATATTTTAAATATCCCAACCCACCTATTTTTCCTTTTTCCTTTTTCTTTTTCTTCCCTCTTTTCTTTTCTTTTCTTTTCTTTCCTTCATCTCCTTTCTCCTTTTCTTTCTTCCCTTCCTTTCCCAATCTAGGCCAACCCACCCTCACGGCCCAGACTTCTCTTTTCTCTTGCGTGGCCCAAGCCTGCTGTCCTCTCCTTTTCTCCCTCGCTAGCCAACCGGCTTGGTCCGGCTTCTGTTCATTTTCTTTCTTTTCTCCCTGGACCGACCGGCCGCCCACCCTTCTTCCTTTCTTCTCCCTTGATCTTTCCTCTCCCCGATGCTCGACTTCTCCACTTCCCGGTGCAGGCATGCGGCCTCTACACTACCTCACGCTAGTCTGCCACCCCTAACCTCTTCCCCATTGTTCCCTCTCTCTTTCCCACCCAATCATGCCCTCTCTCTCTCTCTCTTCTTATGAGTACCACTCTCCCCCTTCCTTTCCCCCTTCCCAAGTTGACAGCTCATGCAAATTTGCAGGCCTACATCGGCCATGCGCCACTTGCCGGTGACCTGCACGCATGCCGCCCACCTTCTCTCTTCCCCCTCTGTTGTTTTCCCTCATCCATGGACTATAAATACCCTTCAACCACCCCCATTCAACCTTTTTTTCTCAACCTAGAAATCTATTCCCTTTTGTGCATTGCCGACTGTTTAGCCGCCTATTGTGCCGCCGCCGTCCAACACTACTGCCCAAACCACCACCCAAATTACTCCCTACACCACCCTCCACCGAGCTATACCCCTCACCACCCTCAATCATTCCTGCACAAGTAGCCTTGGCTGTGTAAAGTTGGCCATTCGACCAACCTCATATCACCCACCGCTGCCCTTTGCGCTGTCGTCCTCCACCACCGACATTGCAACCACCACTCCCTCTACCCTCCAAAATCACCAGTAGAGCCTCCCCTACCTTCCTTTTCCCCTAACTCCCTCTCTTTCTCCCTTTATCCCTCTCCACCACTCTTGGCCACCACACTGCCGCCTCCTGTGCCACCACCTTTGGTTACACCACCACCACCACCACTATTCCAGCCCTCTCAACCTAGGAATCCTCCTCCACCTCAACTCCCCCTCTCCTACCCTAAACACCCAACTTTCCACCCTTCTTCTCTTTTCCCCACTGCTGCCGCCACCACCGGTCACCACCAACCTTAGGTGGTACCCTAACCCTTAAAATCCTAGTTATGATATCATTATCTCTTTTATTTGTTTTTATGTTATTATCTTTATTACTACTACTACTACTACTACTACTACTACTATTTTTGCTACAACTAGTATTATTACTATTATTAGTAGTATTAGCTTTAATAATATAAACATGGTTATAAATACCTTAGCATGAACCTATTTTGACTAGTAATAACCTAGTAGGGTAACTTGAGAATAAAAATCCTATTTTTTACTTGTAAAGCTTCTTTTAATAATAGTAACCCTAACATTAGAGTAAAGTAGGAAATAATAGTAATTTTGGTAGGTGGAAAATTAATCCTTATTTTTTTCCTCTTATAGGTAAATCTAATCAAAACCCTAAGGAGACATAGGAGCGTGCTCCAATACCGGTATCGTGTTAGGTAAGGATATAGCTAAGGCCCTTTATGTGTGTTATGTGCCTTATGTGCCATGTACCATATTATGTTGTGTACCTTATGATTATTATTGTAAATGTTTTATGTGTAGCGTAGCTTGGAGTTGAGGTATGCTTAGGTGACTTTCTCATGGCTTGTGTATAATATGTATATGTAGTGCTTATGATATTGTGTGATGTGGACCTTTAGGACATGCATGATAGGATATTTAATGTAATGATATAGGGTGAAAGGATGAAAAAGGAAAAGAGGGAAGTGAATTGACTAAGGGGATATGAGTTTATCAGGGGATATGAGTTGATCAAGGAATATGTGATTGACATAATTATCTCATGATCCATGAGGGGCAAAATAAAAGGGGACTATGAACAAAATAAAAGAGTGGGTGAACTTTGCATGGAAATTCCAAGGTTTGCATGGGAATTCTAGGATTTGCATGGAAATTTTGAGGGTTTACATGGGGTGGATGGAGTTTGTATGGGGATGATCTTTATGTGTGAAAAGTTGTATTGGGGTGTAAGTAAGGTAAAGGAAGAGTTGTTGGAGTGATTGGAGACCTTTGGTGAAAAATATTAGGTGGGTTGATATAAGGGTGCATAGGAGACTTGGATAGGGTTTGGGAGGAAAAACCCTAATTTGAGGTGGTTGTGAAAGTGAAAATAATTGCGGGTGAGTGGAGTATGGAATGAGAGTGGAAGAATATCTTGTGCAAGGTGAGTATGGGTATCATGGGAAAGCAAGGATGGAAGGTGAGAAATGGAGGAGTGATATGTGGAAAAGAAGGGTGCTTAGGTTTGGTGTGCCCAACTAGGGTTTTGTGGTCACACGTGTATTTGGGGGAGTAAAGTGAAATGATGGGGGTTGAACATAATGGAGGTGATGTGTGGGGTGTTAAAACGGCCTTAGTTGCGTGAGGAGTAGAAGGATAGGCCACATAGGCCCAAATTAGGGTTTCAGGACAAAACCCTAGGGTAAGGCAGTGAGTGGAATTGGATGGCGTAGGGTAGTGGGCCTTGACGCACAAACTTAAGAGTTGGACTTCCAGTGTGAGTAAGTGGAAGAAAGAAAGGATGTTGGGGGAGTGTTAGGAGGTGCATAAGTCTTAAGATATGGGGCGGGCTTTCTTGGGATGATAAGAGTAGAAGGAGTGTGATATGCATGTCTAGGGTGAAACTTGTTGGATAAGACACAGTAAGACACTAATCATTTAAAGTGGAAGATTATTCAACTAGGCTTAGACTGATCCATCGGCATATAATAGTAGTCAGGTGTGTTCTGCTTTGTACGTGATCGATCCACCGACTATAATAGTAGGGGATCTTGAGCTCAATAAAACAAACTCTAAGTTTGATAAGATATGTAAAAGACACTAAGTAATTTTATTGGAACACTATGAGAGTCAAGACCAAACTAATCCACCAGCATAATAGTGGCTAGGAGCATCTTGCCATGGAGACCGATCCACCGGCATATAATAGTGGTTAGGTACATTCTGTTATGTACATTTTCGATCCACTGGCTATAATTGTGGGGTTCCTATACTCGCATTGATGGATAAAGAGCATGGTGTAAAATGAGTATTGATCAGAAAATTAAATAACCAATTTATCTATACTGTACCTTGGCCTTTATTTATTTGCAATAATTATATGCTGCTTATGTGATCATGCTTATACTATATGACTTTGTATGTTGGCCTTAGATGCATGTCTACCTTACTCAGTATGTAGTGTACCGACCACCCATTTCATGAGTGCTACTCATTCCCACGAAGAGAAAGGCCCCTCTGAGTTTGTGTAGGTAAGTGATGTTGTTTTCAATTCCTTCAATGCTTACGAGGCATCAGGCGGGGCTAAGAGTTGAGCTTGGACTCAGCCTGGGGACTGAGAGTGACATGGTTGAATTTTCCTTTTATGTTCCTTTATTTTGTCTTTTTTGTTTTATCGTACTGTAGCTTTTATTCCCTTTGAGGAATTTTAATTGTGTACTTTTGGATTGTAAACTCTTTTCCACGTACTTTGATTTTTGTCTTTGAATGTTCAATGCTTTTATGAATTCGTGATTTAAATTTGATTAATGTTGGATGGTAATCTTTCTTTATCCTTTTGGTTAGTACGAGATTGGCCGAGGGGGCCAAGCTTGTACTAATCACGGCAGTAATATCCTCGAAATTCACAAGTTGTTTTACTTGCTTCCAATGAATTTTCTAATAAAACAAAATTTTTCAGTAGTGAATTTTGGGAGTGTTAGAAGGGTTTTGAGGCTCGAGTGAGGGCTTGTGGAGGGGAGTGAGGGTGGTGGCTGGGTGTAGGGAGAGAGTAGGGGTGTAGGTGGGGTCAGGAGTATATGATCTGTGGCTCAGGGCAATGGAGACGGTGGCTGTAGGGCTGGGAAAATGGGGCAAAGGATGGGAAAAGAAGAAGAGGGAAGGGAAAAGAAAAGAAGAGGAGAGATGTTGCATGGGAGTTTTTGCCAAGGGGAGGCAAGGTGGTGGTAGGGGAGATTCCAGGTGGTGGAGTGGTAGTTGTAAAGGCGGAGGAAGAGGGAGAACATCGGCGCACGGTGGAGGCTGAGAAGGAGGGGAAAGAAAAGGAAGGAAGGGGGCAGCAGGGGCGAGTGAGGGTGATGGGGTGGTGTAGGGAGGTTGAAGGGGTGCTAGGGGGCGCCTATGGTGGTAGGTTGGGCGCCAACAATAGCGGTTGAGGGTGGTAGAGCAAAAACATGAGAGGAGGAGAAGAGGGGAAGAAGGGAGAAGTGGGAGATCGGTAGAGGGAGAAGGAGGGCTCGAGCAAGGGAGAAAATGAGTAGAAGAGAAGATGAAAAGAATAGGGAGGGGAGTCCTGTCTAGTCGGGTTAGGTAGAGGGTGTAGGGGTGGCAAGTGCATGGCCTGTGGTGGTAGGGAGGAGAAGAAAAAGAGAGGGAAAATGAGGGAATGCGGAGAGGGCTGTAGGGCTATGTTTGGCCAAAAATGGAAGGAAAGGGACAGGGGAGAGAGAGGGTGAGCATGTTGCAATGGTTGCCATGGCAAGTGCAAAGGAGGGGGGTTTTGTAGGCTTTGTAGGAGGCATGGCGTGATTTGATGGTCGAAGAAGAAGGAGAAGGGAGGAAGAAGAAGAAGAAGAAGAAAAGAAAGAAGGGGCAGGCCGGCCAGGTGGGGGAGAAAGAAAAAGGATGGGGTGGTCGGCGCTCGAGGGAGAGGGGGAGAAAAATAAGAGGCTGAGCTGGCCCAAACGAAGAGAAAGGTAAATAAAGAAAGGAGAGTGGTGCGGTGGGCTGGACGCGAGGGGGAGGGAGAGGAAGAAAGGGCCAGCGCAAGGGAGATAGGCTGGGCAGCCCTAGGAAAAAGAAAGGAAGAAAAAGGAAAAAGAAGGAAAAGAAAAATGAAGGAAAAAGAGAAAGAAAAAGGAAAGGGGGGAAATAAAATAAAAATAAATTTTGGAATATGGATATTTAATTATTTATATGGGTAAATTAATTTATTTAAAATTTAAGATATTAATTAAAGAGGGTAATTTAGTAAAATATGGGTTTGGAAAGTTTTTTAAATAAAATGAGTATGATAAGATAATAAAATATTTATTTTAATTTCTTAAATACTTATATCCATTTGTATACACCCAAAAGTCCACAAAATAATTAAATTCATTGATTTAAAAAAATTAATTTATCCCAAATAAGGATTATTTATTAAATTCTATGTTTTAAATTTTTGGGGTATTACATAAGTCCTATCATAATCAAATCACACCTCTAGATCTAATCTTTGGAGACATTTAACAATAGCCAAACACTAGATTTAGAAACCATATCAAAGATGAAATGAAAACAAATAAGGATTTGGAGATTTGAAACAAAGGATAGAATAATGTTCTTTGTCGTTCCTTTTAGCAACCAGGAACCATTATGAGCCAAGAAAATTAAAGTTTTCTTAGTCTTGAAGAAGTCAAAGAAGAATATTCCAATTCCAGGAAAGATAGATCCAAAACTCATTACTAGAATCAAAGTGAAAATAAACCCCATGCAAAATATTGATAATCCAGATGAATTATTGCAGTTAAGGTTTTTGGAGTGGTAGGTGGAAGAACTATGTGTAGAAATAATTAAATCAAGAGGAACACGATGATATAGTGAGGATTGATCACAAGGATGAACAACTTGCTATGATGAAGATAGGAAGAAGCTTTTCGCACCAAGAGTGCTATTATTACTTTGTATATCTTTCATTGATGGTGACTTCATACATTCATTTATAACAAACAAAATTTAAAAATGTGAACAAGAATAGGTAAGAATAAAAAAATTTCATTGTTTTTAGATACATTCTATGAGGATACAATGATATTTAGCCACTAAATACTAAATTACCTTGTGTTTCAAATGATTTTGTTGGGAGACCACAATGTCTTTAATTTAGTTTACTGTGATACCACATGTTTAATGTGTTTAGAAACATTAAATTAATATAAAATAAAATAAATACCAAAATAACAAAATAGCACCAAAAAATATAAAAATGTTAAGATAGGAAAGTTTTGGGGATAATTTACCTTGAAGGGAATTTATGAATTCCTCTAGGCTAAATCTTTTGTTTGAGTATTCTATAAGAGAAATTATTAAGTACTTAGAAATTTTGAAATCCTCTAGGGATTTTACTTTTTCACTTATTAAGTGGAATTTAGAAACTTCTTTAGCCTAAAGTTGAAAATTTTAAAAAATAAAAACTCAACTATTTATGGTTTCTTTAATTATTTTTGAATTCTTTGCCCTAGAGTTTAGAAATTATTTGTCCAAATTCTATGTTTAACATTGTCCACATAACAAATTTATAAGCATAGAATTCTAGAAGCAAACACTTTATCAATCCCGCCCTTTTTAAATCCTTTTATATCTAAACTTTCTCATCTATTTTTTAATGTCCAAACATAAATCCTTTATTTTTGACATAACCTCTATCGTAGGCAATTTATATTGTGAAACCTCTTGCATGGTCTAGCACCATGCAGTAGATGCTCCTGTACTTTTTTTTTATAAAAAGAAATCTTCTAATTAATTTATTTTAATTTTGGTTTATTAAAAAAATGGCATGATATTTCTAAAATTTTGCTTTATAAATAGAGATCCATATTAATATATTTTTGATAAAAAAAATGGTGAAAAAGTATCACACAAGTGGTGAAAGATTAGTTTTTAGTAGAATAATGATAATAATTTATATCGATAGTGAAAGATCAGTTTTAAGTAGAAGAATAGGGAAAAATAATTTCACTAGTGAAAAATTAGTACATTAGTGGTGAAAGATTAATTTTAAGTAGAACAATGGTAAAATATCAATTCGTTGGTGAAAAATTAATAGATTAATGTTGAAAGATCAATATATTAGTGGTGAAAATATTATTATTAGAATAATAATGGCGAAAGATCAATCCACCGGTAAAAAAATAGTACATTAGTGGTAAAAAAAATCAGTACATTAATGCTGAAATATCAAGTTGCTAAGGGAAAATCAACATATTAGTAGTAAAAGATTAATTTTTTTAATCAAAAATTAGTACATTAGAGTGAAAGATTAATATACTAGTTGTGAAATATTATTTTTAAGCAAAATAGTGGTTAGAGTTCAACTCGTTGGTAAAAAATTATTTTTAAGTAGAATAATGATAAAATGGTAATTTACTTGTAAAAAAATTATATGATAGAAGATTAGTTCGTTGATGACAAAATATTAGTTTAATAATCGTAAAATATATTACATATATGAACTATTTTTTATATAAAAAATATATTATTATGGTTATCAATTTTAAGGAAAAAATCACAAAAATATTATGATATAATTTGTTTATTTTTATAATAATCCTAATAAAATATATTTGTATTTAAAAATTAAAAGAAAATGCTTATGTCAGTGGTTGTACAGTAAAGTTACGTGCAATACTTCGCACGCTGTAAGTATTATCATGTGAAACCTAATCGAAATATAGAAGTTTGTGTTGTAACATTTTAAGCCCCTTTATTTTCAAAGTTTCCCATGTGATTCGGTTCACTAAAAATATGGAGGCGGATGCTTTCAACAACAAAACCTTGAAATTAACTGATAATTATTGATTCCAATTTATGCTTGTCGGATGTTATTTACACTTCACGTTTTCAAGGAATGCATGGTATATTCCACGTAATTAATTCTAGCTACAGTATATATATATATAGCATATGCTTGGTCTGATAGTCATTGCCTTCAGGCCCAGTATCACTGAGCTTACATATGGTTTCTACTTTTTATATGTATACATGCAACTTACCTTCCTAGGGGTTCTGCATAATCTTCAGCGTCTTAAAACTAAGCTTCCTATATCTCAATATTTGCAAGACTGAGAGAGCGATAACCTCGCATTCTTATATATTCGATCTGGAGTTTTCTCCTTCCTTTTTCTATCGATGCCCTCGTGAATTTGAACGTCTAGCCTTACACCAAATAGTTTCGGCCTTTGATCATCATTATCTTCCTCTTGGTCCTTTTTGAGGGTCGAGGTAGAATATATGCCTACTAAGTCAACAAGTTGCTTGCACTTATTCTTCATGAAAGCAAGCTCAGAAATTAAGATTCCATTCTCTCGTTTGAGTCGTTTGTTCTCGTCGACCAGAGTAGTATATCCTGTTGATGTTGAGGTTGAAGACGATCTTTGATCTTCATTCTGGTCAAAAGCTGCGGCGTCTGCTTGTGCATTAGTGTCCTGCTGGCTGGGCGTGTTAGGAGGTTCTTGTTGCTTCTGCTGTCTGTTTGACCATGCTTTTCTTCTGCGTATTTCGCATAATAGTTCCTTTTTTCCTTTTTGAAACATGTCATTGCAGAACTCCCACCTTGTTGTTGCCACTTTCCGGAAACCCTATACCATATTGCATTGCCTCAGTGAGCTAATGATGGGTGAAAGAGAGGGGGGGGGGGAGGGGACTAGAAATTGCAAGTGTTATAACACAGGAGATAAGAACTAGCTACTTTTTATTTAAAAGCGGTTAGTCATAATTACTTTTTTAAGAAAATATTTTGGACCAAAAAAGCAATTTTTTTGGATAATCATTTTTTGTTGGGTTAGTATCAAACGAGGTTGTTAGAACCATGCTTATAATCAAAGAATAATCAAATTATAGAATCAACGATAAGATTGTAAGATCTTATAAATACCACTATAATATAATTATGATATGATTGCATTTGTATGCTATCCGATTTCATAGTTGAAGTTAAAAAAAAAAAAAGGGTATTACAGGTATAGACCAAAGGACATATCACAGTCCCCCAAAGCAATGAGTTTATTAGTTGGTTGATCTCCACGGACGAATTGGCTAAATGGCGGGCACCCCTGATGTGGAATAGAACCTAATGGCATACCACAGGCATCGACCGGCTGAGGACCTGACCCAACTCATAAAATTTATGGTTTTGATTCAATCTCTTACCCTAAAAGATTTATGAATATTCAAGAGCATTTATTCATCAGATTATTCTTTAATTTATCATTACTCCATCTATTAATATAAATTAAATAACTCTCATTTGACACTACTTTTTTTTATGATGGATTATATTTAAAAAATATAATTTAATTTAAACTGTTTAATTATTATTAATTGTTATTTTTTACTTTTTTCCTCAAAGTAGAATTGAGGTGTTAAAAAAAATAACATCAAATTCAAACTTAAAAGTATTCTTACATGAAAAAATAAGAGAGGTTAAATTCTTATAATTATTATCAACCCTATAAAAAATAATCCCACCTCAACGCACTATATACTAGTAGAAGTTTGATAAGGTAATACATTATATGAATTTATTTGATGAATATTAACTAAAATAGTATTAAAATTAGTATATATATTCATTTTATTTTTTATTATAAAATCTATTAAAAATAATCAATTTAAAAAAAAAAAGAATATATAAAAATTTTCCTAGGGACTTTGGAGTGAGGTGAGGTGCAGGATTGATTGAAAATTTCTCACGCGGGCTTCTCTTCGGTGCATAATGGGGAAAAAAAAATGATCCAGTAACCTGTTTGTGTCTGAATGGCAGCGTTTCCTTGTAGATATATTCTGTGCCCTCCCGTGGCCGCGTGTGTGGCATGTGAAAGAAGTTGGAAATCCGAAAATACCATCAGAATTTTAAAATTTTAATCCGACACTTTAAATATTTAATTTATTCTTAGATAAAAAGGTATTTAAATTTTAATTAAATTTTTTAATTTAAAACATATTTGGTATTAATATTTTTGATTTTTTTTATATTTTAAATATTTATAATAATATTTTAGATAAAATTATATACTTATATAAATATAGATATAAATATTAATTGATATAAAATTTTTATCCTTAAAAATATTTTTTTTTAAATTATTAAAGTAGATAAAATAATATTTTTTTTGCTGATATTAAATATATTCAACTTCAGTTTGTATTTGATCTGTATTATTTAAATATTTAGACTTTAAATATTAATTTTAAAAACACAGATTAAATATTTAAAAAAATATATATCTAAATAAATAAGAACATTTGATTTTTCACAACCACCCTGCATGGCACAACGGGGGCACGATTCTGCTTCAATGCTGTCAGTAGAGTGCTTACCCCCCCCCCCCAAATGGTAAAACGTTTGTGTCCGAAGGTAGGTTCTGACAGGACGACTGCCGCAATCTCCTGTCCTGGGAACTCAAGCTTGCCTTTCATGATTAAAGAATGGAGATTGTAGGGTTTAGCGGTGCGTCGGGCTTCTAGCTAGAGGTATCCTCCCTTCTGTTTTTCGCTGTCCGAGCAGGGCTGTTGGCTGCAAGATATGATCGGGGATTTGCTGCTCTTAGCGGTGCTAATTTTTATGTAGTGTTTTTTTTTTCCCCTCCCTTTCTTTGAGCTGATTTTCGTGTAGAAAGAAAGCAGGTGCATCAAGGTTTTCCGCAGTTAGGTGTGGCTGGCCAGTATGTTTCTGAACCTGGTCATGCATGGACTAATTTCTCATATTTGATAGACACTAAGTACCAAGAAAATGGACTGCCTCATCGAATATGAAAATTTAATTTCGACAAATTGACAACAGACTAGTCAGCCGTATATTAAAATGTCAGAGACTTTAATGCTGCGTACCGAACAAAGATTAGAAGGCGATCAACATGACCTGTGATCCTTACACAAGAACAAAAACAATGATAATAATAATAATAATAATAATAGAACCTACGATGATAACGTAAAAATTATGTACGTTAATATGGTAGTTTATATTTATCTTTATAGATTTTTTAATAAATTAAAAAAACGATGCTATATATATTGAATCTTATTATGTTCGAACCGCATAAGCCGCGTTTAGATTTTATCCAAAAATAGGCTTCTTAAAAATGGGGAATCAACATAATTAATAGGTCCAACGTCAGAATATATATGTCTAGACAGAAACGTACAAACCCACCCGTCGTCCCTCCTTGCTAGCACTAAATTTTACTCAAAATTAACGATCGAAGTTTGGTGGCTTAAACAGTCACGAGGGATTAGAAGAGATTAATCAGTATTCTGATCGCTTAATTATCAACCGGCTATAGTATTACTTTTTCAACTATCCGAGCAATCTTACCGGAGAAGAATTTCTATCGGGTGGAAATGCCGACGGACGGTCCAATTTGTTGACGATCGTACGTAATAGTTGTTGAACAAAAATGGTGTACTGTTCCTTTCCAAGCGCGTTATGGGGGTGCCTTGTTATTTTCCGTATCATCATAGCCTTGGAATTAAATGGATATAGAGTATCATGAGCGGCGGGGCCGTTAACAAACCAAACCGACTCGCGACTTTTCTAAGTTTGGTTCGGTCCGCTTATTAAATAAGTTTAAAAATTAAGTTCGAACTCAGTTTGATTATTAAATAGATTAAGCTTGAGCATAATATTTTTGGCGTCAAGCTTGTTTATAGTACAAAAGCTTGTGAGCTCGACTTGTTTACCACCAAAGTTCGGGAGTTTGCTCATTAAAAGTTGGACCCGATTCGTTAAAAGCATGGCTTGTTTATAAGCAAGTCAAGTTCAAACTTTATTTTTAGGTTTGTTTACTAAATGAGTCAAGCCCAATTGTACCTCTACTCTGCTCGGCTTATTAACAATCCTAGGCAATAGTAACTAGTACGCAACGAAACGTCTCATTTTTCGTTTTCCAAAATTTTTTAAAAATTTTTTTAATGTCAAAAATATTTAATTAATTCATTTTTTTAAATTATTAATATTTAAATTAACTAATACAAATAATAATTTCATAATTTTTTTCTTTTACTTTTAATAGATTTGAACTAATTTTTTTAAAAAAATAATATATATATATATATATATATAATATGTTTTTTACCCTTTTTTTCATTTATATTTTATAAAATTATATTTTTTTCGTCCCCATTTTTTCATCCCCCTTCACGCACTTGTATTGTGAAAAGCAATGTCAGTCAAGGCGTGGAAATCATACAAACCAAAATTGACTTTCTTAAACCTTACGCCAAATTAGTCCAAAGTCCAAACCCCCCTCCCCCGGGAAGGTACGTACGTAACTAGACTAAAGTACCACACGTTTACCTACCTGATGATGGACACCTCAGCCTCATCATGGGTCTGTTTGACTATTTATTTGAATCTATTTATTTTATCATAAAACCAACAAAAAAAATTAGACCAATATATATATATATATATATATATATATATTTCGATAAATATATTTCGATAAATGACTTCAAATAATGGGTGAATCTATTTATGTAGTGGGGACATCAGTTTATAAGATAAACGAACACCGTCAGGCTTGACATTTTTGAAGCCAGATGAAAAGTTATTAACAAATCAAACAAGAAGAAGCCAAAAAAGAAAAAAAAAAAAAAAAAACATTCCAGTCGGTACGGGAGTGGACCGAACGAAACGCTTTTCTTAGTTACCCCGTTTGGAAGAGACTTTCGGTCTTAAATTATATACGAAAATAAGCTATACTTTAGTACTATTTTTTTTTTTTTGCACTAGAAAATCATTTTAGAGCGCCCAAAGATTTAATTTTTTTTAATCTTTGCACTCATCTGTTATATTTTTTTTTTATAATTTTTATTTTTGGTTTTGTCTGACGTTGCTATTTGGGACCAAATAAATTTTCTTACGCTCCCTCGTATTGGTTAAGGTTGGAAATTTGATATTTTGTATGCCTGATTTAAATTTCTCCCTCTACAATAAGATTTTAAATTGGTTTATCTTTATTTATACCCGTACAAGCATATGAATAAAAAAATGAACATAAACACGGATAGCCGGCCAAATGCTATATGTTTATACATCGAACATTGGATTCTATCCTCACTTGTGTACACGAGCACACCGGCGAACTTCCATTCAATTAAAAAGAAAAGAAAGAAGAAGAAGAAGAGGAAGATGAATTGTAAGAGTATATACTTTGGAGAACAATAAAATTAGTTTCATAAATACTTTCTGGTAAGCCACCAAAGAAAAAAAAAGTTGTAATGGAACAAATTAAAGAGCCAACTCAAATTTATTTCCAGATCGATCGTTCTATAAACTGTTAATCGATATCCCACATATTTTACTTTAAAGAAAATAATTATTTTTTATAATAGTTTATTTATTTTTTTACACCGAAAGTGTATTAATATAAGTGTGTATTTGTAGAGAAAATTTTTTTCAGAATTATAACGACATAATTATTTTATTTTTTTGATAAACCAAATAAAAGATATTTTAATTTAATATAACTTTTAACACTATTCACCCCCTCTCGAACTCTTCCCCTCCGATCCTTGCTTTCTTTGACTTTTTTTTTTAGGCAAAACTTTTGTAAAACCGATTATAGCCATTGTTCTATGAATCTGCGGATTTTAGAATCTCAATGTTTATTATTTAAACGTTCTTTTGGTCCTCAAAACTTTATAAAGCCGTCAAGGCAAATGCTCTAAGCTGAGGATCGAAAAAGATCGATCGATTTACTATCAAAATGAATGCTAATTAACAACCTCTTAATTAGGCATGAAAAAAAAAACCCAATATGGATAGTTCAACTTTTGTTTAATCATCAAGCTAGGCATAGAAGACTGGCATGCAAATAATAATAATAATAATAGAGGGGAGGCTAATTAGTAGTACATATGAATTGTAGGAACGTATATATAGTATGAATGATATGGTGCGCGTTTACTTACGTAAGTATTAAGCTGGCGGACGAAGCTGGAAAAGTTGCAATGCTTGAAGAATGTCGGGAGCAAATCTCTGGCAAACTCGGCCGGCTGCCACACCACAAAGGCGGTGCCGTCCACGTTCCAGGAGATGACGGCGTCGGTGGCAGGATCATCAACGATCATATAGGTCTTCAGCAGGAAAGGTGTTGGGTTGGACTTCCGAATCACATATTCCATCAACATTTATCCGATATTGATTAATAAGACACAAAGAGAGAGAGAGAGAGAGAGAGAATATTTATATTTATATATATATCTATTTTTTTTTTACATCTGCTTATAAATATGTATGTGTATAGCTTATAAGCTAAAATGATACGGATTTTGACGAATTTAATTTATGAGGGGAGGTGTGGAAGATGATGATGGGAAAGAAAGAAATTAAGAAAGAAAGCAACGTAAGCTTAGACAAGAGAAGAGAAGAGAAGAAGGGCGGTTAAGAACTCCCAACCCCAACAATAAAAGCCTAACACGACTCCACAGTTCATGAGATTTGCGAGGACCCCTTTCTCATTTAATTGATTTTCCCCTTAAATTTTGCTTCCCACGGCTACCTCCTTTCCTCTATTAATATTCTTCCCTCTCTCTCTCTCTCTCTCTCTATCTCTATAGAAAGTGATCGAGCAACAATACCCCCCAACTAGAAATGGTTGAGACGTACTTCACCTCCTATTTATATAAATACGCCATATATAGCGTGGAAAACCATCCTAGCTATTCGTGTGACTAGCATTCATCACTTGGACCAATCATTTGAATTAGTCGAACTAGGGATAAACAATTAATAGTTCAATTGCAATATCTTGTAAACTTAATTATGATCCGTTCTTGGTCGGTTGATCAATTTGTCTATTTTTTTTTTGTGTTCTAAGTAGGACGAAAGAGGTGATCAAACTAGTAAAGTATTTAATTTATATCGAACCTTCTAGTCCGATATCGATCTGATTTTTAAAACTATAATATATAATCTATATTTATCGGGGTCGATTGATCAAGAAGCAGGAACAGCCTACTAATGAAGGGCTGGGGAAGAAACTTTAGGCAAACTGCGTTGATCACCATATATATTACGATGTGTGCTAAACTCAAGCAAATGGGAATTTATTATGCATAACTCTATGTTTTTTTTAATTGATTTTTTCTAATCCGATTTACTCTAAAAAAAATCAATGTAATGTTGTTGTTATTTTACTATTATTTATATCATAATTAATAATTTTTATTACTTCTATTACTATGCTCATCATAATTATGGTCATCAGATTATTTTTTTTATAATAAAATGAGAAAGACGCGCAAGCTTGCTCACATCACCGTCAATTTCTTCCCCTACCTTATAGGAAGGGTAGTTGTTATTATTATTATTATTATCAAAATTAAGAGTTATTGTAAGTCACGAGAGGAGATTATAGCTACATACGATATTTATTACATTATTTACCAGAATAATGTAGTCCATGTTTAATATCTAGTCAGTTAATGGGGCCGGCCGTGATCTAATAGATCATTCTAATTCATAATTACTTTTATTTGGCGAGTTTCATTGCATCATCTTGCCAACGTCCTGAGTTGGGACCGGCCAATTATTACGGCTCCGTTTGGCCAAATATTAAGCTACTTTGTCCGTTTCAGCGTATGGTTCATGAAAAAGAAAAATTGTTACTTCTTATTATATGTGCTAACATATTATAAGCTTTATATTATAAAACAGAGAGGCTATGTATAAGTTAGTTGTTGAAAGCTAGAGATGGAAAGTTGGTTGATTTTCTTAGTAGCTAGGCGTGGAACTAGTTAAAATGTATTAAATAATATTAAAGATATATATATATATATTTGATAATAAAAATCAACCTAAAATTTATTGTAGGATTAAATCAATAAAATAAATTGTGATAAAATAACTTTTGATAAATCATGAAAAGGTAACTAACTAGTAAAAAAATTCTTTTTTCTTACCTAACTTATAAGTCAATAAATATTGCTTATTTAATAGTTTTTTTTTTGGGTAGATAATCTCTCTCTCTCTCTATACATATATATATATATATTAAATTTTTTTCATAATATTAGCACTTTTATAAAAATGATAAAAATGATAAAAATATTTTAATATTTTATTTCTAAATCTATCATTAATTTAATTTATCAATATATCTCATAACAATAATTTTTTAAAATTTTTAATTTAAACCTTTTAGTCATTTGAATCCTATTTAACTCAAATTTCAACACTTAAAAATTATAGAGTATCTATTATAAAATTAAAAGAATAATATTTATTCAAGAAAAAATTGTAGCTTAATGACAAAATAAATATATAAGTAAAGACTAAAGAGTGATAGCTTGTCATGTCAAAGGCACGCTACATGGTCAAATGCATGTTAGGTCGAACCTACGTTACTTCTATGCTTGCTAAAATGTTGTGTGGGGACAGGGTAATGGAACATGACAAAAATTATTCCTTCCCCTTCAATAAAAACTATACGGAAAGCAATTTATCAAATCACGCTGATTTTGAAAGAACTCGATCGAAGTAGGTGGGTACATGTGTTCTTCCCACGACAGCCGAAATTTCCGCGCTCGTCTTCCCACACTCCTATCTACCTCCTATTAGTTGGAGAAAAACAAACCAGTGAATCCGTGAAATAAATCCTGTTTTGGCAACTTGAGTGGGTCAAGTCGGCACCGTGGATGATTGAGACCGTCGTTGAAGTTCTGTATTCAAGCTACTTGGAAATTATGTTTGATCCCTTATTTTTATTTTTAAAAAATATGCGTAAATATGTTTTGTAATTTATGAAAATTTATTTTTCTATATCCTTATTTTTTTATCTTTTTTTTTGCATGGGCGTATAAAATCAAATCTTTTTATCCTTTCGTACATATATATTTTAAATATATAATTTGTATATTTTACGCCGAATATTTAAAAAATACAGACTGGATATTGATTGGATTCCGATATATCAAATATCTACATAAAAATGATATTTTTTTTTTCAATTTTAATAATTTTTGCAAGATAATTTTTACAAATAAAGAATGTATATCAGTTATATTTTATATTTGTATTCATATATGTATCTTATTTTATTTAAAAAACATATTATTATAAAAGTTTAAAATATAAATATAAATAAATTTTGAAAATTTGAATATATAAAAACACAATATTATAATAGATTGTTGAAATAATAATCAAAATATCAAATATTTTTTGAAATTGGATGATTTTGTCCAAAATTAAATATTTTGATCGTGTTTTAACTAAAATTTGATCAAATTTTTTAAATATAGAATCAAAATTTTAAATTTGGAACTAATTTATAAATAACCCTACCATTTTGTACCTATACAACTATTGTAAATTCTTGGGAGAATGTTTGTTCTTTTCCCCCCTTATATTAGTAAGATAAAGAAAAAGGAGTTTTGTTATATAAAAAAAGTTTTTTTGTACTCCAAAAAAGTTTTTTTTTTTTTCAAATTATCTTTAGTCAGAGGTAAATTTTTTTTCGTTCTCCTACCCGGTCCACCGGCATTATATGTCGTTCCCTCTCCCATCAAACAACACTTTGTACTGTTCCTTGCTCTAACCTCGGCAATATGTGTCAAAACCCTCCTCACCTTTTCGTCCCCCTCCCCCTACATCTATAATGCTATGTTTGCATTGGGGTGGAATGAGGTTAATGGAGGTGAACTAATTGATTCACCCCATTTAGATACCGGGTTAATACTTTTACTTGAGTGAATCGAGGTTAATATTTTACCTTGATTAACCTCGCTTTTATTAACCTTCAATTTTGGGAGTAACCGAGGTGAAGGTAAAAGAAAAAGTAAATTTTTGACTTGATAGAACAAAAGTATCCCTCAATAGGATTTATTTATCTAATATAAGGGTATAAATGTCATTTATTTTAATCTCCATTTACCTCAATCTAAACGAAAATTTTAAAACATTCACCTTGATTCACTCAAGTTAGGTTAATATTATCCAAAAAATATTTTAAAATATTCATCCCGTTTCACCTCCATTCCCTTAACCTAAATTAATTTTTAATATTTACCCTTACCTTGATTCACCCCAATCCAAACGGACCTTAAGTGTTGTTCTCCTCCCCAGCCAGTATTTTCTGTGATCAAACGATTTATTATCTAATTATATTTATCCTCATACATTTCAAAGATAACTATTTGTATATAAAGTAAATATTTATATGGTATAGGATTATATATTTTGTATCAACAGATGCACGACAAATATTTACAAGGTACGATGGCACATATTTTCTATCATTAGAAATACAGGATATGTGTATATATAATTGTAAGGTATGGACGTAAATATGGGTAGAAAAAATAATAATTTATTGATTATATTAATTTGATAAAAAAAATCAAGGCCAATACAAATTCTAAATTGAATTAACGTGGCTAAAATAAGATGCGATTTGGAGTCTGTAGACTTGAATCCATCTTATTCTATTTGGAATCTATAGATGCAAATCAAACCTAAATCCTAAGAAATTTGATGGGTTAGACCCAAACCGACCCAATATTATCCTGATATAAAATAACCTGACCTAATACTTACTCGAGCAGAAATACTATTTTTCGAATTAGACCTGAACTCGAAAGACATCGAAATCCATCTCTGATCATATTGCATAGTAATCTAATTTTTACCCGACCTAAATTGATCTGATTCGTACAATTCATTTGCCACCTCTAATTATGATGGATATGATCGAGAAAAAAAACATTTATTGAAAAAAAAATTAAGTCAATTTCTAAAAAAAATGATTACTTTTTTTTATCAGTAATCGCTTCCAAACAAGGAATTCAATTCATAATAATTCAATTTTAAGCTATGTTCTTTCCGATAGCGTGTTGGACGGTGAGTGATGGATGGGGTTTTGATATCACGAGCACTAAATATAATTCTAGAAGACGTATTTTGTAATTAAGGTGCGTATTATTCAATTTGAGTTTTGAGAATCCGGCATGGAACGTATGTGAGAATGTTTTATATGTTGGGAAGTATACATCCATTATTTGACGAGGTCTGAAACTGGGTTGTTTTTTTATTTATTTATACGAACTACGGAAGGATGGGAAAAAAACTACAAAATTGGAATTTGAAGCGCGTAGATACTAGCCCCTTTAGATTAAAGGAGGACTAAATAAACTAGGGCCTCACTCACTCACATTAGCTTTAACGCTGTTGCTGTTCTGGTCGAGAATTACGGACCACACGTGATGCGGAAAGTCTTTGATTTTTCGCTTTAACACTGTTTTGACGACTTTTGAAAAATCTACTCGGCTGGTTCAGGTTCATTTAATTTGACCGGTCAATATGGCAAATTTAAAAAGTAACCTTTTTTATTTTTTTTTTATCTTTTAAATGTTTAGGCCACGTTCCGACAATAGTATTGTAATAAGTTTGACTAGCAAGCTAGGCTTCATATTTCTCTCTGCCTAAAATGGAAACGACGTTGGGATTTTGTATAATACAGGTAGGTATTGGTTGTAGAAGGGACATAATTTTTCTTCATTCTAGAGCACATCTAGTCAAGGATGGCGAAACATATATCGTTATCACATGGAGGGATTATAGAGCCCTATGATATATCTTCCGACCTTACCTATCTATTCGATCGTAATTCAGTAATACGCCTGGCTACGCATACTAAGAGAACTGAAAAGAAAAAAAAAATAACAATTGAAGTTTATTTCGGTAAAATATTTAGACTTACCCGTTGTTTGAAGTTAGTTTAAATAAAATAATTATAATCCAAAGTAATTAGTATTTATGATTGATCCACAAGGACAGCAGTACAGAGCCGAGCACAGTCACAAGCGACTGCAGCAGCCCCTGCTTAAACGACACCTAGGCAGCCGGCCGAAGAAGGGAGCAGACCTGTAGCACCCTCCTCTCCAACATAACCCAAAAAAAAATACAAGAAAGAACACAGTCCAAAAAATTAATGGCACAAATGGTGATAAAAAAAAGCAATAAGATTTGTTGCGAATTTTAATAAAATTTAACGGGATAAACGGATACGTTAACTAAAACAAAACAATTATTTGCACATAACCTAGTTGATAAACAATCGCTAATCCCATTTTATGACTTTATGTAGCTCAAAGATTAGATATTCATCTACCAGGTGCACTGCAAAAAAAAAATTCATTTTTACTGATGATGCTTTTTGTTGCTAAAGATAGAAAGTCATTGTAAAAAATATATATCGCAACGACATTTTTTGTTGTGGGGTCGTTGCGCATCATGGTGTTGAAAGAAAATAAAGTAACAATAATAGTTGTTGTAACAAAAAAAAGTAATTAAATACAGCGTAAATTGTTGTTGCCAAATAAATGTCATTGCAATACATCACTTTACCTAACTACATGTGTTTATATATTGAAGCGACTTTTGTCGTTGCGAAATATTGATCCTACTTCAGAAACAATTTATGTCGTTACAAAAACTTGTAATCAGCAACGACTTTTGTCGTTGAAAAAAAAATTGGTTGTAGTTTGGCAATAAATTATGTCTTTGCAAATACACATTAATTACAACGGTTTATGTTGTTGCAAAAAATTGAATATACTTTAGGAACAAAAGATTGCAAAATACCCCAAGTCAATACGACCATATAGGGACCACCTAATAGCACCCGAGACCCACAAATTTCTAACACCCCTAGTCGAAAAGACCATGTGGGGCCACTTGGTAGCCACCTAGGCCCACAATGCGAGAGTTATCGTGGAGCGCTTTTGGATTGATAGACTAACCTTATAGATCAATAAGAGTCTTTTCTGAAACTTTCCAAGAGGATCATACATCCTATAAATTGCTCCATAGAAAACACACTTAAGTCTTAATTGTGGAGTTCTTAGGACAGAATTACTAAAAAGATGGTATACTATATTGATATAAGTAGTCCTATCAATCCTTATAACATTCCACTATATTTGAGGGTATTACACTTTATCATTGCAAAAAATACATAATTGCAACAATAAAGTCTTTGTCAAAATTTGAACTTAAAACTTCAACAACCATCTTCGTCGTTGCAAAAACATACAATTGCAACGACACGATAACGCGTTTAAACACCGTTGCAATAAATGACCTATGAAACCTCTAATTGATGTCCATAAATAATGCCATATACATATGTCCCGCTTACATCAATATAACCAAAATATATAAAAATAATTCTTAACATATGATATATATCAAGAAAAAATTATCAAATTGAATGAAAACTTACCGGAATTTTGCTTGACAATTAGAGTTTTGATTGAGTTGATGGACGCCGAGACAAATTAGCATATCTAATCGATATAACTAGACGAGGCTAATACAATGGAGGTAAGATTGAAAGTTGGAGAAGGCAATGGCAACAAAGTATAGATGTTGCAATAAAATTGTTAATACTTTTTTTTTGCAACAACTTGTTGTGGCGTTAAAATAATCTAAATATTTGTAACAAGTATAATCGTTGCAATAAATTCAATCAATATTTTGCAACATAAAAAGAGTCGTTGCAAAAAAGTTTTGTATATTGCAATAAATAATTGTCGTTGCAAATAAACTATCGCATATATTGCAACGACAAATGTCGTTACAAATAAACCATCACATATATTGCAACAAAAAATGTCATTGCAAAACATATAAATGTCATTGCATTAAAATAATCTAAATATTTACAACAAGTATAGTAGTTGCAATAAATCCAATCAATATTTTACAACAAAAAAAAGTCGTTGCAAAAATATTTTTTATATTGCAACGACAAATGTCGTTGCAAATAAACCATCACATATATTGCAACAAAAAATGTCATTGCGTTAAAATCATCTAAATATTTGCAATAAGTATAGTCGTTGTAATTAATTCAATTAACATTTTGCAACAAAAAAAAAGCCACAAAAATATTTTATATATTGCAGCATATAAATGTCGTTACAAATAAACCATCTCATATATTGCAACGAATGTCGTTGCAAAATATATAAATACCATTGTGTTAAAATAATCTAAATATTTGCAACAAGTATAGTCGTTGCAATAAATTTAATCAACATTTTACAAAAAAAAAAAGACGTTGCAAAAATATTTTATATATTGTAACATATAAATGTCGTTGCAAATAAACTATCACGTATATTGTAACGACAAATGTCGTTGCAAAATATTTCCTAATAATCACCATATAAATGGATAATTTTTTGCAACAACTTTTTGTAACATCATAAAATTATCGTTGTCAAAAGATATTTTTTGCAACTATAAAGTATTGTCGTTGTAAAAGTGTTATTACTATAAAAGAGTTTTCTTATAATGTTGCTTATGAAACTGTAAGAAAACTTAGTTCTATTAGGGCTTGTTGAAATACTTTGTTGTGCGGATGATAGATGATCGATATTGATATTTTTTGGTATATGATTTAGTATTTCTTATTTGCTCAAGCATATTTTGTATTAAATTGTGATAAGGTCATTGGGGGTTTTCTCGATAGAGGAGAATGCCCGGGGCATCGGTTCAGGGCACCAAATAGTAAATGGTGTCAACCAGAGGCAGACATCCAATGTACGACTACCAAAGGCATATTATCAAAGGCACCAGGCAAGAGTCCTAGACAAGGAAGATATCTAAGACTACGGACAAAGGACACAGGCCAATGGCAACTGCCATGGACGATTGTCAGGAGCATCGGCCGGTAGCCGCCGACCACAAGGGGCACAAGCCAAGGGTACGCCTATCTGCTAGTAAAGAGCAATGGTTGAAAAGTACCCGTGATTAAGACTGAGGAAGAAGATATGAGCAAAGAATGGATATCGGAGAGTGGTTAAAAATTCTTTCAAATTAAGATATTTAGTATTCATCAAAATAACAGCTCATATATTTAAAAAAGATGTATACCTCAGACAACTAATGATGATTGAGTGTTACCGCCGAAAGACGACCGAGGTTATAAGAATGCCCTCCCTTAACTCATGATATTAAAGTACAAACTCTCAATTTTTTTCATAGCTTTATTTTTATTTATTAAAGTCTCTAATTCTTCTATCCATAAATTTTTAATTTTCGTGCTTGCAATTTACTCTATATTTTTTTATAAATGTAAATCAGACCCAAGGGGATTATTGTCACTATGACTGAATGAATTTTGTTCATTTTTTCCCCATCAAAGGTAACGGTAGTTTAGAGATTTGTTAGAAAACATCATTATACTGCGTAGGGGTCGGTGGATAGGCGTCCATGCGAGGGCGTAGATTTTGTAGTGGGCAGTTAATTTCTAGAATTGTACAGGCGCGTAGCTCGTGATCTTGTATGTATGCCTGAATTGAGGTGGAGAGAGGGGTAGAGTAATCGTGGAAGACGGACGCCGCACTTGTGTAGGGGCGTCCGCTGCTTTATGAGAAATTTTTATGCAGACCCGCATTACGAAGCCATCATGATAAGGTTACCCACTCCATAGAATCTTTAAACCTATACCACATTTATTGGTTTTTTCTCGTTGAAATGGAATACCGGCACGTTTGCTTTTATTTACAAGAAATCTAGCCCTTCGTGATTAAGGAAAGAGGTAAAATTTAAACCGCTGAGATCGTAGCCATCCACTTTGCCATGCCTAATCGGATCTCTGCGTGTGTGTGTGGGGGGGGGGTGTGGGGGTGGCCCGACTGGCGGTGTCTGAGTTACTTCTTTTGAATGCGGTGAAGAGTCCATGAAACTTAAAATTCAACCATATATCAGTGTTCGTAAGCAAATTAAGGCAGAAGCAATTGAATTTTGTGCACAAAGGACGAGCTTCAAATTCGGTGGCAGATGTATCGAGTCTACTGACTGACCAAACGGCGTCATTCTATTCTAGGAGGAGGCTTTACTTGTCTTGTCTGGGGGTCATTTTTTTCTATGCTAGTGTTCTATTTCTTCCTCGACTTCGTATGATTTCGTACGGGGAAAGAAAAAAAATTAATGACCTTTCAATTCTTGTTCGACGGTCGTATGACATTTTAACATAATATATATATATATACCCACCTTGGCATGGTTGTTATAATATCAATAAATATAGCATTTGTAATTATAAATCATCGACCAAGTAAATGAAATAATTTCTAATCTCCTTCTAGAACAATTCAAGCTATGGATATAATATATAATTACCATTAAAACATAACATAAACCGTAAAAATAAGACATAATTAATTACCTATATTCACTACTAGAAATAAGGTTTTTAACGACCAACAAACTTCGTCGTTAATGGCCAAATTTTGGTTGTTAAAGCTAATAACGACCAAAAAATTTGTTGGTCGTCAGTGGTCGTTATTGCTCCCTCGTTAAAGGCTTTAACGACCAACTGAAATTTTTTGGTCGCTAAAGCAATAGCGACCACATATTATGTTGGTCGCTAATGCAATAGCAACGGCGTATAATTTTGGTCGCTAAAGGTAATAACGACGACGCAAAGTGTTGGTCGCTAAAAGTAATAACGACAACTTATGACGTTGGTCGTTAAAAGTAATAGCGACAACGTATAATGTTGGTCGCTAAAAATAATAACGACGAATAAAATACACCATCGTAAATAATATTAACGACCAAATTTTTTATCGTAATTAAAAAAGTATCACACCAATAACGACTAATTTTTCCGTCAATACTAAAATTCATTCATTATTTGCGACATAATTTATTAGTCGCAAATGGCATAATTATATATTTAATAATATATATAATCAACATTTCAATATTCATTTATAACCCTGCACCTATATGGATATGCATATATCTATTTCAATCTTTTGAAGACCTGTACATATATTCGTACAAATATCCATTTCATTCTTCTCAAGACCTGTACCTGTATGCATGTATATATATCCATTTTGATCTTCTCAAATCCTGTACCTGCATACATATATATTCATTCTAACATATAGATATAATTTTATAAATATCTGTTTATAATTAAACATTCAACTAAATATTCATACAAATAATTTGTATCAAATGTCCGGTATAATTTTCGGCTATGATCAAATATAAATATATTACAAAAGAGCTACAATATATCGTTGCATTACAAAAATATCATGATTAACAGCCGCTTAAGAATTAATCATTCTATCCATCGGATACAATAGACTTGGTAAGTTTATCAAAATAAACTGGATCTGCAACAATAGAAATATAAAAATAATAATTAATATAAGTATCAAATAAACAATGAGTAATTTCCTTAACATACAATTCATGAAATCAGATATATAAAATGAAATCTCCAAATACAAGGAAAATAATGAAAATGGAAATAAATATGATTCAATAACATCCGAACTTATTAAATGTGCTCTACTACGACAACCTAGATCATGCATCATCATTACCTATGGAAATTACATAAAATATTACTATTCTAACTTATGGTAGAAATTTAACAAGATAAAAAACAACCCAATGACATTATCTGTGTCATTGACCTTATCTTGTGGGATTTCTCGAACTTAAGCATGATCGTAGCTCTTAATGTGCCATAGAGAACGGAGGGGTCATGATGAAGATAAC
The DNA here is from genome assembly GCA_030549775.1 of Tamarix chinensis. Lineage (NCBI taxonomy): Eukaryota > Viridiplantae > Streptophyta > Magnoliopsida > Caryophyllales > Tamaricaceae > Tamarix > Tamarix chinensis. The sequence goes on from CM060176.1 coordinate 99,571,097, forward strand.
CCTAACCCTTAACCATAGATTATTGAAGGACGAAACCATGAGATCAAGAGTTATTAGATCACGTGTTGCTGGACTCTTAGTGAGTTTAACCCTACATCAAGCTTGAGGATAAGCTTATTTTCCAAGAGGGAAGTAATGTTATAAATGTATTTATAGCGCAAACTCGATAGGCTTTGAGAATCTTTCCAGCCAAACTCATTACCATAGCTGCAATAGGCATAGGACAGCAACAAGAAGTACAGTTTGTGACAAACTGTCTTATCCCTTATTTGGGAAGATCCATGGGGCTTAAGGCAGGTAGTAATTGAGGCCTAAGCTTAGGTTTGTTAATAAAACTTGGGGCACAAGTTTGTCGCCATTTTAGTTAGGAAAATATTATAGTGTTGTCCTAAAAGTTGTTCATGGTGACCTTAGGCTTGTAAAACCCCATATAAAGGTGCATAGTTGCAGAATAAAGAAAATATTGGAGCATGAACCTATTGATATGGTATTGAAGTGGTATGCAACCAATAACAAAACCCTCATCCTTCCAATTGCAATAGTTGACAATTCTGTTGCAACAAGCTTGAATTACTTAACCAAGAATTAAGTAAAGAATATCAAGAATAATAAGGTTCGGAAGATCAAATCATTCTCCTCTTTGTATTTTTATTCCAACCAATAATTAGCAATATAAGAATATCACAGTAATCTTTATAATGGTGTTTCATGTAACACTTTTTTTATAGGCTAACAGATACGCCTAGAATAAATAGAACTCTGAGTGGATTTTTTTATTCAGACCGAAGAAAGCGAACAAGACCTAGGATAGGCCAAGACACGTTTATTTGATCTAGATCTGTTGTAGCTTATGCTGATAAGGTTGCACTTACTAGATATTTTATGTATTAGGTTATGCTTGGAATGGCAGTAATAGTGGTGGATAAAGTACCCTGCATCTGTTTTCCTTCCCATTTAGTGTTTGGAATGACAGGGAAAAAAACCAAGGTAGATAACCTCCCTTTGCATTACTGGGAAAAAAATCGACTATCTTTTCATGCCAAACATACTTTTAAGTAGGCGCATGAATCACAGAGAAATTGTAAAGGCTAATCAATGCACAGGTTATGGTGAAGGAAATGATGTTATAATTATGCAGTTGATTCTGAACTTGTCGGGTTGCTCGGTCATTTATTCTTCTATGACCATATTTATGTCCACTAATATCCACCAATGTATTAGCCTTAATGGCAAAATATGAATATAGAGAAAGAAGGAGAAAACCAACCTATACAAAAATATCCAGAGAGCTGCAATGTAATCCGTTGAAGCACATCCACATCATCTGTAGCAACAGTAACCTAGAGCAAAATCATCAACCAGCATAAATAAAGTGAAGTTGAAAACAAGGCAAGCACTTATGTGAGCCAACTTATACCACTAGTATTAGCTTATTACTTATAATCTCTCAAAGTCAGATGTAGTTGTCTTAGGAGGGTCCCTATGCTTGTTAATTTTAAAAATTCATCCCTAGGAACCATATGTAGCTTATTTGAATTTATTTAGATCTAAACTAGTTACTTAAGCTTATTAGAAAACTAGTTAGAATCATACTCATAATAATTAACACATTTAACAATTTTAACTAACCTCATGTTAGTACATTAGTACTCATGTTAGATATGACGATCTCATCCCCACTTTTCTTCAGCTTTTATAACTCGTTCCAAACGAACAAAGTTTTGTGGTGATGAAAATTCAAATATTACAAGTTGGTAGCATAGTTTTATTTTAACATTGAATAAAGGAGGATAGTTAAGCACTTGAAAACTAAAACCAACATCATGGCCCAACTATGCTAATTTGTCTGCAACTGAATTCCCCTCATTAAGGTCATGAACCACACAACAAGAAGTGAAGGCTCTCATCAAGTTTCAACAAGCCTTAATAAGCTAGGATTGAGGATGATAAAGAATTTTTCTACCATTAATCAATTAAAACCACAATCTCAAGCCATCATAAGACCGTAGCAAACAACCTAAAGTTCAGCAATAAAGATATAGTCATAACCGACATCCGCAACAAACCCACATATCCATCTCCCAACAGAATATCCAGCCACACCACGAACAGCCAAAAGACATGGGTTACCCAAGCGTTATTGTCCATGTTTACTTCAATGACATTCTCCTATGGAGTTTACCAGCCCACACTACAAGTGTTATGGTGTTGACCAGAAAAAAAAAAGATTATATACTTAAATCTATGCAATATGCTCAAAAGAAGCTAGCCTTATGATGTATTGGATTGTATGCCTTGGAGGAGAATGAGTTTCCCTAAAAACAAGTCTATTGTGAATCTGCCATAATTTCCAAATGCTCAAGGGAAAGACAAATACCCAAGGAGGCTAATCAAGATTGAGACTACAGTAATTAGACCAATTGAATAAAATAACTCTAATTACACAATCCAATTTAAATTTGCAAGAATTTTAACCTAACAATCCAATTCCGATTAATTTCGCACAAAATTTTCAAATTGATAGTTCTAACATGAAATTAGATACATTTTAAAGGATATTGTAAATTCAATTTATCTAAACTAGCTAAATCGGATAAAACCGACAAATCCGGATATAGCCGGGTCACAAATCCAATTTTCACAAATCAACCATAACCAATACAATTAACCATTCCAAATCTTTCATACAACACATATATATATATAATTAAACAACTAAATTATCTTATCATAAGCTAATTCATTTAAAATTAATCAAAACATAAGTTAGGGTTTGAGTAATTATACCAAACGAATTGCAGCAAAATTGGAGGGAGTGAGGGGTGCTGGAGCTTCGCTGGTGGTCAAGGACCACTCGCCGGTGACGAGCGGCGTTGGAGGGAGACAGACGGTGGCGCGCCGCGGCAGTCCTCGTGCGTTGCTGGTGGCTGCTGCTGCTGCTCCCATGCTGCTATGTTGGAGGACGACGACGACGACGACGACGACGAGGACGAGCAAGTGTGGTGGTGTGCTCGAGCGGCAGTGGCTTGCGTGGTGGTGCAGCCTGGGTTGAAGACGCAGAGCAGGAGGCGGCCAGGGCAGGGGACGTCGTCGAGCTTCGAGGGTTAGGGAGGGAAAGAGCTGAAAATTGAAACGATATAAGGGTGGCGGTAGGGCGAGCGGATGAAAAAATTTTGGTTTTTTTTTTTTTTTTTTTTTTAAGAAATTTTAAGAAGTTGAGGGATTTATGTGTTTTTCTATTACATTTAATTTTTTTGGGTTTTAGATATTTGAAAAAAAAAATTATAAAACATATATATATGTATATATGAAACTTAAATATTTTTAGCGACCAATAAATTAATGATTAACGACCAAAAATTATATTAGTTGCAATAAATATACTAATAACGACGACTTTTGCTAGTGGTCGTTAATAATATATCAATAACGACCAAAAAAAAATTGGTCGTTAAATTGGTCGTTAATGCACCTGTTTGTTGTAGTGATTTTGACTCTGTTACCTCAAACTAACTATAATAATAATTATTTATTTGTTTTTCTGTTTGTTAACATGATAAATTTTTAAATATTAAAAATAACTAAAATTCATCACTTTTCATATTTTATAATATTTATATAAGTATAACTTTTTTTAAAGGAATAAACAAGTGTTTAATATATAAATTATATCTTTACATAGCGAAAAGTGGTCATATCAACCGCTGCATGTTTATACCTTTATATTCACAAAGATACTTAAAGTTAGGGATGATAATTTTTTTTTCATAAATTTGAAGCTCCGTTGGAGAATTTTCATTTGAATTCGGGTTCGGAAAGAGAATTCGATTTAGCAATTAAATTCAGCTTTGAAAATTTTTAACGGGAATTTTTTTAGGGACGGGTTTGAGGTCCCCATCTCCGAACCCCCGAACCCGTCCCGAATAATTATATATATATATATATATATATAATTTTTTTTACAATATATAAATTAAAATTAGAATATAAAAAAAGGCTTGAGGATCGAGGATGAGATCGGAAATCGAATATAAAGTCAAATTTCGAGGATCAGGTAGAGTTTTAAAGTCGAAGAATAAATCGAAAATTAAAAATAGATCAGAGATAGGGTTAGGCATGAAAATTTGATCCCCACAGAAATCGAGTCAAAAAATTTTCAATAAAAAAAATAAAGATCAAATCGGGTTAGAAAATTATTTTTTTATTAAATTTGGGGATAAAGATGGGTTCCCCGTCTTTGATTCGCGCTATTACTATCCCTACCTTAAATGATGTTTTGGGTTAATCGTGTAATTTTTCAATCGAAGGGCATGTGGTTGGAACTTTTTGGCCTTATCTTCCATGCATCTCTACCGAATATTCATATCAAATCCCTTTGTTCCGACCTCAATTTCTTTAGTAGTTGCTTATGATTATGAATTCCATCATTAGAATCTGCATTACGACGCCAATGATTTATTATTATTATTATTATTATTATTATTATTATTATATTCAGTAGATAATGGGAAATACCAAGAGAGAGAGAGAGAGAGAAAGAAAAGACTTTTATCATGTTCTTATTGTTGAGCATTGCTTTTACTTATCACCTAACGTTGTGGGCCATCGTTTGTCTCCCGTTGCAGCGTGCACTTTGTCTTTTGGTTGGATTTTATTCTTGACTTTCTTTCTTTCTCTCCCCCGCCCCCTCCCCTCCTCCTTGGGATAAAAAGAAAAGATTGCATCGAAGAAAATGCGTACCAATCAAATCACAAAAGGTATGAAGTATTCCATACTTTGTTGTTTTAGTCACCACACAGCATTTCTTTCTTGCATACCATACCACATACTTAGAACTTAACATGAAACACACAATCAAATTATTGACTTATATATATATATATATATAGAGAGAGAGAGAGAGAGAGGAAAGTTATCGGATGCTCCCGTTATTTTTTATATGTTTAATAAATTTAATTTATAATTTTTTTAATGATATATCATACTCCAGCTCCCATGAAATGTCTGCATGAGTTGGTCTATACCATACTCCCCCCCCCAAGACTTTATAAGACCGACGAAGTATATATAATTTTAGGAGAGTTTACAGTCTTCTAATAATTTATCCTTTTTTTTAAATAAAATATTTCTATTTTATGCCTCATTTTAATAAAAAAAAAAAGAGGGAAAAAATTACAAACCGTATGGTAAAAATCAATTTAATTACTAAGTAGTTTTCAAATCTACTTAGACTATATCATAAATTAAATTTATTTCTTAAGTATTTATAAATGTTCTTAGGCACCGTTTGGGGAAGGCACTTTAATTCATTGCTTCCTTTTACTCCATCCATATAAAAAAATAGACCACCTTGTACAGCGATGAAAGATTTTAATATTTTTTTTAAAAAAATATAATATATTATCATATAAAAATATAATTTGTAGGAATATGCGTAACGTGCTCTCTCAAATTCTAGCATTATAGAATTAGAAAGTTGTGTCTCAAAAAGGGATCTAAAATTTATTGCTAGTTATGATTAATATACTACTCGCTCTATTTTTAAATACTTTCCGTCACATATTTTTAAGATAAATTTTTTACTTTTAATATTTTTTTAATATATATTAATAACATTTGTATTAAAAATATAATATATTACCATACTTTTTTTTTCTTTCTTTCTGTTTTTTTTAAGTGATAAGGGCAGAACTCCGTATCTATGCATTGATGCACGGGGACGGCAGTCCATTTTGAAAATATCTTGAAAATATTTTCTCTTTTAATTTTTTTAAATTAAAATGTATATTAAAATTATTTAATTAATATTTTTATTATAAAAATATCATTTAATTATTTTTTATTAACAAATTATTAAGGATTAAAATTAATTCATATAAATAATAATTTTAATTTTAATTTTATTTTTTTTCTTAATTTTAATAGATTTAATCTATTTTATATTTATATATATATATTTCTTTTATATTTTCTGCCGTCCCCCATTTTTCATCCCCGTGCAACGCTGTTGGTATGACAATAAAGGGCATTGAATCCCGGCGTGCACAGCGATGTCTCGTGGGAGACTGATACCACTTGCGTTGAGTGCAAGGTTTCCAATTCCATTAGAACATTTTGGACGCCCAATGTCCGTCCTCATTTGGGCAGCCTCGCGCTGCTATTTTGTCATCGTAGCCTATTTTATTGGGCTCTGCAGGTACGTCCGCTCCTGAATCGACGATATTTTAGGGCTGAAATTGGACCCAGAGACAGGCTAGACAAAAGCCACTCACTCACTTCTTGGGGCTTAATTTGAGCCAGGTTTGGACCACGATCAGCCTCTCCTTGTTCCTTGTTGCTCCATCATTCTTGTTTAAGTCGTCTGGCATGCTAAATGAAATATGTTTGGCATGACCGCTGGCGTTGGGAAGATAAACCGGGAGTTTAATAGCTTTAATATCTTTATTAATTTCATAATATACTTGGATAAACTTATAAAAGAAGAGCGTTTAAGTTTATAAAAAAGCTTGTTATCGTAACGCATCAAAAAAATAGTAAGGTGGGTCCCTTTTTTTTTTTTTTTCTTTTTTCTGTCCCGCTTCCTTCTATCAAATAAGATAAAAGTTAGCGAAAACTGTCATCTTTCATTTGTCATCTCTCTCGTTTGTTCACAACAATCTTGTGCGGAAAAAAAATTTATGGCAAGTAGCTGTGGGTGGTGGACTGTCGGGCTAAGAGAGAGGGAATGGGGCGAAGAGATTGAGGATTAATGGATGAATGAATCAAGGATAGAATTAGTAGATATTTTGATATTTGAAGGATTAAATGTGAAAGTTCGATAGATATTAATATATTATGTTTCCAAGGATAGTGTATATATATATATATATATATTGTAGCCAGCAGGTCGATCGATATCTTCTTTCTCTATCAAAATCTCAAGAAGATGATCAGCAGGCTGATCGAGGATGAGAAAATAGAAACCGTTTGTTAGGAGTGACATGAGTTGGGAAGAGATGAGCCGTCATGGCCACAGCGTGCGCTGCATGCCATATTTGGAGGATGGGCGACAGAAGAGAGAGAGGGCACGAGAACCACAGAATTGGGTGAGCTCCCACGGACTTAGTTTCATGAGATGTGGGTGGGGTCAGCGGACCATAGCATGGATGCATGCAGGAAGCTAAGCAGCTGGTGGAACAGAACGATGACCGACACGCGGAAAGAGCCCGATGCAGAGATCAGTGCAACAGACATTTTAGCCAGAGAAGATCAATGAATTAAAGCCACGACACACTAGGCTTAGCTAGCTATCCAGGAGAGTTAGAGAGCTGATGGTGAAATTAATGGGAGAAATATTGCCTGCTGCCTGCCTGCCTTGTTCTGATAATGATAAATTAAGTAGGTAGGTAGTGTGGCTAGCTAGGATTTGCATGTGCAGTGCGAGCGATAGACGGGCAGCTGAAACCGTCGTTCTTGCAAGTTAATGGCCGTAATATATAATATACTATTAACTAGTAGGTTTTCTATATTCACACCCATATATAAATAATTAATATCATGTAGGACCCGCATATCCAAACTTCTATATATTCCAGGATATTATATAACAGCTGTAAGTATGATAGCTGCCCAGCAAAGGAAAGGAAGTGAATTATTATCATAACCTTACGTGATATGACAACTGGACTAGTACTATAGCGGCCACTCTCCTGCATATACCTAGCTACTAACCTCCTGCAGGAGGATATCCTATTGTTCCATTTAATAACGCCGGCACCAAGATCTGCATCATCAATTGCACAGTACGTACCGCCCGCGCAGATACATGCCTGCCTCTCATAACATCACTTGCTGCATGCAGGGGCGGGCGATCAGTTTGGCTCAGTGGTAGCGGATCCTGAGGGCTCCTTGCCCTCTCGTGACCGCTGAGTTGTGCTCGAGTTCTCATCGGGGCACTGGGTTCCCCGGTCTCTAGGTTTTCCCCTCCCCCTACTATATATATACTGGCCTCAAAAAAAAAAATCACTTATTTCATGCGCAAGTATGTATTGCAACAATACTTTTGCGTGCTCCACTTTTGCATGCTCAGCAAGAGAGGCGGGGACCGGCTTCCACAGTATCTATCCAGCTGCATGCATGGCATGGCGGGTTCTTTAATTAATTATATTTTTTCTGATCAAGCTGCTTTGTCAAACTAGAAATCGCTCAAAAAAGGTGATTTAATGGCTACTGTTTCCTGCCAAGTGGCCCAAGGGAATGACCCAATGATCATTTGTAACTTTAACCCTATTATCCCCCATAAATAGAGGAATAACCCCTTTTTGGAAAGGGAACATTCACCCAAACCCCCCCCCACTCCAAGTCTATAATATTATGATATTATTACATAATGTATCTTTTCTGAATCCCCTCCCCCAATTATTCCCTTTCCACCTGATCCCCAGCACGTTACTCCAGTAGAAATCACCTGTTTGACTTCAGGTAGCAACCAATATAACTTGTAATTTCGTAGTAGTATAAATGACAGAAAAAAAATCAGTGATGTGAATGTTGAACCCATTAATAAAGAATTCATTCCAATATCCTTTGTTCACTTTTTTTTAAGCATTCAACATAGCATTTTTCTTTTTCGTTAAATAATGTTCAAGGCAGGCGAAGTTGAGTCCCTAGAGGCGTAAATCAAAAGATTGGGTCAGTTGACTAGATTGCAGGATTAATTCAGCTTAGTTTTGTAAGAACATTTGGACCTAAATGTACGAGTAGCCCAATATCTCTATTTGGGCAACTTAATTCATCTTCATATTTTATCATTTTAGCCTTGTTTAGACTTTTTAGGGCTCTGCGCGCTTATGAGCTACTTAGCATATGATGTTAGTTAGGCCTTAAATTGGAGGTAGTTAGTATATGATGGAAGCTAGTATACTATCTTTGACACGGCTATCGAAAAACTAACTTAAAGTTGAAAAGTTAACTGAAAGCTAAAACATAAAGTTGGAAGGGCAGAGCCTAAAGACCCTAAGATTTATATCATAAGCTGCCTTAAAATATAAAAAATAATAATAATAAAAGCCTTTATGTTCATAAAAGATTGACATACAAACACATCTAAAATTAGTTAAATAAATCTTTTTATTAATCAACTGAGGTGAAGTTAGCTGAAATTTTTCTTATTTCTTCACAATCCATTGTCAAACATTCTGGTAAAAAGTTGTCGGTGTGGAGTCTTGGGCTAAGAGGAGGGAGTAGGATGAAGAGATTTGAAAATTATGGATCAACGAATCAATGATAGAATCAGTAAGTATTTTGATATTGGAAGGGTTAAATGTGGAAGTTTGGTATATATTATATTTACAGTAATACTATTTGCATATATTTTGGTACAGCTCCTTAAGAGAATAATACTACATTACATGATGAATAGACGATGTTGGTTGTGGTAGATTTAATTGCACAAAACTCTTGCTTTCAATTTATCAGCGATACAAAATGACATTAATGAATCACATGCGGTAAATATTGTGCGACAGTTCAGCGTGCCTCCATCCGTCCAATGCGTAACTACGTACTAGCTGGGTGGATCTCGAATGACTTTTTGAGCAGAGTAGTTTTGTTGGGAAGATGCACTAGTAGTCCCCAATGACGACGACATATTCGAGTCCGCGGCGCTGCTTCCCTTATTCGATCCAAAATTATCCTCCAAATGACTAAACGGATTCGGCGGTGTGCCGACATCCCCCCCACCTTCCAACATCCTGACCACAGAGCTCATAAGAGGTCTAGCCGCAGGCAAATACTGAACGCACCAGAGAGCTACCATTGCCGTCCGCTCTGCCTTTTCCCTGTCTTTTTCTTCAATCCCGCAGACAGAAAGCATATCCAACATCTCATTGTTTTTACACTTATCGTACATCCATCTCGGAAGCCATTCTTGACTCATACCGCTGAAACTGGCGTCATTCCTTCTCCTCGCCACAATCTCAAATAAAAGCATACCAAAGCTATAGACATCGCACTTATGTGTGACGGGATAAGGAGTCCAGAGCTCCGGAGCGGCGTATCCTGGTGTCCCTCTACATCCCGACATGAGGATATGCGAGCTGTCTCGATTGGAAAGCTTTGCTAAACCGAAATCCGCGACTTTTGGGTTCAGATGCGAGTCGAGGAGCACGTTTCCTGGCTTGATATCATAGTGTATGATCCTTTGCTGGCATTCCTCGTGGAGATACGCTATGGCTTTGGCTGTTCCGACGGCGATCCCATGCAGCTTGTCCCATTCGATGGCAAGATTCCGATCATTACCGCTACCACCGAACAAGAACCGATCCAAGGATCCGTTCTCCATGAACTCGTAGACGAGAGCGCTCATGGTGGAGTCGAAGCAGAACCCGTAGAGTCTGACCAGATTGATGTGATATGTCCTTCCTATGGTTCCTACCTCCGCCATGAATTGCTCCTCAACTCTTTTGTTACCGGCTGAATTGTTTTTCAGTACTTTGACAGCAATCGCTGCACCGTTAGGGAACTCTCCTTTGTAGACGACTCCAAACCCGCCCGAACCCAACACCTTGGAGAAGTTTTGTGTGAATCCTGATAGCTGTTGTGGGGAAAACCGGATAGGCTTCTCTCTTGCCATGTTGCTTAGGAATTTCTCCATGGTGGCGACTTCAACTTGAGAGTCGTTGATTACCTGGAAACCTGGTTGATGCTGCTGCCAAGGTGCGATAGCTCCATTATAGATCCCTTGTGATGATCTCATGGGTGCTTGATGATCAGATCTACCAATGGTAAGCTGAGCTTGGGCATGAGTAGGGATTGAGTTTCCAGCCTTTCTCAAGCAATAAATTATGGCAATTACAATAGCCACCACCGCGATAACGCCCACCACAGTGGAAACTGCACAAGGTATCAGAAAGGAATGGTATGTATATTATTACATCGATCACCAAGTGCCTATGTACGTACATATGTATGTATATACTGCATATAATGCGGTACATTTTAATGCACTAAACAATTAAGAAGCAGAAAACAATTTAGAAAAAGATTAAAGAGAGGATTTATACTAATAATAATACCTATAGCCGCAGTAGCAATTGAGTTGGTAGCTGAATCAAAGGAATCTGGAGTCGTGTTCGAATCAGTATCAAAGGTTGAAGAGCTCATGTTTTATGTTTGAAATAGTCTTTAAAATTCAATATTGAAGTAACAAAAATGAGGAGTTTTGACACAAGATATCAAAAATAAGGAGTTTTGCCTCACAATACATTATTAGAGAAGATTTCATATCTCCCCAGTTAGTTGACTTTGACTCGGTCGGATCGCCACAAACGCAAGATACATACGAACGTTCTCCGAAGAAGACAATTTTGACAGCGGAAGCCGTGGCTCACAAATGATTGACTTAGTCTGGCAAACAAAACCACGACGGTTGATCGAGCAAATGGAATTATGATGATTTTGTAGTTCAAATATCATGATGGTAGCTTCGTTGTTAGAGGTGAAAATCAGACCAAAAAGAGCATTTTCCGATATCAATGGGCGTGATCAGGGTTGGAGACCCTTTCCCGATACGCTGCCTGAATCCAGTAACATACATTGCATCCACATTGTTAGGTTAATCCGGTTCGCAATGGATCCAAGCTTAAGTAAATGTGTAGAGTTGATTTATTATTATGTTTTTGGCGAGATGATTTAGGGTGATAAGGACTCACTTAACAATTTCTCACCAAAATAACACTCGATAGTCTTTAGATAACCTAATATTTGATAGACATTCAGGGTTTTTTCTGTAATATTTTTTTTTTTTTTTTGATGTTGGGAACTAGTTTGAGATTTTATGCAAATCATAGCTTGTACCTAGTAAGGTACTCCCGGTCACTGCTATTGTAATTATAAATAATATAGGACCGAAGTAGGAATTATCTAGAAGTTCATCATTTATCCTTCATCTCTTCTAGTCGTCATAATAAATGTACCCCGCCATCATTTTAGCCTCATTTTCTCGGTCATCTTTTTTTTTATTTTTATAATTAGTAGTGTACAAAAGCACCAAAAACAAGACATACAAAAACCACACGAAACAAATAAAAACCTACTAACTCAATAAGGCTTGGACATTTTCTCAGTCATCTAATTGCTCCTTTAATGATGACATGTTATTGCAATAGACATGTATAATGTGATGACTTTGGCCATCATAAAAAAGGTCACGGTAATAGTCGAATATTATTGTAGTGAAATACCTATGTATATTAATTGTATAATTATAAAAGTAACCCAGTATCTGTAAATAAGAATTATAAAATTATAAAGTAATCTTGTGTTTTTATTTATAATTAAAAGTTATAAAAATTTATAAAAATAATATTTTCACTTAAAATAAAGAATTATGAAAGTATAAAATAAAGAAACAGACATGGCTCTTCTAATTGTCACGTCATTTGGTGCTGATTGTCACGCTTTTTCGCTAGAAGAAATAATACTACCTTCGTTTTTTGCATCGGAAAATTTCCCTCATATAAAAGCCTTTGTTGTGACTTTTTCCTCTAATAAATGCTTATCTTATTCGTAGTGTCCCTTAGCCTTTCTGAGATCAAATAAAATTTGATTTTGATGGGTGAGTACTCGCTATGTTACCTATGTTACCTTTCATCTTAAAAATTTGATTTTGTACATCGTATTTGGTCACACTTAAGGACCAAGTCAACTTTTATAGGTAGTCTTGACGCTTATAAACATTAATTAATTTGGTCATAGAATTTTACGAATCAACCTTCTAATTATCAAATTAATTTTAAGGAAACATATATAATTAGTAGCGAATACTAATTAATAATTTAAAGACAAAGTAATAATTAGTAGTAACTAATAGTAATTTAATATTTTTCAAAAGCAAAAAATAATTGTAATTAGTAACTAATACTAATTATTATTTCAAACAAATATTATTTTATATTACTATCTATTTCAACACATCTTGCGCGCCCCCATGAAGTATGGCGGTGATGCTCGTAATGATCTGTCCCACAAGTTAGGGGGCTTGAGTAACAAGTGAAGCTTAGTTGAATGAAAGGCCCTAACTTTGGCGGCTTTGATTGTCCCTTAAGTTGTATTTGTGGGAAGGCTGAGTTCTTTTTATAAATTACTTTCTTATTTGCATGGCATCCGCCTACTTAAGTTGTATAAGTTGTATTAGTTTGTGTTAATGAATGACTGACAGCCATGCGTCCTATCTTTCAACAGGGCATTCATTGCTTTTACGTAAAAAGAAGAGCTGAAGGCTAAGACGCGGAAATCATTAAGGAGCAAGAACAGCTAATCCAAAGACGGAGGAAAGAGGTGGAAACACAGTCGGGACAAGCAACAGAGCAGAGTCTGAACCAGTCAAAAATAGATTGAACCAGTGAGAACCATCCATAAATAGGTTAAAAAGATAGGCTAAAACATTAGTTACGAACTGGTCATATTTGCATATGATTTAATATTTTTTTATTTTTTTTACCTAATACGTATTATTAAATTAATAAACTAATGATAAAATCGGTTTGATTTTTAATACTATAAATTTTAGTTTAGCAGATTTAAATGCAATTGTTTTTTTATTTGGAGTAGTTACTGGAGTAATTATTTACTACTATGTATATATGAAATTGAAGCAATTAGTGCAGTAACTCGCCGTACACTTCAAAACTGAGACCGCGGATGTTGTTGGCAAACCCGAAAGGGCCAACGATAGGTCTATTGCTCAGGAACACAGATACTAGAATTTGTCAACATCTACTTCTTTTTACGCTGGCCTAAATTAACTTAAGATTATGGTTAAGTGGGATACGTTTAAGAATATGTTCTTAGTTGGAGCCTATTAATTCACTACGAAGTGCCATGGTTTGGTATGGAAGTTTCAATGTTACAAGGACCATCTTTTCCTCTCGTCTTGAAAAGTGATGCGTATAGAATAATATATATATATATATATATATATATATATATATATATATATATATATTACATGATATATCTTCTTGTTAGATATTATACATTATTATATCCTAATATCATATTCTATAATAATAATGATAATATACCCTAAGATACTATACTATGATAATACTCGTGATAAAAGATCTAAACCCAATAATATACCCGAAGGGAGATTTGGCAAGCGGCTTTCTTTGCAACCCTGGGGACGATTTGGGAGTCCAGAAACAGAAAAGTTTTTGAAAACGTCGATGTTTGTAGAAAATGGATGTTCATGCTCATTAAGATGCGTATAGGGTTCTGGATCAGGAACGGCAGGAAAGATTTTCCTTATCGGGCGGAGGAGGTGGTTCATAATATCCATGCGCTGTTAGATTAATGTTTTCTGGTGTCTTTATGTCTTATGACTTCTATAACATCAATTATCAAAAAAAAAAATTAAATTTCTAAACTTTAACGTATGGAAAACTAGGTCATAATGCATCAAAATGGGAAGCTTAGGTTGAAGGTTTTGAGTGTTTTGTTGTGAAATTAATCATCGAATGGAGTTAGGTTTGGTTATAGTCCGTCTAATTATTTCGTTGGAGGACCTTAAGCGGATATAGAGTACCAATATAGGATCTGAATATAGAATTTAAAAATTATGGTATTTATTTATATATTTATTTTTAGTTGAATATTTTTAATACCTTTTTTGTGTAAAAAAATTGAAGAAAATTAGAATCAATACGCCTAATACTATTTTTAATACTACCTTAAGCAGATCGGGGTTCGTTGAAATTGCCACGGCAGGAAATCTGCATGAGATAGAGAGAGAGAATGGGAGTGAAAAGTTATTGATCTGCTTATCTTCCGGTGCGGCTGTTGTCTTTGTTGTCGCCGTCTTCGACTGGAATCCAGACCGTTTGTGGAGACTGATGGATTGGACCGTCGTCTTCTCTTGTTCGTTTCCTCGGGTTACTAAAAGACAAAAGAAGTATGAATTGTAGGGACAAAGCGAACGAGCGACGGAGGAAGGAAAAGAAAAACACGGAAGGCAATGCCGCCGGCGATACTCTCCACGGGGACACGCATGACGCATATTAATTTTTTTTGAGTAAGAATATTGGGCCACGTTCGAACTATACTAATCATTCAAGCCTAAATGGCTTTTTAAATTTGATCGAGTATATCGGTCCATAATTATTGACCCTAGCAACATATATATGTATTATACTCCCACACTTTTTTTTACCTGTCGTTCCAGCTTTTTATTTCTTAATTAATGTCTTTACCCGGAGCTACTGTCGTTTATACTAAATCCACTTACATCTTTTTTTATTTATTATTATATAATTTTAAGTAATGTGGCAGAGACATGAATCGGGTCCCAATTCCATCCGACAAATTTCTAACTGTTTCTGTAGAAAGTAGATTGTGTCGTTCTATTTATAAGTTTCTTACATGTTTTTCTGTTTCTGCTTTTAAATACATATTTATACATTTAGAGAGAGAGAGGCGTGTGTGTTTCCCTTTCTCATCGTATCTTCTATTTACTTATGATATTGTATATATTATTTATAAAGTAAATATATAAAAATAAAATTAAAAAAATAAATAAGAAGTATATAAAAATAAAATTAAAAAAATAAATAAGAAGTTTAAATAAGATTACGATAATAATGATAGATATAATATTAGTATATATTTTTTATATATCTATATACTAAACGGATCTGGTGGGTTGAGTTTGGGTCGGATCTGAGTCTAGAACTATTTGACCCAGTCCCATTAAGATATATATGAACCCATATCCGATCTAGACCTGTCGGGTTCAAAAATTATAGATCCTGACATGCTAAAAATGAGGTGAGTCTAGCGGGTCTAGGTCGAATCTGAGACCCATTACCATCCCTACTTACACTTGAAGTGTTAAATGATCACAAAAGAGATCATAGTAGATTTTGAGATCGTTATCTGCAACTTATTTGTTAGTATCCTATCACAGGCCATATCGAGAGGCTTAAGATAAGGTTCCACAGGCCTTAAAATAATCTACAATATCCTTGTATGATTTAGATACGTGTATAGAGATGCATAGGATTTTACACTCTCCTAGATGATTCTAGATGATTTTAGAGGAGATGTTTCTAGATCCTTCTACACTTATATAGATAAGTATAGAGCATTATAGAAACCCTAATGGATTGTTCTAGAAACCCTAAAAGGTTTATTGGGTCGCTCTAAAGGGATCAATTAGACCCATCTCTAGAATATTCCTGGAGGGGAGGAGGGATAGAACTTCACTTATAAATATAGGGGGTAGAGGCATTTGAGAATCATTCAATAAGAGTTGTATTCAGAGATCTTCTCTCTATAATACAAACTTCTTTCCTTCTCTAAAAGTTCTCTCTTGAGTTCTATTGTAAAATGTTCAAAGTTGTGGTCCCAAAGGCATCTTTTGCCGAAGTGTTGAATATACTTAAAGGAGGAAAATCGATTTAGTCTCTCAAGGAGTGATAAAAAAAAAAAAAAACTAAGGCCGCATGTATCTAGTCTCGGTGAAGAAGTCGATGCGTGATAGTCCGAAACAAAAATTCAAGTCTCCGCTTTATTAAGTTTCATATTTCTTTTATTTTATTTTTTGCTTGAGATGAAAGTCGTATCAACTAAAATAATTCATAAAATAAGTATATTTACATACATCCCTACATCTATTCCTTCTATTTTTAAAAGAAATTTCTTTTAATAATTTGCACACTATTTTTATATATTTTAAATATATAAATTATAATATTTTTAAAAAAATAATATGACAATAAATACTTAAAATAAGTAATTGTAAAAGTTAGTACTTTTTCTAAAGATTTTTTTTTAAATAACTTTATTTTCATATAAAAGGATGATGTGTGTGTGTGTGAATAAAGCAAGCAACATATGTCGACAAACACATCCCTTCGCTCTATTTGACTCATTCGAATTTGGATAGTTGATTCACGCACCAACTTTTTAAACTAAGTTTTGTTTTCGGCAAGAGATTACAGTTATATCTTCTATTAATTGAAATGTGAGTTTCGCTGGCTCGAGCTGTATTAATCCAATTTCAGTTAAAAAAAATCCCTTCGTTTTTCTACTTAAATTTTATCACAACGCATTAAGGCTAGTGAAATTTATTATGCTAGATTAACCTCGACGTTTCCCTACAAAATTAATAATTATAGCCAAAAAAAAATTGTGGATGTCTATAAAGAAGAAAAGGATTGTGTAAGTGAATGCTAATTTTTTTACGTTCCAATAAATATTTGTTCCATTAGCGAATGTCTTCTAGTTTGTACTTAAATTAATATCTCAAGTATAAATTATAAAATTGAAAATTTTCGGTCAAGCAAGAAAAAGAATGCATAAATTGAGGTAGGGATGTAAGCTGAATGAATAACCACGTATCTATATCCGTAACCGAAGTTGTACCTATACCTAAATAGATACCCAGTGATACACCTATGTCTATATCCATTGAATATTCATTAATGAATATTATCCAACGGACAAATTCATTTAGGGTTAAGTCAAATGATAATTTTAACATCTATATTATACTATGCTTATTTTAAAATTAAGGGTAATCAAATATCTGATAAATTGATATAAATATGGGTATAGATACATGTATGGATATGAATACCACCTATCTATATCTGTATCAAAACCCGATGGATGTTTTCTCCCATCCTTTATATATATATTTATATTCGGATAAAATCCAACTAGTTTATTCCTTTCAAAGTTTGGGGTTAAGTGTAGTTGGACAAGCAACTACTCAAAATTCCCAAGCATTATCAAACGTCCCGATTTACATGTTAGCTTCACCAAAGACTGCATGAATAAACCTAGAAAAACACACCCGATCTAAATAATTCAATTTGGACCTAAAAATTTAAACTCGATTTTAATCCATAAATCTAAAGCAACTCGAACAAATATGAAACCAACCCGAATTTATATAATTCGATAATGACTCATATCCAAAACATCTCAAACCAAAATAAGCTAACTAGAAAAGAACCTGAACTAAATCCAACCCATACCTAAATAGAAACCCTATAATGACACGACCCGAATTTACCTAACCCGAAATAACCCGACTCATACCTGAACATAATTTCAAATTTAATCCAAATTAAAGTTAAATTCGATCTATAAAGGTAATATTTTATCTCATATAAATTGATACATAAATATAAGTAAACTATCTTATTAATAATTTTTTATCTAAAAATTATAATATGCAACTCATATAACAATAAAAATAAAATAAATAAATAAAAACTAGTAAGACTTTATTCTCTTCACTTTATTTTAATATCATATTAGCATTGATCGGATTAAATCATAGAAATTTATATTATAATTATAATTATAATTATTATAAACATAAAGATTAATATTGTAAATATAATAATTATAATATATATTTATATTCATATTTTTACTAATAATAATGATTATTATATTTCTAAAGATGGTAATAATTATAATTATTACTATTAATAATTATAATAACAACAATAACTATTATAAATAACATGATAATTATAATTATTATAATAATCATTACATTTATGTATATAATAATATTTATGATTATATTTATAACAATAACTATAATCCTAATTCTAATAATGATAATAATTTTTATTATTATTGTATATTTTAAGACAATTATTTGTTGTATCATTACATATATTATGACAAAAATCACTAGGATAAGCATAATAATAATAATAAATAACAAAATTCAATTAATTTATTATTTTAAATTAATAGCAATCAATATCAATACAAATTATAAACTGAGTTAACTTGGCATAAACTTAATATGACCCAAAGTCTATAAACCCAAATCCGATTCAATTAGGAGTATGTAGGTTCAAATCGAATCTGAAACCGATTCAATATTCTCATAATCCAAAATAATCCAATTCAATATGTATCTAACTCAAATCATTGTTATCTGAATTGGACCCAAATTCAAAGGACATCCGACCTGACATCAAATCCATTACATAGTACACCTAATTTTAACCTAATCTAAATTTAATACGTTTATCACCTCTGTGCACGAAGCACTTTGGAGCTTATAATGTGCCATATGTTAGAAATGCAGCCTGCCTTCACATCAGCCTTTGACTGTTCGAGTGAAAAAATATAATACCTTTGTGATATGGTAATTTTTAATTATTTTTATGAGATCATGGAAACTATATTGATAAATTTATAGACGTAAGAAAAATTTCGACCTAAGCAGTTCTTTATTATAAATATTCGTAGCATAAATTTAAATTTTATTCATGCAATTCCTATATTTCTTTAAATTCAGGCAAAACCAAGTCATATACATCCAGATTTAAATTACTAAAATTTGCACTATTTTCTAGTTGCAGCTACTAACTACTTATACCCCCATTTATTACTTCAAGTTTAATCGCTAACAATTCTCCGTCATTGTTCCTATTGTCATGACAATCAACACAAGTCTATGTCAATCGCCGTCTCCTATTGGTATTTCAATGAAGTCGCTGTCTCAAGAGTTACCACAGGATTTGAAGATATTAATTTGTGACAATGATATTGAACTTCAGTGCAACTAATGTTGAGCTCAAAAAACATTTACAAAATATTTTTGTATACAAGTATAATAAAATTATTCAACATCATTTTATTAATTATAATTATATTAGCTTAAAAGATAATCCCTTGCAATACATGGGTGAGTAATTAGTCATAAATAAACACTCAATCCGTTAACAAGTTACCAGGGTTAAGACAACAATTTCTTTACAAGATGATTCAATGAGGACAGTTACAGCGAATACGGCTTTCAGCCAACTATAAAATCAAATATCCTCGCACTCAATATTGATGTAGTTACACAGAGAATAAGATGCACTTGAACCGTATCTTCTGCTACATGTTTAACTGATTGACTATCCTGCTTTGATCCTTCCGCAAACAAAAGCTAGAACATCTCTTGACCCCAGCCCACAACATGCTCGGGTTTTCTAAGTTCTAGATGTTTGATCGCCAAAGTGGGAAGGACCTTGTATCGCGAGAATAAATGCAACCCCGATGTGTTCAGCCCGCCCTATCAAGAAAAGTCAAAAATACACGTCATCTTCAACTTCATTATGAATCGGACCTACTACCATAAATCAACACCACCGGTTGCGCCCTCATATAAGCGAAAGAACTGCATTCACCAAATGCAAGCGACCAATTTCTTCAGTTTTTTATCTGATCATGCAAAATACTTGAAATAAGCGTCGCACAGAAACGGCCACGCCCAAACGCATGTGTCGCATGATCCACAGAGATGAACAAGTACCACGTTATAGCCACCAAGCTTGTCCTCTTTGCCGTAGCCAACTAAACGGCCTTAGTAATAATCCCACAAGATGTAGATCCTAACACAAACACAAACACATTCTCAGTGTTCCATATTCTAAAGGAAGCCACTCCGTTGTCCCCTTTGTTGTTTCGGCCGACTAATGTAAATGGAACGCACAAAAGAATAAACACACTAAAAGAAGTCTATACACCGGGTTTAATACAAAAAGGTTGTTTGAAAAAAGATATCCAGACAAGGCTTACCACAAAATTTGGCTACGGATTGTATTTCATGACACCTGTTTGCAGTTTTCAGGAACCTCGTCAAGAATGAAAGGACCAAGTTTACCCGATCTGAACAGAGTGAGAAATTTCTTTGCCACCTTTGTACGAGCTTCTGTAGCCTTAGGTATCTTCAGTGCTACTTGTAGTGCTTCAAACTGCTTCTCAATCAGAGTTTCCAATTCATTCTCATCTTCCATATCTCCGTCAAATTCTAACAATGTGGTATACAGCACACGCTGCACTTCTGTCACAAGATCCTTCACGGGGGGAAAAATGGAAGAACATAACTCAAACCACAACCTGTTGCTGAAGTTTAAAAAATCTGACAAAATGTGACTGGGAAAAGAATGAAATCTTATGTATGCAGAAAGCAAACAACCAAATCATATCAACTCAGATAAGCAATAAAAACCTGGCGACACACCCACCCAAAAAAAAAAAAGCGGGGACTGTATCATGGTAGTTAATCTCTAGAGAGCTCCAGCACACATTTTAAGGTAGGCGAGAGGGTCATATGGATTCAACACTGGCATTACGCAGGGATGCAAAAGTATCAGTCAGCACAGGAACAATTCTCAGTTTCTCTTCACAAACTATGATACAACCCTAAGAGTTTAGACCTTATCCCCACGTGAGATAGTGAAACAAAGATATACTTTTCCACCATGATAAATTCAGAATTTTGCTGACTATACATCAAAATATTGGTTTTCCAGCTTAATAACTTCAAATTTTGGCTGACTATACCACAATATAGTGGTTTCCCAGCATGATAAACCCAATTTGGCTTGGCTGACTATACCTCAATATAATACACATGAGACGTGTCTGGTGGAATCCTCCTTTTGGGCAGAAGATCTTTCAGATTGTATTCATGTTTTTCATCAGATCCATCAGGAAGTCCTTGCATCTTTCTGTCATCCAACCGTTTCCAGCGTAGTGGGGTGCCGCGACTATTCAAAATGGCTAGCAGAAACTGAGCTATACGCTCCTCACCTACTACTGAATCTTTGATGGATCCTGTCACCAGTCAATTTTGAAACTGAGATTAGAGAACATGTATTCAACATGAGCATGGACAATTAAACATGTAAATATTCAGCTCATAAACTGGCACACCGTTATAAATCCTTATGCTTAAACCCATCAACAATGCAATATGAAAATGAAATGACTGCTGTAGATTCTGAAATGGTTTTGAAAGGTAGTACGCCCTAACATCAAGGAAAATCACACACAAAAAAAGAAGCAATCAGTGATGAATATACACAATGCTCGGTTTGCATTGCGATCATAATAAAGTAATGAACTTGTGAATCAGTGTCACAAATCACCAAAGCAATCAGCATCCATCTATGACAACAAAAATGAACTTAAAAATGGGTCAAAACTCAGAAGCTGGAAGTCTGAAGGAAAATACTGTCAAAAAAAGCAAATACATGGAAATGCCATGCAAAGATTCAAGAAACAATATAGCTTCAGATTCACTCTCATATGGTTTTGTGGGGTCAACAGGAACTAAATCAACTTGAAGAAGTTCAAAATAAAAAATGGTCCTGCTGACGTGTCAATTTGTTTAGGAACAACTGCTAAGAGTTTTTTTTAGGGGGCCGTGAGGGAGGACATTAAATCAAACTTCCAGAAAGTCACTATGACTTGACCATGACATAAGACTAGACCATACTTTATATCCAATTTTAAAAGAAAGAGAGTCAGCAAAAGGAACAACTTGATAAACTTGACTACTAGATTTAAGAGAACCCTCCATACTTAATCTGCATGCTCAGAAGGTCTTCATATTGTTAGCTTAATTAAAAATATTTCCCACAGATAATACACAGGGCCAAAAAAAATGGCCTTTGCTGAATACGTAACTCATTACAGAGAAGCAAAGTGGAGAAAGGAGTAGAATATAGTATTTAGCAGACAGAATAAGGCAAGAAACAAAATAGGAGAGACCTATTTCAAGCATGAATTGGCCAGCAAAAGGATTAAATCTACTTCCAAAATTTATGAGTGCACAGGAAGTCCTTCAAGGAAGATTTTCTTTTATTGCTAAAGCTCTCACCATGCACCAGGTACATTGAAATTATTACTAGTAAATGAATTTGCCTCGAATTTAGTATTCATATGCCATTGATATCTGCAGAGCTAGTTACTACATAAACATTGTTCAGGTAGGAGTTTCAATCATCTAGCTTGCTAAGGAGTAACCCGAGTTACCCATGCTTACTGTAACTATTGGCAGCAAGTTGCAGCCTTATATGCCAATGGTAAAGAACATCCTATAAATAGGCATTGTACTGAGCTTAGCTCATTTCCCTTCATCATTAGCGCTTTTTGGTTCTTCATATTTTTAAAATTTATGATGTTTTGTTTTACATGCACTATAAATTTACTAGTATAGGCTTGGTAAAAATTCGTGAATTAGGGTGTAAAACCCACTAAATAACAAGGAGAAAATTGGAGTTTATTTAAACAGCCATGCCTCCAGGTTTCCTTTTCTACATTAGCTTTAAAGCTTCAATCATTTGGTCAAATTTGGCTAAGTACCGACACATGACCCTTAAGACTTAGTTTCTTCAAAGTATATGGGTGATTATAAACAATTGAACTATTTGTTCCTCTTCTGTAAGCTCCCTTCTTCAGGTTCTTCCTTCTTCTTTTTCTTATTTTCCTTCTATTCTCTTCCCCGATCCCTATCTTCTTACAAGCCTACATCACTCAGCCAGCTAACCATATCTTCATAAAATTTCTTAATCAAAAATAGGATATGTACAGATTTGTACAAAACAATGAAAGGAGTTACCAAATCTTTCATGATAAGAGAGGCAGACCTGCTAGAGCTAACTTTAATCCTGTCTCTATGTCTGGTATACTTGGAACCAATACTCCTGGTGTGTCCTGAATATAAATGCTAGGCTGATGTGCAATCTGCCAATCAATGAGCCAAACTCAGCACACTGATCATGGATTGATATTTTCAAATATTATGATAAGAATAAAGCAAATGTTCATGGGGACATAGCAAAAAGGAAAGAGGAAAATGCCAAGCCACACAAATCAATCCACCAACACAGGAGAAAAGGAAAGTAATGCAGAGAGTTTGACTAGATATTTAAAGACATACTATGAATACTACACATGTTGCATTAATAAAACCAGATGCTCCTTATGCAGCTATACCAAAGCCACCTTCAATCAAGTAATGGCTAGAAGCATCTCGCCTCAAGCCCCATATTGCTGAAACTGATTTACACGCAACTCATTACATATTAAGATTATTAAAGTTCCACTGATGACAGCTCCCACATTCCAACCATGGACATTATTCACTTTGCAGTCAGTTTTTAAGAAATTTATTCCCCTAACCAGGCTATGAACTCATATAGAGAGACAAAAGATACTTTAATGGGTCCAATTTAATCAATATAAAGATGGTAACAAACATGTAAGATCCATTGCCAAAATCATGTTTGCTAAATAAAGGGCAATAATACAAGTATATAGATGCCTTTTGACCTTGAACCCTGCAATGTCTTGGGTAACCCCAGGTAGTGGCCCCACCGTAGCTCGTTTCATCTTCTCCGTCCCTATGAAGAATCTCCAAATGGTCAACTGACTGGTAAGCATCAAAAATCAACATCTCCAGAAACAGTAAAGAGAATATTAATCTCACCAGGAAACCGCAATGCTGAAACTTGCTGGATAGAATTAATTAAGACTGACTTGCCAACATTCGGCACACCAACTACCATAACAAGCAGTGTAGCTTCCCTGGAAATGACCTCTTTGAGTTTTAGCTCCACAAGATCGAGAAGCTGAAACGTGTAACTCAGAATTCAAGTATACAATATAAATGAATGGAAGAGAACAAAACAAGCTTAGAGAAACAGGACATTGATAGGTCACATTCCTTGATTGGCTTTAAATAAGCAAAGCACCTGCAACTCAAAACATGATAAGACTCTCTGTCCCAAAAAAATGGAGGATGTTTCTATATTTAGTCAACCCAATAAATGGTTAAGGGTGATAATTAATTGCACATAAATAGTATTATATAAGTTGTCAAGAAACTATACATATGCAAAATATCTATTTTCCCATGTAATTCTTGAAAAAGAATGCACATCCACCCATTACCATGCCCCTACGTAAAATTTGGAAGCTAAAGAGTTTAAGTGTGATAATGTGATATTGCTTTTGCAATATATTGGCAAACAATTCATCAAGTGAACATTCTTTGGCAGATGAAAGGATCAAGCAGAGTACGCCCTGAAGAACAAATGTTTGTGCCTCAGTGTTAAGGCACAGAAATCAGGAGGAAACGTTTCAACTTTGCAAAAAAGTCGAAGAAGTATGACAGACTAGTCAATGAGTTGAAAGAACAGTAAAACAGTTAAGGCAACTTAATGTAAACATAAAACCTTAGAAAATAAGATAAACTTATTTTTAAAACATCATATCTGCCCCAATCACAAACACTTGCACAAGGAATCAATTCCATCACAGCAACCTGTCTATAGATGAGAAAGGAACAAAGTATACTAACCTTCTTCACAGAACTCTTGCTATGAGCATTAATTGGAAGACAATCCAGATTGCTTGATTCAAAATAACGAATCCATTTCTACAACAATTGCGCCAATTAAACTATGAATTTTCTGACATTAACTTTGCAACAAAATCACAAGTAAAAACCTGCACGCTTACATGCATAATGTTTTGATTGGCCAAGTCCTTCTTATTAAGTGCAATTATGCGTCTTTTCCCAGACAAGAGAGGCTGAAGGTCTTCATTTGCAGAAGATAGTGGTATCTGTTAATCATCAGCTACATGAGTTGAATAATAAAAAGGGGGGGGGGGGGAATTGCTTCAAAAAGAACAAAGGAAGGAGGGAGAGAGATGACAAACTCGAGAATCGCGAACTTCAATCACAAAGTCAGCGACCTTGAGGCGGTCACGGATGGCACGGATAGCAGCAGCCATGTGACCAGGATACCAGTTGATGGGACCGCCACCACTGTTGAACCCCATATCTCTTAACCCTTTACTGAGCAGTTGCTTCATCCTTCCCATATCTCACACACGCTCTTAGCTATTACACCGAAATGAATACTGTGAACTGAAAAGCCTTCCTGAATAAAATGTCAGAACTCTAAAGCACAGAAATATCAGGAACTGTGTGTTTCAACCTTATGCACAATTTCTGGTACTCAGCAGCTCCTGCTTTTTCTTTCTTATTTCTAATATTTCAAACATCTTTTTTATAATAAAAAAACATTGCTTCACTTTTGACTTTTCATGGCCATTTGTTCACTGCAGTTTCTAACTAGGTTTTTGATCCAGTGATAGTTAGAAGAAATTTCAAAAATAAAATATCAATTAGTAAAATACCAAACATAATCATTAACTATTATTGGCAAAAGTCCCATAATTCACTGCATTCTCATTGAATAAATAATAAAACAACCACAAATTTATTTTTCTTAATATGTCCTAAAAAGGATATATTATAATCCTAGTGTTGTTAAATATTTAAGCCTATTTAGATTTTAATATAGCGATAGAACTAGCCCCAATACCGTCAGGTAGCACACCAGAGTTTGGACTAAATGCATCACCTAAAGTAACAACTGCATCCTTAGACATGGAGCCAATCTTCTTTACATACAATTAAATATCGGTTCCGATACGCAATATCGGCCGATATTTATCGGATTTTGGGTCTCGGCCGATACGCGAAATTGGCGATACGCGATGGATTTAGAATTTCACGTATTTATCGGCGATATATCAGTTATCGACCGATATTTGCCAATATTTTACCGATATTTAACGATATTTAACGATATTTACTGGTATTTGCTAATATTTATTGTGAAAAAAAAATAAAAAATCACGCCGCGACAACCGCGACATATAAAATATCGTTCGCGACGCTCCGATACCGCGATACCGCGACCGCAACCGACCGCAACCGCAATCGCGACCGCGACCGCGATTTTATTGCTTGCTTCTTTATCTATCACTCTTATGCAGAATTGCAGAAGTTGTTGATTTTCCTACAAACTAAGACAGTTATCAAATTAGACATTACAACTCAGCATTTCAACAACTAAGCAAGCACATGTGATTATCACCTTAACTTTCTTGCCTGACCATTCCTGGTCAGCATCAATGGTATCCCCACTACAATTCCAACCTAAACCAGTTACAGACCTTTCAACTTCAACCAAACACCGTACCCTCTAAGCAAATGATCCCCCTCATTTTTTTAATTGTATCCTAGAGCAAGAAACCAATAATTTGGTTGATTCACTAGCCATAAGATAGCAAAAATGTAGTTATACCACCATGAAGATAAGATATGCTGTCTGTTGTCTTACAGAAGAATGATCGATGTGACCTATATACTCTGTATTTTCCCCTGTGCTCCACTACAGTGACAACAGCAGCAGATAAGTCCCTCTTGTCTCTCTTCACTCCATTCTACTGTTACTAAAAACTACTTGACTAATATTAGTGGAGTGATTGGTTTGCTTAGATTTACTTTAGAGTTTCTAGGTTAGTCTTGGTACAATTGTCACATGCATGCGTCACACATCCATTCTGTTGTTACTTGTTAGTCCTGGTCATCCTATTTATTCATTTATGCGCTTGGAGAATCATGGTTGTGTGACCAGAGTTCATTCTCCCAATTGCTTATGAACCTTGAGTACTGTACAAGGGAGCATATTTGTTCCAGAAAAAAGATAGCATATATTTGTTGAATTTGGAAAACTTTTCTTTGCGTTGTTGCATCAGTCTAATCAGTAAGATCATTAATTTATATCTATACTAATTAAATTTATGGATCTTATGTCACCATATCTTTGTTGTTGTTTTTTTAAAAGAAAAATCAATGAACTTTTATTTGATAAGATTATTTGCTTAAATAAATGTTCGATCTTCTATACAATTTGCAACAAAAGAAAATAGTGATTGTTTTCTAAATAATTTTGGAATAGGGAAAAAAAAAAAGTATCATGTACAATTGATACTAGCTTTATTTAATATACCTACTCCATCCAAAGGAACATATCTTACAACTATAGTAGCACAATTATTATTGTTTCATTCCAACTTCTTGACTCCTACTTCTAATGTGTAGCATTTTTAATTATCAAGTCAAAAAAAAGAAGAGAAAAAAAAACAATGCATAGAAGAGGATATGCCCATGGATGTCTCGATCACAGGCTTCATATCAGAATGTTTTTGAAATAAAATGGTCAGAAAACTTAAGTTCATGCCTTAAAAAGTCTTGAAACATCACCTGTTTCATGTATGATAAAATTTTGATAGGAGATGAAATAGGAGGAAACATTTAAAAAAGCAAGAAGAGTACAGCAAGAGTTCCATATAACAAAATCTACATCTTGCAAAATGAAAGAATAAAGAACTCCACATCTTAGATGAGCCTTTGTAGAAATATTTTGTCTAACTAATAAGATGTTGGCCCAGTGGTTAAGATTGAGATTTTGATACAGTAGTTTTAGGTTTGAATCCTCCTTATTCGGTATTGTATTGGTTCATCCAACGATTGGACTCATGTACATATTGCATTAATCTTTGAATCTTCCTATGGATAAAAATATATCTTTTGTCAAATAAATTGGTTATTGCTGTGATGGCTCCAAGCAAGCCTGCAAAAATAGTTATTATTGGTTAACCTTGTCATATATAAGACTCACCAATTTGATCAAACAAACTATTGGAAGGGTGACATTTTGATTTTTTAACCTACTTCATCAATTCCCATAAATGTATGAGTTGACCTACAAAGTACTACTTGATAATTTTAATAGAATAATACACATTACGTCATTAAAACTAATAGCTGTACAAGTTAGGTCACTCTAGTATTATTGTGTACACATTGAAATAATGTCATCTTTCAAGTGCCCTAATTTAAAATAAAAGTTTACAGTGACCTCACTTAGAATAAAACTTATATACATAGTTGGATCTAATTCTAATTTATAGTTAGCTAGTTTAAAATAATACTTCTATACATGGATGGCCCTAATTCTAATTTCATGTTACATAGGATTATTATTTAAATGCTTCCTTAGACAAGTATGATTGCCCTTTTTCTGGAAAAACTCACATTCTCCATACAAACATCGCTCCATTTTGTCTGACGGCCACCAAATAATTCACAGCCAACTGGAACTACAACTTTTGCTAAAAAACACAGCCACCCCTAAGAAGACAGATACCAGTTAATGGAATCTCATTACATCTACAACTTTACAAATAATACATGAACGAAAAAACGAAGCCCCATCAAAAATGTGTAGACAATGTGTTCCCGATAACCTACTTGTTCTACTGTTATCAATACACACCTCGCTAAAACAACAACAAGAAGAACTCAGAATACGTTCTACTTCCTCTACTCAACTTTTATCTGGTGTCAAGTTTTACCAAAAATCATTGAAGTTCCATAAATGAGATATCTCTAAGCCTCAGTTAAACTACAACGAGAATATTATTCTAAAAAACCTTTGACTTCTGAACTAAAATTTTTATCCCATTTCAGATTTTACCTCTTGAATTTCTCGAGTTCACCGTAAAAATCAATCAATATAAACTATACCACATTCGTGTGATTGTAAACCCAACCAAATTCATCAACCATGGTATTAAGTAGATTAATTGAGACATCATCCAATCTTCATGAACACAGAAGCATAAAAAATATGGATTATTGAAGCTCATGTCATAACTACTTACCTTCAACGAGTATTCGAGGCTTTCAAGCGACGGTCACTGAGTGAAGGAGATTGGGGGAGGTGGGGTTGTCCGGGGTTAAGTTTGCCGACGGCACAGGAGATGGAAGCAGGACGCCGCAGCGAGAACAGAAAGAATACAACTGAGAGAGTAGAAAATGAGAGATCAACGAACGATGAGTAGACGATGAAGCCAACGGACTCTCCTCCGCATCGTGTGACGCTGGTGCGACTCACAGAGGAGCGTACCGGTTTCGAACCGGACCGGTTCGGATACCCGGAGTCTTAAATTTTAACTATCAAAGACCGAACCGAACGTGAGTGTTCAGTTAATAGGGAAAAATTGTAAGTTAAAGAAGAAATGTTTATAGTCTGTTTTAATTAAGGAATAAAACAATTTGAATTTATAATAATAATAATAAATTTGGAATTTATTTCAATTATTAAAAAAATATAAAAATAAATTATGTTTGTATTAATATGGAATTTCACATATTATAAATATATAATACAATGATATTTATTAATACTTACTTAATATATCAATTAACTATAAATTAATTCAATATATAATTTATTTCCTATTCAATAATTTAAAATATATATTTTTTTATTTAATTAATTTATATTTATTTATTAAAAATTAAAAACTAGAAAGTTGAAATATTAAAAAACTAAAAAAAAAAGAGATAGAAAACTTGAAAATTAAAAAATTAAAAATCAAAGTAAAACTTAAGAAATTTAAAAAATATTAATAAACCCATAAATAAAATGAAAATAAAGAAACTTGAAAATGAAAAATTTTAAAAATATAAATTTAAAATAGTAAAACCTTAAATTTTCTAAATTAAAACTAAAATTAAAAACTAAAAATGAATACTATAATTTAAAAAAATTGCCTAAACATGCTTTTAATTTTTATAAGTTTAAAATTTTAAAATTATAGAAATAAAAAAAATAAAATCATGGAAATTAAAATCTATAATTTTGAAACTTTCAAGACCTTGATATCAAAATATTCAATTTATAAATATAAAAAATATAATTTAAATAAAAATCACCTACTACAAGCATAATTTAGTTATTTTTAATATCTAAGTTTTTTTAATTCATAATTTTTATTTTGATTAAATTGTTTTTTAAAATAAAAATAATAATTTTAAGAAAACATAAAACTATTTTTTATAAAAATATTTAAAAAGTAATGAAATAATTGTATATTAAATGAATTTGTGGTTAATTGGCATATTAGTTAATTATTAATGGATGTAATTGTATAATATGTTAAATAGCATATATACACCAAAATATTATTATTTTAATATATTTTTTAAATTAACATAAAATCCAAATGTTTCTTCTTTATTTTAAATTTAAAAAAAAATTAATTGAAAAAAAAATATTAAACATTTTTTTTAATTCACAATTTTCTTATCTATTAAAGGATACTAGCTCGACGAAAAAAAATCAAAATGTCCTGCTTTCGCAAATGAAAACCAAATATGTCTAAGTGACTAATGGACAAAGTGTATCCATCATCTAAAGACATGTTTGGGTTATAGTACTATTTTTAAAATTTTAAAATAAGCATCCATAGTCCACTAGTTAGGGTGTCATTTCCAATCATAAGGAATTTGTAAATATCAAACATAGTTCAAACCTAAGCAATGGCTTGAAATGCCCTACTAAATGTATATAAGCTTCATAAAACTTATATTTTTTCAAACTAATCATGGCAATGAGGATATTGTTAATGACAACGTTCTCTCTAATTAGGTATTTAAGCATGCAAATATTGTGAGAGACTTTTTGTGTCTTAAGGTTGCTTCTAAGATGTGTGCAAAATGTTAATGTTGCTTTTAAGAAGTTGTTTGTGTTTTATGCATTAAAGAGTAACTATTCTTCTCCCCAAAAGTCCTTAGTTTTGACTTAAGGTGAGGTTATTCTTGGTTGACCTATACAACTGAAAAAATATGAGATATAATTCAAACATAATTTCATAATGTTGTACAAATTATACAAATTTATTTGATTGTTGAGGGAATTAACTTGAATTGATATTAAGAAGAGAAGTTATGTGTTGTCCCTATTAGTAAAGCTTTTAATATTGTTTCTCAGTTGAAGCAAGGTGTAAAGAGGATTGAGGTTCTTACTATGATAGTTATGGATGTATTCTTGTTAGCTATGTCTACGTCT
This sequence comes from Tamarix chinensis, assembly GCA_030549775.1. Taxonomy (NCBI): domain Eukaryota; kingdom Viridiplantae; phylum Streptophyta; class Magnoliopsida; order Caryophyllales; family Tamaricaceae; genus Tamarix; species Tamarix chinensis. Next base: position 99,602,671 of record CM060176.1, read on the forward strand.
TCTATTGCATATGAGTTTATTGTTTTAATTCATTTTGAAGGTTTTATTAACTCTTGGTAGAATGATAAAAGCATTAATTTGCACTCAATATTGGTTATGATCATCTCATGAGCTTCTTTGTGTAGAATAACATTTTAAAGACCTTAAAAGTATTAAAAATAATTTTTATATTAGTTTATTATTGTAACATCCAAAAATTTCACTACTATTATAAATTTTTTTAAATGAAAGCAATTAAATTAAAACCTGTGAATTTCGATGATGTTACCGCCATACTTAGTACCAGACCAGTTCACTCTGACCGTTCTGATACCAAGTGCTAAGACTACAAGGAATTTAATAATAAATAGAAATCTAATCTAATCAAGACTTCAAATAAGGATTAAAAGACTATAAGATAGAATGCGTAAAGAGTTTACATATCCCAAAGTATAAAATCAAAGTTCCTTAAAAGAAAATAATGTCTACACGATAAAATTTAATTATGGAAAAATCCAATACATGAAAGAAATAACAAAAGGGAATAAAATAACATAGAGAGAGAATCCGGCCACGTCTCTCCCAGTCCACGCCTAGGTCTGACTCAGCACTCAGCCTCGCCTAATGCTTCATGGATATCGAAGGCATCAAGATAAGCATCACTTACCTGCACCATGTCAGATGGGCCTCATACTCGTAGAAATGAGCAGCACCCATGAAAAGGGTGATCAGTACGCTACGTACTGAGTAAGGTAACCGTGCAATAAGGTCAATACAAAAGCATATAATCCAACATGATAACGTAATAACATACAAGCATTTAAGTAAATACATAAAGGCCCATTTATAGTCTGGATTCATTAATTAATTAATCTCTTATCGATACTCATTTCACACCATACTTTTTATCAAATCCATGTAAGTACGGGAACTCCACTATTTTAGCCAGTGGATCAGTCACTTATAGGGCAACATGCCCTAACCACTATTATAGCCGGTGAATCGGTCACTTATAGGGTAACATACCCTAACCACTATTATACGCCAGTGGATCGGTCTAGCCCCTGCTCGCATGGTATTCCACTGTAAGTACTTAGTTTCTTTTACATGTCTTAACAAACTCAAGGTTTGGTTTATTGAACTTGGGATCCCCCACTATTATAATCGGTAGATCGGTCACACATAGGGCAACATACCCTAACCACTATTATATGCCGGTGGATCGGTCTCCAGGGCACCTCGACACCTGGCCACTATTATGCTAGTGGATCGGTCTAGACCCGGCTCAATAATCTTTTACTTTACATGATTAATGTTTTATAGTATCATATTCAGAAGATTTCACCCTAGACATGCATTACTAACTCCCTCTACACTCATTCTTCTAAGAGGGCTCGTCCCATATCTTGAGACTAATACACCTCCTATCTTGACTCAATACCCTTTCCTCCTTACCCTAGCTTACACTAGAGCCCATCTCCCATGTATGTGGGTCATGGCCCACTACGTTTCACCTCTAGTCCACTAATTGCCTCGCTCTAGGGTTTTTTCCCATAAACCCTAATTTAGGCCTATGTGCCCCATCCTACTCCACTTCACACAACCCAACTCATTTTAACACTCTACACATCACAACCAATAGATTCCACCCTCATTATCACACTTCACTCACCCAGTACATGTATGACCACAAAACCCTAAGTAGCCACGCTAAAACCTAGCTAGCTACTTCAAACCCTAGCTCGTTCTCCTATATACTCTTATATTGTCCCACGTACTATTTTTCATTCAACGCATTCAAACACCTAAACAACACTTCCATTACCTTCCTCATACTTCAAATCAACTTTTCATATGTAAAATTTACTCCCATATAGAATTTATACATCCCATACAACCCTTTGAACTTTTTCATACAAAACCCTAAAACTCCCACGTAAAACCCTAGATTCACCCATGCAAATCCTAGATTTTTACATACGTACTTAGATTCTCTCATGTAAACCCTAGATCCATTCATACAAAACCCTAGATTCCTCTATGCGAAGCCCTAGATTCTGCCATACAAAACCCTAGATTCCTCCATACAAAATCCTAGATTCCTCCTTTTATGGTCATGCAACATTTAGGTTAACTCCACACCATTTCACTCCATATCATCATATTACATACCCTAGCATGCATCTCTTACAGGGTTACATAATATCACATCACATTCACAACACAAACATATGATATACAAATCATAAGATAACACATAACGTACCTCAACTCCAAGCCGCACCATACATAAACTAATTATAACAATATACATAAGGTATATCACATATTATGGCACATGGCATACAAGGCATATAAGACATATTACATACATACAGCCTTAGCTACACCCTTACCTAATACTACACCGGTCTTGAAGCACGCTCCTACACCTCCTTAAGGCTTTGACTAATCTCACCTATAAGAGGAAAAATTAAAGATTAGGTTCCCACCTACTAAAAATACTATTATTTCCTAAATTATTCTAAGGTTAGGTTTTAGATAAAATAATAATAATAATAATAATAATAATAATAATAATAATAATAATAATAATAATGACATAATTCAAAATGAATGAGAAATAAGGGCTTTAGCCTTTCACCCAAAATAATAATAATAATAATAATAATAATACGAATAATAATAATAATAGAAATAATAATAATAATAATAATAATAATAATAATGATGATGATGATGATAAAAACCATAATAATATTGTGAAATAATAATAATCATAATGGTAATAATAGTAATGATAATAATCAAAAATAAAATGAAGTAGGGTTTCGACCCTAGATTGAATAAATAATAAAACTAATGAAAATAATAATACTAATAATAATAATAAATACTAATGATGATGATGATGATGATAATAATAATAATAATAATAATAATAATAATAAGACATGATATTAATAATACTAATACTAAAAATTTGAAATAGACACAATAGGGTCTCGGCCCTATATAGAATAATAATAATAATAATAATAATAATAATAACATTAAAAATAATAATAATAGTAATCACATAATAATAATAATAATAATAATAATAATAATAATAGCAACATTAATAATAATAACACCACCGAAATAAAAATAGAATAGGGCTTTGGCCCTCAATAACAATAATAATAAAAACATTAGTAGTAGTAGTAGTAGTATATTCAAATTAATGGAAAATTAATATAAATAAATAATTAAAGCTTGTATAAATAGGGTAAAAGGATTGAGAGGGTCTAGGGTTATACTTTGGGTTGGTGGTGACGAGCAGCACCAGCGGTGGCGGCGGTGGCTAGAAAAAGAGAAGAAAAAAGAAAAAGTTGAATGCCAGGAAAAGGAGAGGAAGAATGAGGGTGGGAGTTGGGGTATTTATGGTTGCCTAGATGGAGAGGAGTAGAAGGAGGGTGGCGGCACAGCCAAAGGTGGTGGCGCACGGCAGCGGCAACGGTGGCCAAGAGTGGAAAAAGGAGAGCAGGAGAGGAGGAGAGGGAGGAAGAGAAAAAGAAGAGTAGGGGGAGGTAGAGGAAGGTCTGCGAGTATTTTTGGGAGGTGTACGGGGCAATATGGTTGTGGCAAAAGTGGTGGTGGACAGTGGTCCGAAGGATGGCAGATGTGGAAGGAAAGGTTGATCGAGGAGGCTACTTTGCACGGCCGGGGTGACTCGTGCAGGGCAAATCGAGGAAGAATGGCAGTGTTGTTAGTTAGAGGGCAGTGCAAGGAGTGGTTCTAAGGGTGGTTCGAACGTCAGCGTTTGACGAAGGAGGCGGAAGAGGCATCTGAAGTGGCGGCGGTGCACAAGAAAGAAAATTTTGGGTTTCGGAGAAAGGCTCGATTCCAGGCTGGGTAAGCGGTATTTATAGGGCTTAAAGAACAGGAGAAGATCAGTGGGGCAACGAGGGAATAGGGCAAGTAAGGTTATGGTTTATCGACGGCGACGGCAGGCTGGCGCACAACTGCATCGTGGCCTACGGTTGACTAAGGGAAAAGGGGGAGATCATTCAAGAAGAGAGGGAGTTGGGCGTTGTAGGCTGCGCCGGAGAAGAAAAAGGAGGAGGAAGAAGATGGGGCGCGGACCGGGCGGTCCAGGAGAAAAGAAAATAAAGAGAAAATGGTTGAGCGACAAATTTTAAAATGGGGGAAAAATGCAGCGCGTTGGGACGCGCTGAAGGAGAAGAGAAAGGAAGGAAAATGGGCCACGGACAAGCATAGGTCAGGAAGGAGGAAAAAAAAAGAAAAGAAAGAAAGAAAAAAGAAAAAGTAAAAAAGAAAAATAGGTGGATTGGGATAATTAAATTAATTTGGAATTTTGGGATATTTAAAAATAATAATATTTAAATAGAATAATATTAAATTCCCTTTTTAGGCTAATTTAGGATTTTTAAAAGATTTTTCTTAAATTCCAATTTAATTAGCAAATACCTAAAATTTTTATAATTAAAATATTTATTATTTTCCTCTTAATTTTCCCTAATTAAATTCTTTTTATTTTAATAAAAATAATTAATTAAATTTATTTCCAAAATAAATTCTTAATTAGATAAATTCTTAAAATTAGGGTTTTTGGGTATTTTAATTATTATCTTTTATGTCATGATAAGACTTCAATAAGTATATACCATTTTAAATTTTAAATATGGTTGTCTTAGTTGTCACTTGTTTGTCATCTCGTATGCTAATCAATGAAACTGGTCTCACTAAATTTAGAAAGAAAAAAAAAGGCTCTTAAAATCAAGTATGTAGATGTTTGGGTGAATAAGTTACAACTAATATACCCCATATATAAAAAGGTATTTTAGTATAATATTTAAATAAAATTAAATTTAAAATGAATTGTGATAATGGTGTTCAAACATGGGGATTAGTTAATTGGTAAATTGTGTATTTGTTTTTAACAATTCTAATGAACCAATCGACTCATATGCTAAAATCATATAAGTGGTTCTATTATAACTCGAAATCTCTATTTTGTTTTGAACCCAACTCTCTTCCAATCCTTTGCCTAGCTTTGGAATTGTGTTATGGTTTGATTAAAAATAATTTTTAGGAAGTTTTAAACTCTCATTACAACTATTTTTAGATTTAATTAAAAGTTTAGCATTATTCCTTCCCAAAAGCATTTTTCCTTTTTTTATTATTGATTTTATCCTTGTTTCTTCACCCTCTCTCTTCCCTCCTTGGACAATACCTATATAGCATGACCAGTTGAACCATGCAAATTGTGTAACCGATTCACCTTTCACTTTTTTTAAAAAAATAATTTATCATTAGATTGGGTTATTGAAAATATAAATTAATAATATCAAAATGATCCTAATTTTTTTTTATAAATAAAGATTCATATTGGTATACTTCTAACATAAACAAAAAAAAATTATGCAAAAGTTTCAAGAAAATTGAACTAAAATTTCAACAAAATCTTCTCTACAAATAGAGTAAAATTTTTAATAGAGTTATACTCAAATTTCAATAAAAAATAGTATTGTTGTAAGATTTTAACGTTGAAGGACAACAATCATTGTTTAATTGTTAAAAAATATCCACTTAGTTGTTGATAAATCATCACATACGTTTAAAAATCATTACATAACTATTAAAAAAAAGTCTAAACAACAATGAATTTTTATTATCATAGTTATTTTTAAAACAATTATGGAAAATATTGTTCTCTTAAAATAAAATTTTCAAAAAAAATTACTAAAACTTTAATATGAATAGTATTGTTGTAATCTCTTACTACTCATGTACAAATAACAGCTAACACTCTTCATATAAGTTTTCAACAATATTATAATAAATTTTCAATACTGCTTGGATAATACTCTTTATAAAAGTTGTTAACATTATTCTAACGAATTTTAAATACTCTTTATATAAGTTATTAACATTGTTATAATAAAAAGACTCTTTGAACAACAATCTTTATAAAAGTTTTCAACACTCTTTGGATAATATTTTACCCAATTGTGATCTCAAAAGGTAAGAATAACAAAAACACATGTGTTTGTATTATATTTTCAACACTCTTTACATAAGTTTTCAACACTTGTTAAATAAATTTTTAATACTCATGATATAAATTTTCAACATTGCTCAAATAAAAAGAATCATTGGACAATAATATTTATAAAAGTTTCCAACACTCTTCTTAGGAACTTACAATGCTTTTTGGATAATAATTTTTTTAGTAAGAATAATAAAATACACATGTTTGTATTTTTCTTTTCAACGCTCTTTATACAAGTTTTTAACACTTTTATAATGATTTTGAATACTCTTTATATAAGTTTTCAACATTTTTCAAATAAATTTCAAATAGTCTTTGTATAAGTTTTTAATACTTTTTCTAATAACATTTCAACACCCTTGGAATAGTTTTTGAAAATTTTTATATAACTATTGAAAATCATTACATGTCTATTGAAACCTCATTCCATATATATTGAAAATTTAGTTTTATAGTGATGAAATTTTATATTGTAGTTGTTGAAAAAATAATCACAAAATTGTTGAAAAATCAATAGAACAAAGGGGGAAATCTATTAATGAAATTCTTGAAAAATCATCACATAGTTATTGAAAAATCTTTACATTGAAACTATTAAATGGGTTGTTGATAAGCTTAATGGTGATAAAATTTCAACAAGATTCATAAGAATGAGCTCCAACAACCAAATGGAATCATGATAAAATTTTATAACCAAATTGTATTACATATTCAAAACATTTCAACATAATAATCAAGCTAATATTTCAATAGAATGGTGTTAATGCTTCAACAATGGCATACTATAATACATCAATTGTCATATTAATATTTCAACAGAATAATGCTATTTTTTCAATACTATTATTAATACTTAACCTAATTATTATAAAAATTTACAACATGTCAGCAAAAAAGAAGAAGCTCAAAACCACCTAGTTAGTTTCTCTAGCACACTACCTTTCAAAACTATTAACATAATCTCAATTTTACAACTTAAAACCCAATAAACCATAGTATTCACCTATTAAACCTCAATACTACTTTTACAAGCATGTTTTAATTGTCACAATTGAAGAAAAATGATTCATTGAGGAAAGCGATACATATTATCATCACTAGTGTTTTCTAATTATGCTAAAAAGTTCTTGATTTTCACAAGAGACATTGTCTCCATACATAACACTAGTACTGACATGCTAGTAATAATAATTTCTAAATTCACCAAAAAGTGAATAAGAAAAAGGAAAGAATATGAAATTAATAAGAAGAAAAGAATGAAAAAAAATAGAGCTAATAAATCTAATGTGGCAACTAGCTTGCATCATGATCATGGCGCAACCAGTTGCACCGTATAAATTACCCTTTATGGCTACACCATAAAAACCATGTCTACAATCATATCCCCCCTTTTTGGCCTCCCTTTTAGTTGGTCTAAAATCTTTTGAGACCTTTTTCCTTCTACTACCATCCTATCCTTTTCTTTTAACACTTTTCCTCCTCACACTCAAGTGTGCCTGAGCCCTCTTATTTCTTTACCTTCCTAATCTTGACCAAACCTCCTCCCTTCTCATTTCCGTGTGTAGTCGATCCCTTGCAACACATTGAAGCACTTTTTTCTCCCTTTGCAAGAAAACCTCATAAGTGTTCCTTTACTCTTCTTTTCCTTAGTTCTCCTTTTACTATGTTCTTCTCTCAATTTTGTTTATGATTTTAATCTCTAAGGCTCTATCAGGTTCTAAGAAAATTTTAATGAAATAACATTTAAATTTAAATACTTTCTATCAAAATTTCCTCAAATAAAATCAAATATTCAATATATAACAATTTTATTCCTTACTATGTTTATATCTCATTATCTTGAATAAACCAAAAGCAAAAAATTTCCAAGAACCAAATAGAGAATAAATTTATTTTGCTAAATGTTTTCTCTTGTTCTTAACATGTGAGTAAGAATCATAGGTGTTGGTGTGTTAGGGGATTGGTCTTCTTTGCTCAAAGACTTGCTTTGAGGATAAACTTAGCTAGAACTTATAGATGTAGAATACTATGGTATCTATTATATATGTGTTCTGGCATGAATCAATGAGTAAGATTGTGGTTAATAGCATGTTTAAATATTTGGAAACATGATTTTTTCCTTAAAAGCGTGATAGGTATTGGTTGCTTTCTATGAGAAATTATAGAGTTGGATGTAGCATGATTAATGTGTGAGCTGGTTAGGCTTGTGACTGGCCAACTTGTTTTCCCACACAACTCAACTAATTTGCCTATTTTTCATTATTTTACCTTGGTTTGATTTCCATAATAGCTCATTGGTTTGTGGGACCAGTTGATAGGTTTACCTAGGAATTTTGGTGATATTTTTTTAATAATGACTTCTTGTTTGGAATTTCACTCTTTTAAATAATGTTTAAAATGATAATATTCAATTTAAGTGCAGATGTTTAGTATGAATTAAAGTGTTGGTATTGAATATGATATTTATGATTGAAGCGAAAGATAGTGGAATTTTGTGCTGACTTTTATTAGTAGATTAGCTAATTGTGTTAATCCACCATTATTTGAGTTGTAATGACTATCTATATTAAGTTAGTACTGATAGTTTTAGCCCACCATTATTTGGGTTGATATGACTAGCTATATTAGGTCACTTATTGGTTTTAGTATACCATTATTTGAGTTGTGTTGCCTATCTATACTCGATTAGTTGATGATTTTAGTCCACCATTATTTGAAATGCACTGGCTATATATATATTGAGTTAGCGCGTGGTAGACATTATTCCACCTTTGATTGAAATATGCTAACTATCTACATAGGATTAGCTACCAGTAAATAATCCACCTTTGATTGAGTTGCACTGCCTATATATACATTGGGTCGCCAGGTGTTGGACACTCCACCTATGTTAGTTGTTGAGTTGTGTTAATTATCTACATTGGATTAGATAATGGTAGACAATCCACTTATCTCGTAACACACTAATTTTTAGGACTTAAAATTTTCTTTTTAAAGAGTTAATAACCGAAGCTAAAACAACAAAATAAAATGTATTACCGTCATACTTAGTACAAATCTAGTTTCATCTACCATTTTCATACCAAATGCTAAGGTTAAAATAATTAATCTACTTAAATTACAAGAAATAGAATAGAGAGATCAAATAGATAAATATCATGCTAAATAAAAGCAAAATTAGCAAATAAAAACACAAAGTATAGAAAATTTAAGAGGACACAAGTGTCCAAGTACAACCAAAAGTCAAATATACCAAAAAGACACCGAATAGTCCTAGGCTCTCAACCTAAACTACCAACTTTTGACTAAACTTGGGAGCTAAACTATAAAGACCATTGCCCATTGAATAGGCAAGGCCTATAGAAAGAACCCTTCAATATAATGGTACTAAGCAACCATTTATACATAACCAAAATGAAAACCAACATGAATCACATACAAGACATACAACAAAATATGGTACAAGACATTTTAAAATACATAGGATGATTGAAATACGATAATCATTCATAAAATGACATACCACCAAGGCCACATACTATTCATACTCATTCTTTTGGAACAAACTAAAAGTTATCAATTGAACATCCAAGAGATGTTATTTGAAGTACAATTAGAAACAACATCAACCCAAAACCAAGACAATAATAGCATATGATATATCTCGTTATCAATGCCAATAAATCTCATTAACACAAGTAGGCTTGCGGGTATAGACCAGTGACAACCTATATCATCATAAGTAGACACGAATGCTGCTACCAAACCATAGGTAAGTATGAACTACGAAGGTTGTTACCAAACCACAGGTAGAAACAAAAGCTAATACCGAACCACAGGTAGACACAAAAGGCTGCTACCGAACCAATATAATAATCAAATAATCCATCAATCATTTTCAATTTTGTTTTCTTGAGGGGAGATCAACTAACTTGGATACAATAAGGTACTCTAGTCATACTGGTACACTTAGGCAGCACAATATCCTACTTACTATCAACCTAAGAATGCAAAGGTACCTTAGTCGCACTGGTACCCGAAGGTAGAATAGTACTCTATTGATAAGGACAACTGCTCTATAAGTATGTATACCCTCTATCAGTTTACAAAACTAAATAGAGTAAGATATAGGGTTTGGCTGAGGCACTAGGGCACACCAAAAAAAAATCCAAAATATACTATGGGATAAACCACGTCTCTAGGGTAGCGATCCCTAAGAAGCCACAATTTCTGATCTCAAGATCTTTTACTTTAAGTATTTGTATTTTATGAAGGTGACCAAAAAATTGTACACAAATCATATAGATCTAATTTCCATACTTAATCATTTTTACTTATTTCCAACTATTTTGAGACAACCATAAATAATATTATTACCAAGGTCAATCATAAAACTATACTAAGGCCATCCTAGGCTCAATTATTCACACTTGGGTGTATTAGATCAAAAATGACCAAAATGTCCCTAAGATCTAAATTACCATATTAACATTCTCTTTAATTACTAAATCCATTTTAGTTATTAAATTATCGTGAAAAAGATAAAACATAATAATTAAATTAATTTATCAAATATTATCAAATGAGTCAAATGGCTTGTTTACTCTTATTCAATATTTTACATATAAAACCCTAGTATTCCTATCTAATACATCTATGATCACGTAATCTATTGCTCAACAATGTATAATACACAGAAGGCATGCTTGTTAGTATAAATATCATAATACACATAAAATGATAAAATTGCCCTTAGGGCACACATCTATAATTATGATTCCATAAATATATGTAAGCATGCTCAATCTATCCTTTTTCCACACACGTCATATATAATCATAAAAACCATTTTTCATACTTTTGTACCCAAAATATTTTACATATGATAACATGCGCTTTTTTATCAATTTTTATTTTACAATGAATAGAACATAATTATAACATAATGAATCATGCTTAACATATTTCAGACACAAAAACTCTAATGTGCTACCATACCATGTCTGACATTTTAGGAGTATAAAAGTTACCCGAAATCTAGCAAAAATATAATTTTGTTGTATCCTACTAAATATTACAAGGTCTTGCTAATCAAACTTTCGCACCTAAAAATAATACCACATTAAATAAATTAATATTTAACAAATAAAATAATAATTATAATAATAAAATACTTCATTTTTAAAATAACCAAAATATCCTTACTATTCAAAATTTGGTATCAAAGATTTTTAAAACCAAAACTCTTCTCATGTTGCATGCGCACGAAAAAGGGGTTGGCTAGATGGGAGTGGTGTGGTGATGATAGTGATGGAGATGGTGGTGATGGTTATGTTAGTTTTGGTGGCTGGATGGAATGATGGTTGTGAGGGAGGGGTTGTTAGGTTGGATAGGGTAGTGTGGGAAGGGAGGAGTTGTGGCTAGAAGTGGTGTAGGAAGGGCTCAACGAGGCTATGTAGGAAAGAGGGGAGGGAAGGCAGAGGAAAAAGGGAGATTCTAGGTTGGATGGTGGCTAGTGGTGGCTAGAAGGGTGGTGGAGCTACTCGATTGGTTGCAAGAGGGATGTGGTGCATGGGGAATGGTGTTGTGGATGGAATTTTCAAAGTGTAGGGGAAAAGCAATGGTATTGTTTGCCATTGCCCAATGGTGCGTATGGGGGAAGCAACAGAAGTAAAGGGAAGGGTAGCGAGGGAGAATACCAAAGGTGGTGGAGGTGGTGTAATAGCTATAGCTGAAGGTAGGAGTGTAGGGAACGATAAGGGTGGCTATAAGGGAGAAGAATAAGAGCAAGAAACAGGGTGCGATAGAGGAGAAAGAAGAAGAAGAAGAAGAAGAAGAAGAAGAAAAGAAGAAGGAGAAGAGAAGGTCGACAGTGGTGGTGGTGCTGTCAATGGTGGAAGTTGTGGTGTAGGGGGGACACACAAAAATGGAGGGTAGAGGAGGCTCGTTGCTAGCGGTCAATGGTATGGGGGCTAGTGTAGGCTAATAAAATAACCAAATTAAGGGGGTGAGGAGGAGAAAGGAGAAGAAGAAGAAGGGGGCAGCGATGGTGATTGTTGCAACGAGAAGGTGTGCTCGGTTGAAGAAGTAAGGCGTCAAGGGAGAGGGTTGGTTGACGAAAATACAAAGTGTTATGTCACTGCACAGGTGATGTAGAAGGAAGCACAAGCAGGGGCTAAAATGGAAAAGGATAGGGTGGCGCACATGATGGTGGAGGATGGTTTGCTGGGAGTGAAACCAAATAGGGTAGAGGGAGGGTAGTGCGATGTGTGTGCTAGGAGTTGGATAGGAAGGAGGTTGGGAATAACTGGAACCAAATAGGATAGAGAGGGGAAGCAGGGGAAGGGTAGTGTTTGGTTGTGGGAAGAGACACACAAAATTAAAGAGGGATAGCGGAGTGTTTGTGTTTAGTTGAGGAGGTGCAAATATGCGTGTGTATGTATATATGCATGCATGGTGAGTTTGACAAGTGAGGGAGGTGGGTTCGTAGAGGTAAGGTGATAGGGATGGTTGAGAGGAATGGTTTGGCAGGTGAGGGGTATGGGCTATTGAGTGAGGTAGGGAGAGCAATCAAGGGAGTAAAATAAGGGCACGTAAGGGGTAAATCATGGGGTAAAATGGTAGGATAGTGTAGGAATATTTTATTTTAGTTTTAGGTTTAGTTTTGATAGGTTAGGGTACCGGGTGAAAATATATATCGAAAAAATTAATTCATTTCAGGACAAGTTTAATATGAAGGAAAAAGTTAAAATAATCATGAAAAATATTTAAGAAATTATTTGGGTTATAGGTCAAAGATTATTAATAAACTAATTAGGTTAAGGTTTAAGGATTAGTTTTTGAATAAAATGGCTAAATACCAAAAAATAAAAGGTTACAAAATGTCAGGGTATTATATATATGAGCATGAGGTTTTTATGGTTATAGTATCTGTTATGAGATGAGTATATATTATATGAATACGAGTATACATGGGTTCTTTCTTTACAATTGTTGTGAGTAATTTGAGATAGCTTATTTAAGTTATATCGCTTTAACTACCACACCATATGTATTGTATGTTGCCTCTATGGGAAATGTCTTATTTACTCAGTATATCATCATATTTTTAATTGCACGTTGGTGACCCATTGCAAATTTCAAATGAGGATGATGTTGGTTTGTATGAGGATGTATTTGGAAATGAGAGATTATATATATGGATTAATGATTTAGAGTAGGAGGAATCTAGTGGTGCCTTTGAGATATATTGTAATCTACATATTTTAGACTCTTGTGTTACATTCCTTTTTTTTGGTAGTTTTGGGAGTTGATATCCACAATAATTATCTTGTCATATTATATTGTTTCCACTGTTGTATCTACTTCGTGATTAGTTTGTGATTGCTTTTACATGGCTCTTAGCATGATAATAGTACAATGATCAAAGTTGTGTTGAGAGCGACGGTAACACTTATATTTTAGATTTTACTTCTACAAAATCTATAATTTAAAAAAAATTAGTCTAAAAATTTGGGGTGTTATATTAACTTTCAGCTTCCAACTTTCATATAGTCTTTCCAAACATGTCCTTTATATTATTATTAGTTTTTTATTTTTTTAAGTATATGATATTCAACGTATATGGTAGATTTGCAACCAAGATGAAAAAACCAAACATGAGACTACTATAATAAGGCTGCTTGGGTAACTTATAATGGTTATATCTAAAGTATTATTCTAGTAGAGGATTTGCTAGATATAAATTATATATATGAATGTCGGTGAATTGATGATATATTGAACAGAAATAAAACTATATATATAATAGTAATTTTAGACATGTAGTAACCGACATGATCTAACTACCAAGTAATGGTAAGTTTTATCAGTTAATAAGGATCTTAAAAATACAATGTAAAACAAACAATCTAAAATTAAGCATTAGATAATATAGAATAAGATTACCCTATTAGATCCTATGCAACCTATATATCGACAGAGGTAAAAAAAAATACCAATAGTAGAAAATTTTTGGTGAAGGTAAGAGTCGTACGTAGGACTACTAATAATAGAAAATTTCCTAAATCCAATACCACGAAGAACAAAAACAATAGTAATTTGTAGTATTAATTAATAGACATCGATCAATAATGCATACAGAAGATGATGATGATGAGAAAGATATGTGCATGCGCACGCAATCGAGCACTCTAACTCAACCCAAAGATTGGATAAAGAATGACCAACGTCGGCTTCTTTCCTAACAGCTTTTAAAAAAAGATGAGATGTTTTAAAATAGATAATAATATTCAAACACCTTGACGTGCAAAAGGTTGGATTGCAAACATGATCAAGGCACATATATAATATATTTATCATTACACATATAAACTTGACGTGTGTCGTGTAAAAGTTTGGACTATATAAAAACATGATCAAGGCACATGGCCGCTCCATAATAAGTGTTGATGTTGAAAATCTCACTGCCTACCTACCTACATCCATCAATAATATTCTTCCAAATTACTACAATCTTCATCATTCTTTTTTTTAATAAAAAAAGAAAAGAAAAACAAATATTAGTACAAGGGCATGTAATTATAGGAAGAGGATAGTCAACCCCTCCCCCCCCCCCAACACTAAGCAATCACCTCCAAATTACAAAAATCAACATCATTTGCTCGCTATATATAAAAAGTAAAAGTAAAAAAAAGGGAGTTATTCTTCTCACCCCATAATAATTGGAAAAGAAAAAAAATAGTAGCGAGTCCTATAATTTTGGGGCACAACCAAAGTCCCTCTTTCACAATTTTCCTTTTTCTGAAAAAAAAAAATCCTTCATATCCTGAGTAAGAAAATACTGAGTTCCGGTCCACCATTTCCGTCCGGGTTCATCATATAAAACGCTTCCGAGTCACGACTCCCCACAACTCGCTCAAACTTCGCTCTCATATACAACAATTCCCCCTCCGGCGACCCACAACCACCGCCCTTCCTATCACCTTCCACTAACGGAATAACCCCGGCACCAACGGAAACACTCTGAACAGTACTCAAAACGTACCAATCGAACTCCGTACACGATCTTGACATAGCATAACCACACTTCCTACCGTTACAGTACATAGTCCAAACCGGCTCCTGAAACAGCTTAGTCGCCGAACAATGCCGCCCATTCCCACGCGCCGCTCCTCCGCTTCCAACCGCCTTCTTCTCGCACTCGAGGGCGATTCGCACCAATCCCGACGACATTTCCTTGACGAGAGCTGACGTGGAAGTAGCTAATTCGATGAGGAGGACGGGGTCTGATCGAGGATCGTCCTGGACGGCGAATGTGACGTGACCTCTACGGTGGCCGAAGAGTGTTCCGGTGACTTTACGGCCGAGGGAGGGAGAGAGATTGTTGGGCAGGGAGAGCCAGCGGCAGGAGGCGCTGGCGGTGGGGAGCATGGAGGAGAGAGAAGGGAGAGTGAGGATGGAGAGGAGAGATCGGAGGAGGGATGAAAGATTGGATTTTGTTTTCGAGAGCCGAGTGAAGGGACGTGGGGTGGTGGTGGAGGAGGATGAGGAGGAGGAGTGATTATCGGCGTGACGTCGGAGTGGAACTAGTGGCTTGTCCGAGGAGGAGATGGATGTGGTAGTGCTTCTGTTGTTAATAGAGGATGATCTGGATGAGACGAATGCAGAGGAGGAGGAGGAGGAGCGGGAATGTTGGGGGGAGGGGATGATCTTGGAAGTGGAGGAAGAGGAATTTGGGCGGAATGTGGTGGTGGCGCTACGGCGGAGATTAATTTCCTCCAGTCTCATTCTGAACTAACTATTTTGCGCTGGATAGTACTTACTGAGTACTTTGCTGCAGGTGTGTGTGGTAGCAGGCAGTATTCTCGCTCGGTTTGGAGAGATCGAGGAAGAAGAACAATTAAGATGGAGAGATGCAATAATGGATAGCGGTGGACACGGGGGAGGCCGGGTTTTTTGGTAGCTTTGGAGTTAATTTGCACGAGAGGGGAGAGAAAGAAGAGGCAGTACTGGTAGTGGTAATCCGTAGCAGGAGGAGTGATTTGCTTTGCCTTGTTCAGAGGCGTACATACACGAGAGAGAGGTAAAAAGTAGGAAAGGAGTGGACAAATATGATCATGGTGTCGGGATAGGAGGACGATATAAAGGGCGAGACTCTGAAGGCTCGTGGACGTGAATATCATTGCCGCTATACTATTATAATTGCAACAAGCTATTTTTTATTTATATCTGTATACTTTCCTCATGGGTATGAAAATTGTATATGCGTATTCGGCTGGTAAGATATGTCTGGAAACTGAGCTCCCGTGCTATTGTTCCGATTTTTGTTGTTGGCATTAGATCAGAAAAATCTTGAAAAGTTTTAATCAATTTTTTTTTATGGTTATTAGTATTTGAGATATGATATAATTTAAAGGGGAGAAAAACAAACCCGAATTTGTTAATTTAATATAAAAAAATGAGATTTAGTTTAATAGTTAAAATTAGGTTATTTATATTAAACATTTTTAAGTTTAAATTTTCTTTATTTTCCTGCATCGCAACACTTTTATAATAATATTTATACTTGTATTTAGAAACTCTCCATAAATAAATAAAAAGTAACACGTCTCTTTGTCTTTGTCACCAACATAAATAGCCCCCTACGAGAGTCATAAAGCAACTAAATGTAGACTAACTACCGTCCACATCAACTTCAGGACAAATGGCCAGCATGTTCTTCAATATTCTTCTTGGTATTATGACTAATATTTAGCCTATACTAAGGTTAAGAAAAAAAGAAAAAAAAAATCGATCGGTAAAATTCTTCAACAACTTGCATTGCTTCAGATGTAGCTTGCGGAAGGACTCAAATTTCTATTACCATAAACGAGATGTTCCTTTCACGCCAATTAAGTTCTTCTTCAAATGACTAGTTCTTCACTTCCTTCTACTTGTAAAAGTTAGGTTGCTCCGCGTATTTTGATCCACACTTCTAAATATCCATCAAGGCGTTTCACCTTTAAATTGCAAGAATAGTTAATACATTTTTACTAGTAGAGAAAAGCATCATCAATATCTAGTTATATCTGCTTTCTAATAAACTCTCCACAATAATTCATAATCTCAACAATTTTCTTCGTCATTAATCTGAATACCAATTTATTCATAATTGTTCTCTTTTCCTTTGGCAAACCGATCAACAAGATTATATATAGTCATACAAATAATTTATCTTATCATACATGGGAAATAAATAAATATATAAATCGTTATGATGCGTGTGATAACTAACTTTGTCAACTCTATGAGATATTCAAAGAAAGTCGAATGAGAGAAAAAAAACTGATGGAGAAAATCTATTAATTACGATTTACGCATAGTTACAATTCTATGAAGTTAACTAATTCTAATATTTTATCTCAAAAGTAGGAATAACTAATTCCCTATATCTAGGAAAGGAGAAACATCAATATACAACCTAATCCTACGGATAATTAGTTGTTGGATATTTTCCTTCACCTTTCTCGAGCCAGAGGAGGTAGGATACATGCCTAGCTTGCGAACAAATGACTGATGCAAGGAACTCAACAAAGGTTTAGTAAAAATGTTTGTAGACTGACTATGTGTTTGTGTATAAGAAAGACTGATGAGACTTTGAAGTAATTTTTCATGAACAAAATGGCAATCTATCTTGATATGTTTGGTGTGTTCATGATAAACCAAATCGAATAAGCCATGACAGCTCAAAAACTACCCTTCTCATGGACCTATATTCAGCTTCAGTAGATGACAGAGCAATGGTAGTTTGTTTCTTTGATTTACAGGATAAAGGTACATCTCCAAAAAAAATTAGATATCCACTAACTGATTTGTGAGATATAGGGCATATGGTCCAATTTTAATCACAATAGGTAGGTAAGGAAAAGTTGGAATTAGTAGAGAAAAGTATATCTTGACTAGGATTAGTCTTCAGGTATCATGAGACATGTAAGGCTGCATCAAAATGGGTTAAAGTGGGCCTCTAATTGAACTGGCTCAATTGTTGTGTAGCAAAGGCAATATCTAGTCTAGTATGAACCAAATATTCAACTCAACAATTAATTTTTGATAGGATGATGTATCTTCTAACGGTTCACAAAAGGCAACATGCAAGTTTAATCCTAGTATAAGAGGAATTGAGGCTGTAGATTTGTTATCCAAATCATATTCTTCCATTAGATGGGTAATATGCTTCCGTGGAGTCATATGAAGCCCTTTATCGACCCTAGTAAACTCTATGCCTAAGAAATAAGATAGTTCACCAAAATCCTTCATCTTGAACTTGTTGCCAAGAAAAATTTTCAAAGTAGCAACTTTTGAGGAAGAATTCCTAGTTACTAGAATATCATCCACATAGACACCTACCACTATTAACTCATTCTTCCATTTCTTAATAAAAAGAGAATAATCATTTTTAGATTGAATGAAGCCCCTAGATTTCATGGGATGTGTTAGCTTAGAGTACCAATATCGAGTGGCTTGTTTAAGTCCATAAAGAGATTTTTTAAGATTACAAACTATACCAAGAGGAACTAAAATACCGAGAGGAGGCTACATATACATCTCTTAATACAAATCCCCATGTAAGAATGCATTATTTACATCAAATTGATGAATCAACCATTCCTTCTTTACTGCTATGGCTATAATACTATGAATAGTTGTATGCTTAACAACAGGAGAAAATGTTTATTGAAAATCCTCCCCTTGTTCTTGAGTGAATCCCCTCACAACTAGTCTTCATTTATACCTCTCTAGACGACCATCTACTTTATACTTGACCTTATATACCCCAATTACATCCAATAATCCTCTTACCCTTAGGTAACTTAACTAACTCCTAAGTCTAATTTGATTCTAAAGCATCAAATTTCTTTGCCATAGCACTTTGTCAGTTAAGATCATCACAAGCTTGACGGTAATGTGTTAGCTCAGAAATAAAAGAAGGGATAGAACTAACAGAATGGGTAAATGCACTAGAAGAATACCATAAAGAAGAAGGATTAATGTAATCATTTGGTAAGTTGTGTGTGCAGTCATGAATGGAATCATCATGCAAACCATTAAGGTAAACAGAATTACAAACATAATCATACAAATGTTTAGGCACCTATTTAGTCCTGGTAATTCTTCTTAGTGACATTATATTGTTCATGTTAGAGGTACGAGCTTAGGAAGGAATAGGAGAGTGCGGTAGAGGTGGCATTATTTGTGGATGTGTTTGTGGAGAGGAAAGAGGAGATGATAATGGGCGAACATTATGATGTGTTTGAGAAGATTTAGGAGAATTTATAGAGTTTGGACGTTGAGAAGATGGAGAGTGAACCATTTGAGGAGTGTAAGAAGGAGATGAGGGAGAATTATGTTGTGAAGTGTAAAACTCTATGTTAATATCTAACATAGGCAAAGGGATTGTTCTAGAAGATGAGACATTATGTGGAATGGTGTAAGGATCAACAAAGGGAAAGATATGTTCATAAAATTAAATATCTCTACTGAAAGATACTTGCTGATTAGTGAGATTAAGCAATTTATATGCCTAAGGAAACAACTTAAAAAGATCTAGGTGAGAATTTGTCGTGTGGTTTAGGAAGTATTGATGCATAGCATAGACAACCAAAAACTCTCAGATGTGAGTAATGGAGTTAATATATTTGGAAGGAAAATGATTGATGACATATGTGGCAATGAGTACACTATCACCCCAATACTTAGTTGGTAGTTTATATTGGAAAATGAGAGCTCTAGCCACTTTAAAGATATATTTTTATTTGTGCTCCATTGCACCATTTTGATGTGGAGTGTAACGATAACTAGTTTGAAGTATAATCCCCTTTTGTGTGAATAAATCCTTAATAGTATAAATTTAGCTCAGCTGCATAATCTGTTCTAATGATTTTTATTTATTTCTAAAATTATTTTTAGATGAGGTTATAGAAAGTCTTGATCAAGGTAAAGACATTACTCCTAGAACTAAGTAAATGCACACATGTGTTCCTAGTATAATCATCAACTATGGTTAATAAATATTTATGGCCATTATATGTTGGTGTTATATAAGCCCCTACATATCCACATGAATGAATTCAAATGAAGAGAAGTAGAGATAGTATTGAGAGGAAAAAATAGTTGATGTTGTTTATCTTGATAACAAACAATGCATAGACCAAAAAACGAATTGATTTTATTTTCATTAATAGGAATATGAAGTAATCCATCGAGTTTATTAATGGGTACATGAACAAGACAAAGGTGCCAAATCTGAGAACTATTTTCTTGATAATCAATCGAAGAAGAAATACAACTATCATTTGGAAACAAAACAAAGCAATCGAATGGATAACTTGAATGGGATCTAGATTAAAAGGTCGATTGACATTGAATATATATAATCCACCAGTCAAATTACCAAGGATCTTAGTCCTCTTCATGAAAGGAGCCTGCACTAAAGTATGTTCATTAGTGAAATAAATAGTGTAATTCAATTGTTTAACCAAATTGATAATAGAAAGAAGATTATATATAAATGTGGGTACAAACAATACTTCATGATAAATGATGGAATTATGTAATTGGACTATGCCTATGGATTCTACTGTAGTAAATTTCCCATTCGGTAGGGTTATGGAAGTATTTATTTAATTGGGTGGAATGAAGAAAACAAGATTTTATCAAGGAACATATGATCTAAAGCTCCTAAATCTATTATCCAGGAATTATATTAGGGAGGTAGGGAAAGTGGAAGCACAAACACTAAGTAAGGAGATTTAGAGATGAGTGTTGATTATCTTTTACCAAAAAAGTTGGCTATAGATGAATTTGATAACTTGGTTGTATGAGCAGAGCTTGAAGTTAGATTAGTAACCTTTGGAGATTGCTGATTGGGAGTGAATTTATACTGATTCAATAATTCCATCAGTTTATCATATTGCACAGTAGTTATATTCTTATTATGAGTTTCATGAGATGGTGTATTCTTAGAACTTATGGAATTTTTTGCACTCCGCTTGCTCTTGGTGAAATTAAAATTATTTGGAAATCCATTCAGCTGCCAACAATTTTCTCTTGTGTGACCATTTTTTTATATAGTAATTGTAGGTTAAGTTGAATCTTTTTGTGCTATCTATTCTCTGCATATTACCACTATAGTTATTAATAGCATTAAAGGACATTATCTCATGAGAAAAATTTGCGACTGTAGTGATTTCATATTGGCTCTCCTTTTCAATCAATAAAGAGTATACTTGGGTTATGAAAGTAAGAATTTTGGTCATGATTATGTGACTTCTAAATTGAGAATAGATTTTGTGTAGCCCCATTAAAAATTGAAAAACCCTTTGATCTTCCATAATATTCACCATAGATTTTCTAGATCCATAGGTACATAAATAAAGCCTTTTGTTCATCCCATAACTCTTTTAATTTTCCAAAATAAACTTAAATTGAATCTAAACCTTGAGAGATGTTATAAAGGTCCTTTTTCACTTTAAATCTCATCGCTTCATTTGATTGGCCTCATTTTTCTTCTAATTCACACCAAAGATCAAAAGCAATAGTGCACTCTAAGATATTTTCTCCTACTTGTCTATTGACTGAATTTAGAATCCAAGACATGATTATAGAGTTACATCTACTCCATATTGGATACATTTTAGAGGATTCATCCGGCTCTTTGATTAACCCATTTATGAATCCTAATTTAGTTTTCAAAGCAAGAGTAAGATTTATAGCTCTACTCCAGGAGTGGTATTTTAATCTATCAAAGAATCGATAAACCAAGACAACTCCTAGTCCAACAACATAATTGAGGTAACATGGATTGAATAATTCTGGAGTTAACTTAGCCACTGAAGTTGCAGTAATTGATTGTGTTTCTAAATCTGTTTGATTTGTCATTGAATTGAAGAAATAATAAAGCAAATTATATCAGGGACATAAAAAAATTGAGACGCAAGATAAACCAAGCTTTGATACCATGTGAAATATTTAGAGAAAGTTGAATGAGAGAAGAAAAAACTGACGAAGAAAATCTATTAACCACGCAGTATCATAATAGCAATTCTATATATATATAAGGATTGAAGTTTACTAATTCTAATATTTTATCTCAAAAGTAGGAATAAATAATTACCTATATCTAGGAAAGAAGGAATAGCAATATACAACCTAAGCCTACAGATAATCAACTGCTGGATATTTTCCTTCAATATCTTCACACCTCCTCTACATTAAATAACATCATATACTCACTTTCTAAATAATTTGATGGCAAATGTATCTCTCTGATAGATCTTGTCAACTTATAACGTAAAAGGTGACCCTATGGATGGTTTTTCATTTTCTTCTTCTTCATTATGTTGATCTTCATAACTACGACCATCTACTTAACATCTTCTCACATGTTTTTGTCATAATATCTATGTGAAAGGTGGGGAAACATTAGATCTAGATCTAGGTTAGTTGTGTTGTTTATTTGAAGATATGTATCATTTAATCTTCTCACAATTAAGTTTCATAATGGGTAGAGATTTAGATAAGGGATCCCTTACTCATTACTAGGAATGGCATTGGGGCCCTATGGGACGAGAATGTTATCCCCATCCCTGAACTCGAAATAAATTATCGTCTCTGAACCCACCCCATCCCTGAACCCGAAATAAATTATCGTCTCTGAACCCACCCCATTCCCTAACTTTCACTAACAGAGATTCCTCACCCAGATCCCTAAAGGGATATATCCCCATCCCCGACCCTATACTCAAAATTTTTTAATAAATTATTTTTCTTTTTTATTCATATTTTTCTATTTTTTAGAAAAAATATAATGTTATAATGTATTATGTATATATGTATGTATGTATATGTATATTTATATATCAGGGCGGGTTCGATGATGGGGACCCTATCCCAGCCTCTAAAAAAAATCCCAAACCCGAACCCATCCTGAAAAATTCTCCTTCCCCTTTTGAAATCAACCCCTAACGGAGATTCCCTGATGGGGCCCCAAACCTATGGAGATTTTTTCCATCCCTACTCGTTACCCATACCCTAGTATTATCCTATCATCCATATTCTAATGGATATCCAAATATTCAACATTATTTACACTTAATGGTTTTTTTATTACTAAAATATTTTTTTTCAAACAAATAAAAATCATTGATAATTTTTTTCATGTAATTTTTCCTGATCAAATGATAATAACTTTCATGCAAATTCTATAGAGAGGCTAGTTCTTTTTCTAGGAAAATAAACATATAAAAATAAACATGTGCATATAAGTTTTTCCATACAAGATCCAATATTGTCCTATACTTACACAAAAGTTGCGTTATACAAAGTCCATGTGTCATAAATATTACATCTCATTTTTACTCTTATAAAATTTTAGTTTAATTAAAGGTTTGTATAAGCTTATATATTTAAATATAGGGTGTTACCGACACACTTATAATAAGTTTGGTCTCGACTATCTTTCTTATACTAAGTGCAAAGCTAAAAAACATTTCCACAAAATTTCACGAATAACATGCTTTTACATAAATTAAAACCACAATTTAGGTCAAAAAGACTTTAAACATGCTTATATAAATTCTTTAATCTATAAATTATAGTTGAATATGCCTAATATCTAAGTTCCAGGAAAAAAAAGAATTAAAAGAACCCCTTTTAAGCTAAGATTAAATATTTCCTTTTTACCTTTCAAAAAGTAGAAATAAATTTTTAGTATAAATATATTTCAACATAGAAATATCAAATAAAAAGGAAGAGAATTTCAATAATAAGATATTTGATTACTCTCCCAAAAAGTGGGAGGATGTAGCATTGCCTTGGAAATGTGACACCAAGTGTTGGAAGAATGGCTATTAGAATGCCATCCATATTTCTCCTTCAATAGCTTTACCTATAGGGAGATGGTATTGGTAAGAATTTCCCATGCGAGTTTCATCATAAGCACCTGATTTGTAGTATTCATACAATGAAGACCAAGCATCCCTTGTCCTTTGGCAAAAAAAGGTGGTGCTAGTTAACAAGGTCCATTCCCTATGAGAGTTGCTTCCTCCCTAAAGGAACCTTTAATTAATATTATCTACTGCATTATTAACATGTTTGGGGATCTTGTTAGTCATCATTAAGTAAATATAAATTATGGTAGAGACTAATAATATAACACCCCACGTGAGGGCTACCTAAGAGAGCTTTCAGTTTGATAGGCTAGCCCTATAGATCAATACAAGTCCTTTCAGAACACTTTGTACTTACTCATATACTTCTTGAGAAATTTTCAAAAAATTTATGAAAATTCCCAAAAGGGTGACCCATCCTAATATTGCTCTATGACTATCATACTTGAATGTGGAGATATTAGGACGTAATCAACAAAAGGATGGTATACCATGTTGATATAAGTAGTCGTATCAATCCTTATAATACTCTACTCAATTTGGAGTTATTACATTCCCCCCACTTAGAGAATGCAATATCCTCATTACACCTCAACCACTAACTACCTCAATATAGTTTATCCCAAGAATCGTCCCGTTAAGTAGTTGACTGAATTTTTCAAGCTTAGAGCATGGTTATGGTTTCACTTTGATACTGTTTATAATACCTCGAGTTAATATTACCACTCATGGGCTACCTTGGAGCACTTTAGGATTGATCGGCTGGCCTCACAGATTAATATGATTCATTTCAACAAGATTTATCCTCATTCACGTCATGCGCTTCTAGAAAAAACTTTTAGAACATTTTTGAAACAACAGCCAGCACACTCAACTGTGTAGTTCTTAGGACAGATTCACCAAAAATATGGCATACCATATTGATATAATTAGCCATATTAGTCCTTATAACACTCTACTCAATTTGGAAGTATTACATATAGCATGAGAGTGATTATGTCTGCAAGAGATATCAAACTAGGTTACCAAGAAAATGACCTCTTTCACACTATATTAACCATGTGGGTAAAGGAACCCCTCAGCTTTCTACTAGCAACCATGTGCACATTAAGATAGCATATGAGGGAAGACATGGTGAGGATAATAGAATAGGTAAATACCTCATTAACAACACTACTACGCATGTTAGGCTTAGTTTTAAAAATAGTAACATATATATTTAGGTTCACTTTTTGATTAGAAGTCTGACTAAAGGAATCAATACTTTGTATGATAACCTCAATCTACTATAAAGAGACATGGGTAAATAAGAGTAGGTCCTTTATAAAGAATAATTGGGAGACTCTAGTCCCACCCAATAAAGTGTGATAGTCTTATAGATTCCCTTATTAAACACATACTAAATAGTATAAGCTAACTTCTCAACATAAAGGATAAAAAATATAATGAGATATATGATCTCCCTGATGACTGTCTCTCTATGATATAAAAGCCTTGGAAACCTCACCATTACATAAAATTTTTATCATCAGAGTGAAAATGAAAAACATAACAAGGTAAATGATGGGTGTGGGTGAGCATAATAAGGATAGGGTCTCATCCACAAAGCTCTAAGATAATATATTGTAGGCTTTCTTGGGATCCAACTTGAGGACCATGTTCCCTGACCAAATTTTTTTTTACGCTTCATAGTATGCATAACCTCCAAAGCAATTATGATATTATCACGGAATTATCTACCTAGAAAGAAGTTATTTTGTTATAGACCAATCAAATGTCTAGGAATGGGATCCTAGCTAATAGCAAATACTTTTGTAATAGTCTTGTAGGCCACATTGCATAGCATAATAAGTCACAAGTCTCAGAATTTAGTTGGGATATCCACTTTAGAAATTAGAGATAGAAGTGTCTCACCAAACATTGTATTAAACTAGTTGTAAGTAAAGGCATTAGAAACCTAATTAGAGAGATCACCACCAACAACATCCCAATGTTATGGTAAAAAAATATGGGATAAACCTTTGGGATCAAGTATATTGAGTGGCCCCATATAAACTATTTTCAATTTAACTAGTTGGAGCATAATATCAACCTCATACTAGAATAAGGAGGAAATGAGAGGGAAGCCCTAGGGCATCATGTAAGTTTGGTTTCTAAAGTAAAGGTCATGAAAAAAAGTCCACTATGATAATTTTGATATTAGTAGCATCCATCACCCATTTATCCTTGTCATCCTTAGAGCTAGTCGCCTTCTTGTGTCATTAGTAGTTCACTATAATCAAGTGGAATAAATGAGTGTTTCGATCCTATAAGGTGGCATAATTGATTTTAGTTTTTTCGTATCAAAATAACTTTCTCTTTTTTGAGATCACCATTAAGTTAGGTTATAAGTTTGGATTCAAGTACAACTATGTTGGAGGAACAACAACCTGCTAGAGTTTGTTACACGAGCCACCTCTTGCATTTTTCAATAACACCAACACAATTTTTATTCCACTCAGAAAGATTAAGAGAGAATTATTTTAGTTTTGACATAAACTATTTCGCCATATCTTATTTATCCGCAATGAAATGGCTTTAGGATGGTTTAGAGATCCATGCCACTTTGAACTAAAACCTATGTTAAAGGATATGGCTATGGGGATAAAACAAATTGAGCTTAATGGAATGATGGTATGAAATAGTTATACGGAGGTATCAAACTTAGTGTAATTTGGAATTGCATTCACCATGCATTATTAGCCATCATGCTATTATCCGAGCAATCATATGTCTACCTCTAATTATAATACCACATTTATAGAAATCCTAATTTAGAAACCTTGATCATAACATTTGCAATCATGTCTAATTAGTTACGATAATCATTGAGGGGTGTTATATATTAAATATGTTGTCATTGTGTGTATTATTATGAAAAACTAGGTACAAATTTAATTAGGTTATAATTTAATATAATTTGGGTTATTAGTTGTAACCCTAGTTTGGACCTTAACCTATATCTATTTAACTATGGAGCCCAAGCTATGTTAATTGGATGTTTTCCCTTGGTTTTGGTTACTTTATCTAGAACCCCTAACCCTATCATAAATTTGGTCTTCGAGCATCCCTTATCCCTGGCGTATTTTTTTCTCTTTATAGCTATTTCCTCCCTAAACACTCCATATCTCTGATTCATGTGTTCTACACCACGCTGTTTGCACAATTACCTCACCTATATATGCCCTCCTTTATACCTTTTTTTTATCTACAAAAAACAAAAGCCTTTGGTCTGTGTATCCATACCATTCTTTCAGAGCTTCCATTCATAATCTTCCTTGGCCTTCTTTTTTATTGTTCACCATTTTTTTTTATCAAAACCATATGTGTTGAGCTTCACAATCTTTTGCTACTCCCCCTTTTTGCGTGAGTAACTTAAATTGCACCCCCATTGGAAACGTGATCAAATCATGTTTCTCCCCCATTTTTTTACATCCATAGCTCATGTTGTTGCCTTAATTCTTCACCACCTCCATTTGTTATATGAGTTTTTGGCACTACCTACCCCTAGCTACATGATCTTTTGGTGTAGCTCCACCCCTAGTTTCATAACTCCTTGGAATAGATCCCCTAGCTTACATTACATTTTGATGCATCCTTCCCCACATTGCATGAGATCATGTCGTTTCTCCCCCTTATGACATGAAGAACTCATGCTCTTAAGGCCTTGTAACGTGAATTTTGCCAATTGCTGCACCTTTGTTTCTTTATTGCCTCACATAGCCATCTTTTGCCAAGTTATTTTCAAACATTTCCCAATTTGGTTTTAGTTAATTTTATTTATTTTTGTATTTTATTAGATTCTAATATATGTTGTTGGGTTTTGCTTACTTAGACAATCCTTGAGGTGTCATGGATATGATAACTTGTGTGCTTATATGTAGCTTGGATTTAAGTGAACCTAATTACTCATGAGATAGTATAATTTATTTGTGAGCATGATAGGTTTTTTATATCTAGAATTGTGATAGGGTTTCATTTTATGCAAGTGTTATAAAGTGGGTGATAAGATGAAAGCTCGATCTTAAATAATTAGCATATGTTTGACTTATTACTAAGTATGAGATATATGCAAGGGAAATATGTATATAGGTTAACGTATGCATATTTAGAGTTTTGTTATAGTTTTTGACCTTTTCAAGATATTATTTATATGACATGCGAATAGTTTTATGATTATCATAGCATGTGGTGTCTAGGGTTGATATAAAAATAACATGTTAGTATGCAAGTGTGATTAAGGTTAATTTGTGGTAATTGTCATCAGCATACTCTAGGGTCATAAATGCTTTCTTGTACACACTATGATATTAATTTTTATATTAAATTTCAAACCATGCTATAAATATGCATGCATGTGTTGCATGTAATATATGACACATTAGAAATGCATACCTAGGGTTTTGGACACATAAGTGGCGGCATACACAAATAATGAAGAATATAGTCAATCGCTAAGCCTTAAAATTTACCTATGTGCTAAAATGTTGTAAATTATTATCTTTCAGCCTTTTCATGACAAATTATCATTCTAAAAATGTTTGGTACAAAATTAGATATTAATAATGTAATCAAGGCTTTAGGGGCATTTTGATCATTTTTGACCTAATATGACTAAGGTGAATAATTTAACATAGAATGGCCTAAGTGTATTGATAGGCTGACCTTAGTATTGAATTTTACTCTAATTTTTTTCATTGACCTTAGGGTTGACTTGGATAATTAGAAATAAAGGAAAATTTATGTAGTATAAAAATGGGAATTGTTGTGCAATATGTGATATTTGTCCTCATTAAATATTAATACTTTAAGTGGAAGACATTGATCTCACTATTAGTGTCTCCTTAGGGGTAGTTACCTTAAGGATGAGTTGTAGCCCTAGGTTTAATTTCTTTCATTAGTGTGTTGTTGTTCCCCAGCAAAGCCCTATATCTACTTTAACTAGTTCTTTGGACATCTTAGGGGTATCGATTTTTAAGGATTAGGTGACCTAGGAGGACTAAGGGTACCGTGTTGTCTTGTTATGCTAATATGACTTGGCTTACATTATTGTCCTTGGATTATGGTCTAAGGGTATTATCCTAACTTTGTGTTCCAATATAGTTGGATGTAAGCCAGTGTCCTCAAGTTGATTATATTATCTAGAATAAAATTAATAATATGGAAGTATTTGATTAGTGGACATTTGTTGGTTTCATAGTTACCTTTATGTCCAACCTTTGGTATTTAGAATTAATTTGGTTGGTTGGTTGATCTATCGGTAAAGCCTTAGTGCACTACCTTGTTTGTTAGGGGTTATGACACGTTATTGTGTATTGTGAGATGATTTTAATTAGTTAAGTAATATTTGTTATTGAGCATGATACTTGGATGTTGTATATATTATCATATGATTATTTTATAATGTTATGACATAATTTTTGTGATTTGGGCATGTTTATGGATTATTGTGTGATTATATGCAATGTGAGTATGTTACTTTTTTCGAAGTATCATGATTTACTTAGTATGAGAAAGTCATATAGACACTACATTTGCATATGATTATGTAAAGGTTATGGATTGGCATGAGGCATATAAGGATGGTAATGACCTATGGGGTTCTTAGAAATAGATTATATTTTTGGATTGGGCTTTTGGGTTTAAGACTTAAGAAAAATTAGTGTCGTACCTTTGGGTTCTAGATTTTGTTATAGTCAGTTTTCTTTTAAACTCTTATATCCTGTGCTATATTTTGATTATTGTTATTGTATGAAGGATTTTTATCCGTAACCTTTATTTATATCATTTTTTATTATTTCCACTACTTTTTTTCGAATATAACTTATTTTGAGTCTTAGCACTTAGCATAAGGAAGGTGAGAGAATAAAACTTGTGCCAAGTATGGCGGTAACATCCATTACTTTATAATTAATACTTTCGCAAAATAAAATTTTTAAGTAGTAAATTTGGGAGTGTTATACTAACAATGCCATTCCACACCCTAAAATATAACGTCAAGGAGGGAACAATTGTTGTTAAACTCCATATACTAGCCAGTGATGTTAGGGCTACCACCCTGTAATTTTGAAGGTGAGAAAACATCATTAAAGTCACATTTTATAAGCTAGAACAAGATGGTACTTCTAGCTATCGACATATGATCCTCCCATTTCTCATCTCTTTGCATAGTAATGGGGCAAGCATAAACACTAATAAATAAATAAAAACTCAAGGCATGACTTAAGTTACACCAAAGTGTGGATAAAGTGCATGGAAGATCCCAAAACTCAAAGTGTAATACCTCAAATTTTATAAGAGTAAAGAATAAAATAATGAGATATTTAGTAAATCTAAAATATATGTGCACTTATAATAAAAATAATAATGCCAATTATGACAAAAAAAATGATACAAAAATTATTATTTGGAAGCTATTTTAATTAGTTAACCTAAAATGAATTATAGATAAATTATGAAATTTTTAAAATTAATGTTAATTATTTTCTTTATTACCAACAAATTCCCAAAACACCCGACCATCTCTCTTTTCTTTTTCCTTTCCCCTTTTATTTCCCTTTTTCCTCTCTTTCTTTTTCTTTCCTTTTTCTTTCTTTCTTTCTTTCCCTTTTTCCTCCCTTCCCTGTCATCTTTAGCAGGCCCAGCGACGCATGCCCCCTCTCTTCCTTTCCTTCCCCGATTGGCCTAGGGCCTTTTTTTCTTATCCCCCCCATGGGTGACGACCCAGCGAAGCCTCCCCCTCTTTCCCTTTTCTCTCCCTCTCTTTTTTCCTCCTCTTCCCTTTTTACCCCCATCCCCTACCTCAAGCATGCACCCCTCCCCGCTACCATTTTTATAGCCTCCCAACCACTTCCCCCCTCCCCTTCCTTTTTTGGCCATGTAAGGCATGCACGTTGGCATGCCCTGTACAGTCCCCCTACACGCCCTCTTTTCCCCTGCCCTTGCACCCTTTTGCTTGTAACTCTCCCCTCTACACCTACCTGTACCACCCTCCCTTGCCACCACCGGCCGCCAACTACCTACGTCCTTGTCCTCTTCCTTCCCTTTTCCTTATCTCCCTCTCGTTGCATATAAAAACCCCACACATACTTTCCTTCTCCTCTCTTTTCTGCCTCGACCCTTTGCCAACCTTTCCCCCACCCCACCTTCAGACGCCACTGTCACTACCTTTAGGTTGTGCCGCCTCCCTATCTCCACTCCTTCCCCTTCCTTGCACCTCCCTACCCTCACTGAGACCCTCACTCCCCCTCCTCTCCTTTCCCTTCCTCACCCTGAGCATGTAAAGTAAGCAGCTCTAGTTGCCCTTTGCACCACTCCGCACCACTAGTACTACCTCGCGCCGCCATCACCGACCATTCCTTTCCCCTTACCCCTCCCTTCCTGCACAGGCATGTTTACCCCATGCATAAAGCCTTCTCCATCACCCTTCTTCCCCTCCATTTATCCTCCTCCTCCTCCCTTCCTCTCAAGCACGTTGTTAAGAGCACCACTGCTGTCACCACAGCAAAACCGCCACCTCTTCCACTAACCAACCGTGCCAGCACCTCCACCACCCTAAGAAACCCTACCCCACTCCTTCTTCCAACTCCAAAAATCCCTCTCTTTTCATCACTACCGTCGCCACCACCATCACAACCACCGCCACACCACTCTTACCTCTTCTTGTCTATTCTAGTCATATTTCTCCCCCGCCTTACTCATTTTTAAGCTTTTACCTTATTAGTTACTATTATTACCATTATCATTATTATAATTATTATTTTGATTAAGAAAATAGGAAAAAAAGGAAGAGGGTATAAAAGGAGTAAATTAACTAAGTTGGGTGTTCTCATTTTAGGTACTGAACCAATAATCACTAGTAAGGACGCGTAGGATATCATTGCTCCAAGATCGAAGCTATTTAGGTAAGGATACAATTATATCGAGGGTTGTGCTTATGTGCTTTAGTTGTAGAAAAGTGTATACTCACATGAAATGTGTATATATGTATATGTGATCTAAGATTGTTGTGTAGTTTGACTTACAAGGACCCAAGATACTAGTATATGTGACCCTAACTAGTTGATTTTATATGTGGTTGCAAAGCTTTATTATGTGATGATGTATGTTTTGTGATTTGCTTGGAAAATGGTGTATTTAAGCCAATGAGTCTTAGGTGAGGTTTAGGTGGTCAGGGAAAATGGAACAAAATAAAGAGGGATAATATAAGAAAATTTTAAGAGGAAAATGTTCTCAATATTCCTTAGGAAAAATGTGGAGTAATGAAAAGCGGGTTAGGGTAAAATTTTACATGAGGAGAGTGGAACTTACATGGGGGCAAGACTAACCTTGTAAGACCTTATTTGAGGGTGAATAAAGGAAGGAGAGTGTGGAGAGAAGGGTTAGGGTATAATGAGGGTATGTAGGAAGACAAAACAGTGTATGAGTATACAAATTAGAGTTTTGGAGGTCAACCCTAAGGATAGGTTATTATCATAGGAAGGAGTTGAGGGATTTAGGTTATACCATATGGAGGATGTAGTTCTAGTTAAATGGAGGGTGGAGTTGTGTAAGAAAGGGTACAAAAAAAAAAGGAGATTAAGGTTTTTTGGGGTGACCATTTAGGATGTTGTTATCACATGTGAGGGTTGAGGAAGTTGGGTTGTAATAATTTGGAGTTAGGGATGAGCATGGTCACTTATAGTTGATTGTGGGAGCTTAGGGCTAAATAAGAAGTGGAGAAGAGGTTAGAACCACATAGGCCAAAATTAGAGTTTTGAGGGGGAAACCCTAGAGGGTTATGGTTATCATAAGTGGGGGGAAAAGGGGAATAGGCTATGACCCAAGAGTATAAGGGTTCTAAGGGCATGCTTGGGTCGGTGGATAATGTTAAGGACTCCAGGGATTATAGGGGAGTGTGGATACTTCGGTTTGGCAGTTAGGGTCTCTATGAGGTCAAGATTAGCCAGGGCAGTAGTAAGTCAAAAGTTTTACATGGTGTGTGCATGGATGTGTATGTGATATCTAAAAACATAAGACACTAATTACTTAAAGTGGAAGATCATTGAGTTGAGCCAATATGTAGGATATTTACTGATCCATCGGTCATAACAGTGGTCAGCAGTGTTCTACGCTGAATTTGTATTATATTTACCGATCCATCAGTTATAATAGTGGTCAGGAGCGTTCTACCCTGGATTTTTTAGTTATTGGTCCACTAGTGAGAATAGTGGAGGTCTTGAGCTCAAATAATAAAACCTTTGTGTGATGATAATCTACAAGAAAGACACTAATTACTTATATTAGAACACCACATGGGTTGGGACCATACGTAGGATATGCACCAGTCCACCTGTTATAATAGTAGCCAGGAGCATTCTGCTCTAGATTATACTATATCTACCGATCTACCTGTTATAATAGTAGTTAGGAGCGTCCTACCTTGGGTTGTACAACATTTACCGATCCATCGACCATAATAGTAGTCAGGAGCATGTTGTCTTGGATTACACAATGACTAATCCATCGGTGAGAATAGTGGGGTCTCTAAACCCATGTGGATATAATTTGAGAGATGTTTAAATGCTATGCTAATGGCTTTAAGCCCTAATGGAGGCAAACAATCTATCATAATTAGGGATGGCAATAGGTCTCGGACCCGACCCAGACCCACCTTATTTTTAGCAGGTTCGGGTCTATGATTTTTTGACCTGATGGGTCTGAGTTGGGTCTGGGTCCATGTATATCTTAATGGGTCTGACCTAAGTCCAGTAGTTCTAGACCTAGACTCACCCGCCAGACTCATTTAGTATATATATGTGCACACGCACACACACACACACACACTCTCTCTAATATTATGTTTGTCATTATTGTCATAATCTTATTTGAGATCCTTATTCATTTTTTTAAAATTTTATTTTTGTATATTTACTTCATAAACAATATGTATAATATTATATTCTAAAAGCATTAAAACACCATTTAAAAAGTTAACATAACTATTTTAATATATTTATTTTTTTCACTTAGAGGATTTTTTTTAATAAAAATTACATATTAAGTTATATAAAACATAAATGTATTTGTATTTATATAGATTATTAATTATTTTTTTCAAAAATAGTCTGACCCATTTAAGACTCATTTACTCGCTAGACATGGTAGATCTGGGTCTGGGTCTGAACTTTTAAGACCCGACGAGTCTGGATCAGGTCTAGGTTTAGATAATATAAATGGGTCCAAGTCTAGATCTGGCTAGATCTGACACATTGTCATCCCTAATCATAATCTATTGTGTGCATTATTTATGTATCATGCATTACTACACTCTAACTTAACTGTATTGTTATCTTACTCGGTACGTAGCGTACTAATCACTCCTTTTATGGGCGCGGCTCATTCCCACGAGCAATGGCCTCTCCTAAGTATGTGCAGGTATGTGATGATGATATAGAGGACTTTGTTGCATATGATGACTTAGTCGAAGTAGAGTGATGCCATGGCATTACTGGGTTGGGGCAAAAGAGAGTGTATTTCGGACTTATTTTTCTATCAATATTATTTTATGTTTTCAATAGTGAAACTATGTTATGTATTTCCAGTACTTCCCTATATTGACACTTGACCCTCTTATATTCTAGTATTTGCAGATGTCAACGTTTAACTCTTTCACATTATAAAATATTTTTGTTATGGTATTTCAGTTGAGTTTCTTCTATTAGCCTTGTGGTTGGTATGAGGTTGGCCGAGGTCTAGAGTTATGCTAATCACGGCGGTAACACCCCTCCTTTGTGGTATATGATTTTTAGAGATAGATAAAAAAAATTACTATATTTTTTGGGGTTGTTACATGGAGCCTCACCTAATCAAAGTGCCATAAAATCCAAAATTCTCCTTAGAAGTCATTAGTATCTACTCTAACATTACCTTTAAAGTTAATCTTACAAATAACATCCTCTCCCTTATAATGACAAAAGTGTATATAAAGGCATAAACTTTTAAGGTTTATTCCTATAAAAAAAACATAAACATTTCTATTTTTTTATAAAGATAAGAAAATTTAGACTTTGTTATTATTGACACATAAATGTTTTGAAAATATAAACTTTAAGGCATAAACACTTAGATTGTTTTCCCATGAAGGCATACATGTTGAGACTTTATTTCCATTAAATAAATAAATAAAAATTACCAAAATTACCTATAATTTAAAGTTTTTTAAAAAAAATTATGCCTTAATGAAAATAAAGTTTAAATATTTATTTCTTTATATGAAATTAAAAAATTCTTATGCCTTTATAGGAATAAATCATAAATGTTTATCCTATTAGATACACTTTTGTCACCTTATAACCACTAATTTTGGTTTCAACCAAAATCACAAATGTAATACTCCATTTCTCGAAAGCCCTAGTTCTTTTAGAATCATTGTGGTTTG
The DNA here is from genome assembly GCA_030549775.1 of Tamarix chinensis. Lineage (NCBI taxonomy): Eukaryota > Viridiplantae > Streptophyta > Magnoliopsida > Caryophyllales > Tamaricaceae > Tamarix > Tamarix chinensis. The sequence goes on from CM060176.1 coordinate 99,638,093, forward strand.
AGAATAAATTTATCTCTTTTGCATGTATCTTTACACCTTTATGATTTTGAAAATCCTAGGTATGTTTTTAAAATACACTGTTCTCGCTTTTTTACGTTTCTTGAGGCTTTGATTTCCATAAGACTTTTGAGCCACTTTTGCCTATCTAACTTCTCCTGAATCATTCTAATTGATCCATACTTTAATTATTTAACTTTTTATAAGTATACTAATCATATTTAAAGTGATAAACAGAGATTATGATAAAATACTATTCAAGTTTCATTTCATGCTTTATTACATTTTAAGGCATGAGTTAGCCCCTTATGCTTATTCAAAAATTACAAAACTTCGAGGATTAATCTATTTTTCATGTTCTAAAATAAATATGAATTAAAATTATTTACCTTTATTTCTATTGTATTTATTTTTACCTACCATCTTCCTACATAATCATCTATCAAAACTTGTCTTTTTCTTCTCTGACATTATCCAACCCTTGTGAACCCTAATCTAAGCCATACATTTATGCTTAGATCTAATCTTGACCATTGATTTAGCCTAGAACAACCTTATGGTTTTAATTTCCTTTGGTACATGTGATCTTAAGTAATATTTCAGAAAGATTCCTAATCATTTCTCACTTATTATCATTCTAATATTTGTAACATATGCCAAATGATGCATTTTCTTTCCTACCTTAGCTCATACCACCTAAGCCTCTTCACCCTATTTTCTTTCCTGTGAAAGCAATCCTATACATGCCACCTTTTTTGGTTTTTTCTAGTTAAATATTCCTTCATTTAGTTCTAACAATTATCACTTTACTTCACCTTACAACACGTGGCAAGTCTATCTTTTTCTCCCCCCTACTTCCTCCTCTTTATGCCATACCACATTCCTCCTCTTCTTTGATTCCTTATGCTCATGACTCATGAGGCTGCCCATATACAACCCCATGGTCTTGAATTATCCTTGCAATATTCCCCATCTCCATCACAATCTACACCTCAGCCAACCACCATCTCCCACTTGTAATTCTTCCCATGCTACGTGTGTGTGTGTGTGTTGCACTAATAATGTTCCATCATTGATGCACAAATTAGTCACAAAATCATCATTTCACATGTGCTTCAATTATCATACTCGTCATCCATTTTGTGTGTGTTTGGTGTGAACTTTTTACACAACTGACTCCTTCCTTTCCTTTCTTCTTCTGGCTCGATTTGTCTTGAATTGGCTTTTAATCCATTCAAGCTTTATCCTCCATTGTTACACCACCTTAAAGCTTTAACACCTTCAAACAAACCTTAAGTTTAACCCTTTAGTGTCTTATTTAGAGAAAGAGGAGTTAAATTCTAGTTTTCGGTGAAGTTTTCATAACTCATTCTCTCATTTTTTTTTCTTTTTTTTTGTGTTTGAAGGAAGACTGGGGCGGTGTTTCCGCTAACATTACATACATTCCTACTTCTCAGTAACTATTTTTTGTATTGTGCTAATTACCTTAAATTGTGTAAAAAAAATAGATTTCAATAAATTAAGCCCCAGTAACATTGTTGACTTGAGTAGTATTTTTTTTTTTTTATAACCAAAGATTGACTCATGCACCATTAATAAAAGGATGGAAAAGATCATATACAAAATTACAAGAAAAGAGAATATATGTTGTTAGTTTACGTTCAATTAGACAGCTATATATTATTCACCTTATGATGTAGAATAGATGAATGTTAAACTCCAAAAATACTTCTAGATAATTTTAAAAGTTTTATATTAAACTAGAACTTTTTTAGGCGAATCATAAACCTATCCTTACGTAAGTTTGGAGCCTACATGTTAAGTACATTTAAATTCCATATTTATGTGAAATGATCGACGGCGAAGGGAAAACCTAAGAATTTCTACGCACTAGAAAATAGATACACCGAGGAAGCACACCCAAAAAGGAAAAGAGAAGAGGGGAAAAAACTACTGCAAAGTCGTCGATCAATCAACGGTCTCTCTCTCTCTGTCCTTTACGGTTTCTAACAAAGGAAAAAACTACTATCATATTCATATGTAGAAGATAATATCATCCGGATGCCATTTGACTAGCTGAATCGTCAGAAATATTCTCAGTCTTCAGCGTCTTCTCGCTGGAACAAGGTCTAGTTGACAACCTATATATTATATATATACATATGTACAACACAACATACAATATTAGAACAATTAAAAAGCTTATATATATGTATGCAAATATATATTATGGTCTGAGGGTAAAATCAATGGCCTAAATCATACTGAAATTATCAAAATATTGATATACATACCCCAACCGCAAAGAAACGCCAGACACTCCATCTGTATCATTCAAGTCATTACAAGTTTCCTCAGACATTGTTGCAGCCCGCTTCCTCTTCTGAGGGTCAGACTCTTCATAGTAATTAGACCTCATTTCCTGGCTTTGCCGGAGTTTTTCCAGCTACATATTAACGTGCATAATGAATTTTTATTTAAAATCGAAGCAAAGGATTGAATTTCTTCAAAAGAAGTGTACAATATCTTTTATTTAACTTGAAAATGGTTTCTCTAATGAGTGTAAACTTATTAACGTTTAAATTTATTACCTAAAATGGTATACCTAGTACATTTATTATAAAAAATATTGTTGTCATTAAATGTTAGTTTTCTTTCTACTTTTAATAATATTTAGAAGGAAAAAACACGTAATAATAATACCTCTATGCGCAGGGATGCATTCTCTGCCCTAGTCTTTTGCTCCTGTGACTTTGACTGCTCAAGTTGCTCCGTTAATGCTTTCTCCTGAACCAATGATAAAAACCTAAGATCAACAGGTTTATATACATAATTATTATTACTATTATTGTTATTATTGTCATAATTGAACTTTTATTTGTTAGTATTATAACAAATGTAATTATTACTATGAGAATAATATATATTATTATCAAAATTTTGTTGATCATATTTGATCTAAACTGAAAATTCCTGAAAATAAATTAAGAAGAGCATGTCCTAAACCATCCAAGTATACAAATACCATAGTAGTAACTTCTTAAAGTATATGATTACAATTAGAGTTATTAATGAGTCGCACGGTCCTTTACTCAAGCTTGTCATGTTTGATAAATGAATCAAGTGGAACCAACTTGCTTCTTAAAAGAGCCTAAATATTGGTATTCATAAATGAGTTGAGCTACCTCATGCAGTTGATTCTATAATAAGAAAAATAAGTTGAGTTGCTTTAATTCGTTTCATTATAAATTCTATTATTGACTTGATTTATGTATACAAATATATTTTTTATTAAATTTAATATTATACCACAAAGTCTCATGCTTTTATCTCTATCATACTTAATTAGTTTATATATAACACAATACTTAGTTTGAAACTAGTTTTTATAAATGAATGCAAAATGCTATTAATATATATTGTGGTATTATTAAAAATGAGCATTTAGCAATCATCTAAGCAACCCTCAAATGAGCTTTAAAATGAGCATACAAACGAGCCAACTTATGAACAAACAAATCAAACCTAACATGATTTAAGCTCAACTTGTTGATAAGAAATAACTTAAAATTAAGCTTGAACGTCACTTATTTAACTAAATAAACTAATTTATCTAAGTCTTTGTTGAGCCAAATTAAGTTGGCTCGTGAGTTGTTTTGGCTCATCAACATCCCTAATTAGTAGCTTGTCATGTATCCCAAAATCATTCACCCTTTAGCAATGACTTAACAAGGCTTTTAATTGTTCATTTCTTTTAATGAACATGAGTAGGCTTATATATGATTATCTCATTAATGTACTTGCCAAAAACTTTGAGACATGTAAAGCTAGTTCTCATCCCCAAAATGGAAATTAAGGAAGTAGGTAATTGGGTATGAGTAAGGTTGTTAGAATTGAGATTATACCTAGGGTTCAATGGAATCAAATCATAGGATGATAAGATTGTACAAATACCAAAAAAATGTGGCATATATATACTTATATATTACAATTAAAATCTCATATATAGTTGAAGTTATATATATATATATATATATATATATATATATATATATATATATATATTAAAAAGCTCATTCTTAAGCTCTTTTGGTCACTAATTAAATTGTGACAACTAAAAAGCAACATAAATTTTTGAAGTATATGCATGTTAAAAAAATTTGGTATATGGACCATGCATGCCCGAAACAACTAACAACACACACAAATGAAAATAAAAAGGATAATTATAAATTAAATAGAAATTAATAAATAAATAGCATCACAAAATTTAATATATTTGTTTTACTCTATATGTATAGTTTTGACTATTTTATAAGTATTTCTTTTTCAACAATTGACTTCATTGCCATATTGATATCTTCCTCATTCTTCATTAGCATTAGCTAGTACTTAATATATTGTATGTTCAAAATAATAGGGGTTGAGGTTTAGGGTTAGGAAAGAAACAGAGTGGGAATCAGAAAAATAGATTATAAGACATATATATCTATATAAAGATTAGAGTTTTGATATTCTATTTAAGATTGACGGTCACTTAATGACTTTTGGATCATAAAAGCGCATAATCATAAGATTCAGATCGGAGTTTTAACAACTATGGATATGAGAAGTAAACAATGTTCTCATGTTTATTTGTAAGGAATACCAAAAAAAAAACATAGGGATTGGGAATATGAATCGAGATCCTGTATAGGAGGCTAGTAAGAGACAATGAGAATAGGACAAATTATTAAAATACCAAAATAAACCCTTTTTAATATTACTATCTTCCATAAGTACATTTTTACTAGTTAAAAGGGCATTTTAATAGATTTGTTGCTTTATTTCCAATTTATTTTTATTACGTGTCAAACATGAGAATGAAAAAAAAAAAGGCTCTTGCTCATTTACTCTCAATCTCATTCCTACCTCATGCTTTTTAAACTCTCCTTGTAAATTTTTGGATAAAAAACGAACGTTAAATTCAAGAGAGAATATCATATTCTCAATTAACTTTTTTTTTTGGCAGCATACTATATCAAAATAAGGCACATAAAATTTTGCAAAATGTATAGAAGTATCATTAAAACAAACAACAGATTAATCAGCGTGTGTGTATTATGGGCATACTTTTTTTTCTTTGACAGACAACATCCCCTTATTTAGCTGATTTTCAAGCTGCTGCAGCTCCTTCAAACTCAATCCATCTAGTCCTTTCCCCTGCAAACGCCTGTAACGAAGATCGAATTGCTTGTTAATTTACGTCATCTATATATATAGACCTTATTTTAGAAAAATGAAATTTAGGAAATTTTAATTCTTAAAAAACAGATGTATCTAATATATTTTTTTTATTCTATATGTTTTTCTTAATTAGTTAAAAAAAAAATATATGAGTGTGAGTGTGAATAAGATATTGAGTTTCCCAAATAGATACTTTCTTAAGTGTAAATAAGTTAGCCTCCCACGGTCCCACCCCTGAAATATCTACGGTAAGTAATTTCATTCTTTCACCGTCCGTATATATATTATTCCTGCCCCCTCCCCCCCCCCCCACCACCAACTCCTTTCTTTCTCCTTCCTTGCTAATCCCCCTTTCCCTACTCGAATCGTCTCGTTATTACTCAATAACCTGTTAACCTTAAATACATCGTATGTCATTATTAACATTTTTCAATGGTACTACGTACTCATCAATCTATTGTACGAGATTAATAATAATAATAATGATAATACTAATAACTAGTAATTAGCAGTACGTACGTATAGAGTAACACTAGTACTTACATGCAGAGTCCGCGCAGCATTGTAAGCTCTTCCTTTAACGCGATTACCTCAGGCGGTACGTTATCCTTCATACCATTGCAAAAGAAATACGTTAGGTTAGGAGGAGACTTGCCTTCCTTTTTCTCCCCGGCCCTTCCTTTTTGTAACATGACGATTCTATTCATTCAGATTATTGCTTTAATGGCGAATGACTACGCTTAAAAAAAAAAATATTCTTGCAATTTCTTTTCATGCCGCCCCATAAATTATATGACGTTTTTGAGTATTAGAACTCCTATATCATTATATAATAATAATAATAATAATAATAATAATAATAATAATAATAATAATAATAATAATAAAAAGAAAATTATACAGTTTTCATTAAATGATAAATACGAAGGAATATGCACTAGGTAATAATTTACTTAAACTTAAAATATAACTAAAATGATTACTAACATAATTTATTTTTGTTTATAATTTTGCAGAATATCATCAATATATGGGGAAATATTTTTTGGGGTACCAAAGTTTTTACAAAATAATACCATCACAAATACTGTAGCTATACTTAGAAAATATATGCGTGAATCTACCTCCACAACATGCTCCACCGTTGAGAGCTCCATATTGGACGGATCCCTCCTGCTCCCTTTGTATCTTGCAATAATTTCGTCCATGCTACCAAGAACGACAGCAAAAAAAAAACAAAAAAAAAAAAGGTTACCTACCAACTTTATAACTCAAAGGCGTATGCAACTAACTACTTGGGCTTAGGCCACTGTTGTTAATTAACGCCGGCCGTAGAGCACATTGGCAACTCAAGGCGAAAGAAATTGACCCAATTGAAATGCAAAAGTTGGCTCGTTTGATTGAAGCAACTTTGAATAACAGAAAAACGAAATCAGCTCAACTGTAGGCCCATGGATATATATATATATATATATGCTTGTAATTTAACTTTTTTAAAAGCCAATGCGGTTGTATTATGTGACCTATCATGAGCTAATACGACATAATTAAATTGTAATATTTGAAGAGAGCATGTAGCTGCAACTTCGAGTGTCTGTAATATTTTTTAGATTTCTTTATTTATTCCTCTTATTTTAAATGTAGATATATACGCGCGCGCGTATTGAATTTACCTTTTGCTATAGTTATTCATCTAAATTATGAGGTTTTTATTCACATTACCTAATTTTCACAAACTCTCCGATTTTTAGGGTTGGTCTTAGATAAATTAGGGCCTCAGCTATATTTGTGCATAAGTTAAATAACTTTTAATAACCAATCCAATATTTATCAAAAAATAATATAAAATTATGTTATTTCAATATCAAAACATTTGATTAAATTTTATTATATACTATGATGTTACTAAAGTTCCGAAGCAAAATTAAATTTAGTTTTAAGAATATATATAGAGCAAATATTGTGGTTTCAAGACATTTTAAAGACTACTCTTACATGAAATATATAATAATAATACCGGTCATACATGGCAAGATTGTATCATAAAAAAGAGCAATGTATAGTAGTTCCAGTTAATCGAAGAATAAATAAATAAATAAAAAGCACAGCAGTACAAGTAGATTGGAAAAAAAAAATACATCAAGAATCTCAGGACTGTTTTTCTAACTCACTCATACACACTCTTTTCATGTATATATTTATATATATATTATATTAATAGCTGAGGCTTTCATATACTTGGAGCCCTAGGCCTTGGCCTAGTCGACTTATGCCTAAGGCCGGACGCTTAAATCCAAAGCTGGGCCTGGTTCCACGGTTTGTAAATTTTCTTTTATTTAAGTATCAAGATCATGAAATTGACACTTTGTTTCACATTCATTGAAATTTAATCATTATTAACCACACCAACGTTTTTTTTTTTCGTTTTGAATTAGTACGCTCTCTTTCATTATTATGTATTCCTCTTATATTCAAAGAATTTGAAATATATTAATTTATACTGACTGACAACTGGGATAATTAAAATATCCCGGATAATCGAAGAAATCGATCGGCTAATGTAGAATTGGATATACATTATATATATTTAAAAAAGTTGAAAATAGATAAATTTAGAGAGGGGAAAAAAAAGACCGAATACATATACATATGAAAAATTAAGAACGAAGATCATATAATACCTGATACTTGAGTATTCATAAAGCTTTCCGGTGCTAGAAAAAATAATTACTCCAATGTGAGCGTCACACAGAATTGCTAGTTCTCTTGCCTTCTTAAGCAATCCGCTGCGACGTTTCGAGAAGGTAACTTGACGACTATTAATGTTTTCTATCCTTTTTATCTCGATTTTTCCTCTGCCCATCGTTTTCTTCCCTTTCATCGGTCAAGCAAAGGCGATTGCAGCGTCTTCTCCCCTCCTCGATCAAAGACACTGAATCAGAGGTGTGATAAACTGAGATATGAGAAAGACGATACAGAAATAGGGGGATGGGGAGGGAGAGGGGGAGGGGAGGGGGAGAGGAACCAACAGACCGATTAGATTCAAGTGTGAATCAATATAATCCGAAATCACGGATGGAAGGTAGAGGCGATAAATTTAGTAAGAATATAAGTGGGCGGGGGAAGGGCGGGGGGGAAGGAATATCACCTTACATTACTTAGGCAACCAAGGAACTAGCGGAGATTATATAGGCAGCGGCAATGAAACCAAATATGGGAGTCTAGTATTTATAGGGTTCTCCTCTTCTTCTCACTCCTGCCTCCAGATTCCCCCCCGCCCCCCCGAATATCTTTTCTAAATATCTTTTTTAATGGAACTATCCAAATATAACTAAAAGGCTTTTAATTTGGATATACGAATATGAGCGACCGTCGGGAAAATAGGTTTATTGTTTACGACTTGAAGAAGGGAGGATTTTTCCCGTTATGATAGAAATTAAGGCAGTACGTACTTTTTTCTTGTTTTTGGGTAAGATTCGGGGTCCGACTCTAAGTAATTAATGAGATGTATCCTTATTTGATTGGATTTCCTTAGCCAATCTTAAGATTAATGTAGCCTTTGATGTGTACCCTACAATTTTTAATTATGATTTGAATATTTTTTTTGGTCAATAGTGATAATTCAACTATTTTTAATAATTTTTGGTATTCTATGTTTTTTTTACTAGAATAAATGGTTGTCGTTGATGTATTACCGGAAGGAACTAATGTTGTTGTTAACACAGTCGTCGGACGGATATGTAATACCTAATATTTTTGGAAATTCAATTTTATTAACATTAATTATTTTATTAGCATTATTTGATAAAAACATTTAATTATTTTAATTTTGATTCATTTTATAGATTTATCGATGATTTCAATTTCATATTTGAATTTAATTAATCGTTGTCATTGCATATCATTCTAGATAAATTCGTATGTGGCTATAATTTTATTATATTCATATAATTTTGATTTTTATTTAAAAATATATTTTTTTCATTCTTTCTCATATTTTAATTTTTAATATTTTAGATTTTTTTCGATTATAACTTCGTCGTGCGATTATGACTTTGTTTTGAAGTTATATTTCATTAATGAAATAAATTATTTAAATTATAAAATTCTCTTTAAATATTAAAATTATTTTAATGATTGTATCCGTAGAAAATATTCCCAACCTTAAATTTATCCGAATTTTTTCCGAGGCCATCTTAAAATTTTAAATTAAAAGAGATTTTGGTAAATTATTTATGATTTTTTTAAAATTAATTATCTTTCGTTTTACCTTTTATAGTTTGTGGAAGAACATTTTTGGAAATTATTTAAATTAATTTTGGTTTTTTAGAATTTGATTTAAATATTTTCTTATATGGTTTTAAACATTTTTTGAGGTCTTATTATTTATTTTTGTAAATAATGTATGTATTTGCGTTCGTTAGTATTTTCTTCCAAAAGTTTTTCCAAAATTATTTAAATAACTTCTACATTGATTTTATACCTTCAGATCCTTACAAAATAATTTTTGTTAAATGAGTTTTAGATAAAAATTATCCAATAATATTTTTATATACTTAGTATTTTATTTATATATTTGCAACAAAAAAAACATTGATCGGCCCCTCATCTTCCTTTTCTTTCTTCTTCTCTCCCTCTTTTCTTTTCTCTCTCTCTTCCTTCCCGTTCCTTCTACACCCAAAACCCTAGCCCCTGACCTCCTTCCCTTTCTCCTTTGCCACCCAGCACAACCACCACATCTGCCACAACCGGCCACCACTGTCACCCCTTCTCCCTCTTCTTGTTGCCACCATCCTCCGCTAGCGAGGAGCAACAATTAGGGGAGTGCAGCACCCAGTAGCAATAATGATGGGGCCACTATCTAGCAACCTCCACTGCACCCGACCACCAACGAGTGGTCATTGCCCTCCTACGAAGTTCCACCGATCCTCAAACTCTCCGATTAGTGGCACTCCATTTGGTATAAATTACCCTAAACCCTACTTTTTGTTTTGATCAATTTGGTATGAATTAGCTTATCAAAAGCTAAATTGGTTGTTTAATTATGTATGTGTATATATATATATATATATATGTTGTATGATTGATATAGAGTGGTTAATTATAGTATATTTGGTTGATTTGTGAAAATCAGATTTTTAACCCAATTATGTCCGAATTTTGAGGATTCGTCCGATTAAGCTATGTTTGATAAATTAATTATACAATATGTTGTAAAATGTATCTAATTTCATATTGGAATTTTCAATTTGAAAAATTTATACAGAATTAATCAAAATTAGATTTCTAGATCAAAATCCTTGTGTGGCGAAAATAGATTGCAAAATCAAGTTCATTCAATTGATTTTATTATATGCTTTGAAATGTGTTTAATTTTATGTTGGAAGTGTCAATTTAGAAAAATTATGTGAAATTGATCGGAATTGAATTTTTAGGTCAAAACTCTTGTGGATTAAATTGGATTATGTAATTGAGTTATTTAATTAAACTAATTACATAATTTACATTAGAATACATCTAATTGCAATTTCAAACTGTCAATTAATATATTTTGGCAAGAATTGACCGGATTTGTATTTTGGGCTCAAAAACCCTAATTGTGCTAAATTAGGTATTTCTTTTATTAGTTTTGATCAGATGATTATATAATATGCTATAAAATATGTCTAATTGCCTTTATAAACATTCTATTTAATTAAATTAATAAATTTTAATTGAATTGTATTTTTGATCCTAAAATCCTAGATTTTAAATGAAATTATGAGATTGGTCAATTATATAACTGTTTTTCTATAACTGAATTTATAGAAATAGTTAAGATGACACTAGTTGCATTCTAACCTTTAATTGGAATTAATTGATTTGAATTATCCGAGTTTGTTTCTTAGGCCTTGAAACCGTAATTTTAAAAAATGATTATCTTGAATTGACTACTTGGAAGATTATTTAGTTGAAAATGATTATGTAGATTTATTTAAAAACTAGTTTAATTGTACTCTTAAGCTATAAATTTGATGTAATCAAAGTTAATTATTTGGCTTACAGTTCAGGCTTAGAAACCCTAATTTTCAAAAATAGTTATACGAAAATAATTTGCTTATGCTTCTTTCACCTAACAGATCACTAGCTATGATTTTAAATCATTTGAATTATGTTTTTTATATTATTGGGTTGGAATAGTTCCCTAAAAATGGTTGGTTTATCTCTTTAGTTGTAAAACCTAATTACTAATTTGTTTTTGATAAAATCAACTTATCCTCTATTGTTCGTTCCCTAGTTTTCCTAATCAATTTGAAGTGCCCTAAGTTATATGTGTTAAATCCAATTTGGTTAACATTTAGTTTTAAATTTTAATATAACCACACTCGCGAGTCTTAAATTTTGGATACATTTTCTAAGAAAAATAGTATGTATCTCTCTTTATTGAGCAAATTGTAATATTTGAATTATTGATCAATAAAGTAGTTTCTAACTTAGTTTTCTGATTTCTATTGGCGATCTAGTAAAACTTTCTCTTGGATTGTCGAGCTCTCGATAACTCTCTCTCTTTCTTAATTTACTTAGCTAGCTTCAGATTTCGGTAAGTCATTACTTACCTTTGCTTATGACGGAATCTAAGATGTGTGTCTTCTTGAAATGGAAGGTGATGAGTAAGCTTTATGATTATTCAAGTATGTCAAGTTTATATTATGCTTTTATGTGGAAATTCTATGTATGTATGAGTTTACAACTTCAATGCGAACACATGTTAGTATGCCTCTTGAATATTGTATGTGTTTAAGTATGTGAAGGGTTAAGCATGATTATGTAGTTAACATGTTCAACTAATTATGAAATATTTGGTGATTTTAGAGTATGTTCTAATGTGTTTAAATTGTGATTAGTTTAGAAAACTGTATTCGTAGTTGAGTATGGATTGAAATTATATGATACCTTATACTGTATTTTTATGCCATGGAATCATTCGGCTCTAATGTCCTTTGAATTATTCGACTCTAACGCCACCTGAAATTATTCAGCTTTAGCGTGACATGAATTGGATTATCTTTAATACCACTTGAAATTAATTGACTTTAATACCACTTGGAATTTATATAATAATGGAAATTCATTGTATTGATGGAAGTGAGTTAAGTGTTATTATGTGGGCATGATCTATGATTGGTTAAATTTTTAAATAAAATATTAATTATTTAAAGTGAAAGATCTTGAGTTGGAACTTGTACTATTCGGGATAGATATCCAAGTTAGGTTTGGTATTCACTTTGTACCATTCTGGTGCTTTTTTCTTCTATGATATCATGTGTCTTATAAGATCCAAAGAGGCCCTCTTCTCCTATATAGGTGTCTCGATATGTTTTATCCCTATAGAGGGGTATGCATACTTAAATGATTAGGTGTTCTATTAACTGGTGGTCTAGTTATGTTTTTGGATGGACCATCTAAAACTAATACCGTTCAAGTACTAAATTATTTGTTGCAATCTCTTTGAGTCTTTGTTCTTAAGATAATATAATCAAATAATTGTGATCACGATAATGAAATATAATAATGAACTATTTTGTTTGGTGAAATTATTTGCTTGCCATCTGCTAGTGAATATCTCCTTATGGTAGTTTATCCTCACAGCATAGATATTGTTTGAATTTTTGTTGAATAAATTTTAGCCTTACATCTAGTATGAGATAGATGGTAGACATTTATCTGGTATTAGGTGTAATGGTAATGTTCTCTGTTTTCTATTTTAGCTTTCGCATTATTCTCTTATATGAAAATTTTTAAGAGTGAATTTTAGAAGTGTTACAAGATAGCTGGTAGTATTAAGCATAGGCCTGCATAGGCAGCCACTTGGGGACTGTAGTCTATGCACCCCGCTTAATTACTATAATTAGTTATACATGTAAACCGATGAGGCTTAAGATACAATTTTTACCATTTATTTTGTATCATTAGCAATTGGGTTGGTTATAAATTATAACCCAGATCCATATCCTTAGTATGACTGTAATTCATTATATTTTATTGTAATGGATTAAATTATGTGTAATTAGTCAAGTTTCTAAGTAAGCCCAACCGACGGTTGTTAGAGTTAGGGTTGATTTGGCCTATATAAGATCCTTATTCCTTGGATTTTTTGCAGCTTGCGTCATGCAATCCTTTTCAAAATAAAATACTTGTTCTCTTGTTTTCTTCCGTCGAGTTGTACTCTCTCTCTGTCTCTCTCTCTTATTTGAATCCATCTCAACCACTGTTTGTTCATCAAATCAAGCCCTCAAATTTTTTTTATCTTCCCTTGATATTCTTCATTGGTTGATCTAGATCAAGTTTTCCGATCATATCCCATAAAAATCCGATGTTGTTTCCTTGTACTTCACTACATTTTCTCTAATCTCCATCTCAAAATCCATAAGTATTTATCTTTATATTTTGATTTTTATTGACCAATAATGTTTGCTTCTTCTTTTTTTGTAAGTTTCTCCTACTTTTCTCACAAGCATCATGGCATCTCACTTCCCCAACCTTGTAAAAAGGATTTGGATGGTGAAATTTTGTGATATTATAAGGAATAAATTTTATGTGGGCTTTATTTCTATTTAATAAATAAGAGGGGAGGGGGACAGTTTCTTAAAATAAATATGTTGGATATGGGTGACAGAGGTATGATCGAGTTTAGAAAATAAGGAAGGAGCTCTCGATCTAAATTCAACATGTTGTCGTCTCTCAAATTTTATGAACTTGTAGTTAAAAAGTAGTCATTGCCTATTAGGGGTCGTTTGCTATGCTAACATAATAAAATTAATGAACAAACAATTTCCGACTCATTATAATGTAAAATCATTTAATAGGCTACATGTGTATATGGTATATTTTATTTTCATAAATTTTCTACATTATATTTCATTCAAATATAAACTATTTGATATATTTAGTGTTTATTTATTTATTATTCATAGAAATTCAGTAAGGTCAAGTGCAGTTTATTAGCGTACAAATAACCTAGAATTCTATATATATATATATATACATACTTTTTATCATAAAATATTAGTGAAGCAAAATTTGAATGACATTCCGCGGTTGGGTTCTCAAGTCTCAACGGAAGCCCAGTCTCATAATCTTGGATCGCGGGACGTGGAAGTGGGCTCACAACACATGCCTTGACCATGAATCCGCCCAGCTAAAACATACCCATCTTCTTCGAGTGGTCCAATCATCCACCACCATCCATCATATCCCTGTTTGAGAGAGCTATGCTATGTTGGAGGCCGTGTGTTATGTGGCTTTTTCAACTTGAAGGTCCAAACGATTAAAAGCAGGCTTTGCACTGCAGGATGCGTTTCGGACGACCAAACCATCAGAACTGCACTATAAGCACAAACGTACGGTCCGGAATCTGCAACCTTTTCAGAGCGCTGAAAATATAGAGACAGCAGAAGCGGTCTTGAGTTCTGCCGATTATTTTCAGCTACGTTGAGTCGATTCAGCAGTTGATGTCATCTCCGAACATAACTAAAAGCCCAAAAAGACCCTGCCTCTTCTGGAACTGGAGCACCCACCCGCCCAGAGCAAGAAAGAACACAAGCAGAAAGGAGTCTCAAATCAGGTGTCGTTTTTCCTTCTCTTCATTTCTTTCGGATGTTATTCTAGCTCATTTGAGTGTTCCCTGTTCTTGGGATGCAGTTAAAACGTCGGTTGTAGGTTAGTATTTCATTCAAAGTTGCATCTTGTGAGCAGCTTTGCTCCGTGAGGGCGGGTATGAAATCAACCTTGTATATATAATGTACAGCATTGAGTGTTTTATCAGTATGAGCATCTTTCCTACGGATCTACACAAGTATTCAAAAATCAATGAGCCAGCCTAGGAGACCAGGAACAGAGAGGGGGTGGGGGGCATACGTACAACGATAATCTGGATACAGAGGGGGATGAAACACCTTAGGCATCAAGCAGCTTGATCTGGGTGCCCCTCTTGGAGATCGAGTACTCGTAAGCACGCATCAATCTCTTACGGAATCTTCTGAGATCCAACTTCACATTCTGATTATCCAAATACGTCTTCTTAACGAACTCCCACCCTTTCTTAGCCACACTATCAGGGTCTGTCAGTACAGGATCCTCTTTTCCATAATCATCGTACAACGAGCTCTCCCTCGGGGCGATCTTGTATGGGATATACTTCAAACCGAGCTTCTTAGCCGGCTCACCATAATAAGTCTCGGCTGCCCATTCGGTTCCAAGAGGGATGACTTGAATGAACACACAGCCAGGTTTCATGAACAGGAAGTGTGTCATGGCAGCACCATGGGTGCCGATCATGGCATCGCTGGAATTCAATGCCCTATAGATCTTGGCCAGCTCCGTGGTTCGATCAGGCCGTAGTACTTGGACTTGAAAACCGATTCCCTCGGCTAATTTCACCAGCTGATCCTCATTGGTTATCGCCCTCGATCCATTCCTAGACAAAATGACCAACTTTGGCTTCTCTGCTGCCCCCTTCTTCTCTGATTTAAGCAAAGAAACCGATGATGCTGACGGTGAGGATGGCACCGACGACGGAGACATGACAAGCTTCTGTTGCTCTTCCCTCTCTTCGCCATGAATCAAGTCCCTGATACGTGGCCGGTAGGCTCGATCCAAGACGGCTCGAAAGTCTCTGATGGTCTTCTTTCCTCGCATCAACGAGGAATTCACGGTCAGCTCATCGTGGATTCTCAAACCGACAATCGCTTCCGGAAAGCAATGCGTTCTTTTATCTCCATTGTAGTCGACGGGCGGAAAATCGGACAGACGGGAAAGGATATCGCCATACTTGGTAAACCACCAACTATGGTATTCCACTACGACAAAGACAACCTTCCTCTTAAAGTGCTGGGACGTGATGTACAATGGAATTATACCGTCGTTGAACTCGTGGTATACGTTCCCCGTGTACCCACCGGTCGAGAAGAACACCGCAGGAACATCATGAACAACGTCACACGTATGCCTGGAGCCCAAATGTTCCTGCTTCGACACGAGGTCTAGTTCGTCGATCGTGCTCATTGTATTAGCCTCCCATTTTCTAGTATACGGCTTGATCTTCTCGCGGTGTAGTTCTTTCGTGTCATGGTCTTCTTCTCCTCCTGGTACTGTTAGACCAGGAGGAGCATTAGTAAGGCCTTTTCTTGAATTGAAACTGCTACTCCGAATATCACTCCTGGGGGTGGTATAAAGGAATACTGAAGACGAAGAAGCGTGTGTCCTAATGTCACCCTTCATGAAACAAATATCTGTACGGATACTACTCCTATCACAGCATATCGTTCCTGTAAAAATCATATGAAGACATACGAGAACGGGACACAATCAGACTGAAATTCATAAATATTCTTTACACAGATACCAAGAGGAGTCCTAAAGATATGTACGTTCTTGTTCTCGTTCTTATGTTTCCAATAATAAGATTCTGATTATACTAAAGGCATAGTGAATGCATCAAATGAAATATATCTCTCTTATATTGAGTAATAGTAGGAGGGTCAAAATACATTCATTCATCAAAATAAAAATCAATCCTTTAAGTGACGATTAGTGCCCTCTAAAATTAAAATGGACTTGACTTTGGGAACTATTAAGTAGATTTGAAGTAAAAGAGGAGGCGGGGAAACTAACCATTGGAGATTGAGGAGCAGGGCAGAGCATATGAATTCAAGACTCCATTTTCAGCTCCAAATGAATCTGTGAAAAAAAATATTATTAATTTTAACCCAAAAAAACGACAAAAAAAAAAACTGCAAGCGATCCAAATCAAGACCATGAGATAGAATCGAAGGGAAAAAAAATAGATAGGGGACTTACAAATGAGAGAGATGGCAGAGGATGAACAGAAGCCAAGAAGCCAAGAAGCCCAAATCAAACTAGAGAGAAGAAGAAGAAGAAGAAGAAGGGAGAGAAAAAGAAGCCTAGCAGGCCTCGTGGCAGAGGCAGTAGCTCTCTTGTAGTAATAATATCCTTTATTTACAAATTTACCACCATGACCGAACCCATAAACTAGCTGCTGTGTCTGCAAATCTCCTTCATCACCTTCCCCAATAATACCATTCACTGCTTCTCTTCCTCCTCCTTCTCCTTTCCTCAATTGATGGTAATACCTCTGGTAATGAACCATTTCCTAACTCCAGCAACCCCAAAAGTCCTTCGCTCCTTTTCACAATTAAAGCTTATTACTATATATTCAAGGAGTGAGGAGAGAGGAAAAAAACAGAGGAAGGAGGAAGGGTATCAGCTTTATGGACAGTTTGCAGTATAACTTGCTTTGCTATGATTTGAATAGACTCTATCTCTGGAAAATGAGTCTTGATGCAGACGAGTAGGAAGAAAACTTGGTTTCAGAAGATTTCTGGGTTTTTTTTTCTCGACTCTGCCCGAACTTCAAAACGTATGGCTCCGCTAAGAAAATAAGGGACAGATTCTTATAGATATAACAACTCAAAATTATTATTATTATTACTTGGCAGCTGGGATCTTGAGACTTGAGACCGCGAGACAAGTATACAACACGGAGGAGAAAGAAGGAGTGAATGGAAGGAAAAATAGTCAGACAAATGGAGCTGCGGCCTTTCTTGTTGATGACGATGGAGGCCAGGAGAGGACAGTGGGCGAGTTTATGGCTGCTCGAATTTAGGCAGCGTTTGTAGTCAAGTCAAAAACCACGAAGGCGCGTCTATTCAGTCATTACTCATTACCCATTAAACGGCAATCTCTTCTTTTCCTTCTTTCTCTCCGTCTTCCTTCGGCCTGTTGCCAGCTGTCACAAGTAATAAGAAAATAAGTGCCTCGGCATTTTTTTTTAATATGAATGAACTATAGCTGATATTAAAAATATAATTAAGATTATATCAACTATAATGCTATGTCATACGTGATTTATTTATTTTTTGACGAAATACGTATTTTTTATATGAACTTTCTCATTTGTCCTTTTTATATATTAACGATGAAGAATTTCATTGTAACATATATATACTTATAGAAATCGATAGATATTATTTAATTTTTCATCTATTAGGAGCACATAAACAAAGTAATAACATTTAATATCTTATAATTCATACGTTGATTGATTGGGTTTTGCTTTGTGGAAAGATGGATCAAGACATAAATTTAAAATTACGAGAAACTATCTCTTTTGGCCCCATATGTGGAAACAAAGGTTGTTGGACATGATTTAACCATTATTTTAAGCTATTTATCAAAAATAATTATTTATTTAAAAAATAGCCTAATTTTTTAAATAAATAGTTATTTTATGTAATTACTCTTAGTCAGTAAATTCAAACAAATCCTTAATTGACAAAAATAGAGGACAGGAGATTAGGATAATTGCTTGTGGGGAGGCTGCATATGAAGAAGGTTATTAATATTTGATCATTCAAAACTACCATGCTACTAGCTTACTAGCATGGAAGGTTAATAGAGAATTGGAGATCAGAGAAGTTGAGCTCAACCTTTTTTGTGCTTGAATTTGATAGAAAACAGTAGGTAAGTTGGGTCTTAAATAATGGTTTATGGCATTTCGACCATCATATTCTTATGTTGGGTGTCATGTAATTAGATGTTCAACTATCGAGCAAGCCTTTTGATACAATACCTTGCTAAGTTGGAGTGTATGATCTCCTATTTAATAGTAGATCCAAACACTACAGGTCTCTTTTGGAAATCAAATAAGAAAATGCATTGAAATTGATGATGATATTACTATTGGCTAGATTAGGGCGCTTCGGATTAAGGTAAGGATTAAGGTCAATAAGGCACTGCTACAAAACTTGAAGATTTGGTCTGTACAAAGGGTTATTGTGACTATTAGATTGAAATATGAAAAGTTTCCTAATTATTGTTATGTGTGTGGCCTAATTGGTCATATTGAAAAAGAATGTGGCATGTTTAAGGAAGGTAGTGTGAATAAGGATGGTAGGTGGTTCGGCACGGTCTTCAAGCATTTCCATGGAAAAAGGATAGGTAAAAGAGAAAGCAAAGACAAGTATATTTAGAGGAACAAGCACGATGTCCCTAATAAAAGTAATTATTTGAGGCTAATGTCAGAGGAGAATATAATTGTTGGTATGGTGTCTGGCTCCTCCCATCACTCTAGCCATGCACTTGAAACAGGGGGACGAAATGGGGACTCTTATTCAAGGAACAACATAATAGTTATTTGGCAGTTAATATTTGATGAAGGCGAGAATGTAGGAACTATGACAGACTAGGCACGGGGAGGGCCTCCCAAGCAAAGGAGGTAATAACTACAACCTTTGAGGGAAACTTGGAAGATACACCAAAGACCTTTGATATAATTTGGGGTCATGGAAGGAAGACTAGGAGAGAAATGGGAAATAACTATGAATTATTAGATCTAGAGCAAGAGTTGTCATGAGGAATATTAAGGAGAAAGGCTCGGTTGGGACTCTAGCAATCTTACTAGGTTTAGCCCCTACATTAGATTGCGCTAAAGGCAAAACAAAAGGAATGTAGGAGACCACCACAACTAATGTTACCATTTTGAACAGGTGGGACAAGCTTTAGAAAAGATCCACTAAGATGCATAGATGTATACGATATTTTTGAACTTTAGGGTATTCAGCAACCTATATGTAGTTCAACAACTCTATGTTCTAGTTTAAGGTGAACATCCTAGTTTACTTTTTCTTGTGGAAACTCACCTTGATTATGTTGAGTTTAATAGAATAAAAAGTACATTTATCAATTATAATGTTGTAGTAGTAGATAGTGCAACTCGTAGTGGTGGTATTACTCTATTTTGGAAAAAAGAATACGATGTGTGCTTGATGCCTATGTTTATGCACCGCATAGACTTTAAGATGGTGGATGTGTTTCACACAGGGGAGTGGAGACTCACCTAATTTTATGGGTGCCCCAAAATAGCTCATAGGCATTGTTCTCGGGATCTCCTCATACTCCTTAAGGATTAGAGTTGCCTTCCATGGATTGTGGCAAGTGATTTCAATGAGATTATGTTCCACCATGAAAAGAATGTTGGGTCTCCTAGGAAGGAAAAATAACTTACCCATTTTCAAGAAGTGATAAATGATTGTCAATTAACTCGTTTGGGTTTTAGAGGCTACTAATTCACCTTTGATAATGGTAGAAGTCTTCTCTAGATAAAGTTATGGACACCAAGGAATAGATTGAGTTATTCCCATAAATTTATAGTGGACCATCTTGACCACACTTGGTCTAACCATGCCCCAATATATATATATATATTCCCTAGCAATGGAAGTGATCCAAAGGGCTCGACCTTTTCATTTCAAGTAAATGTGGAATACTCACCCTGAACGTGAAGGCATTATTACTAAGAGTTGGTGAGGTACTAACGTCGACAGGGAGTTGAGCATTGTGTAGAGAGTGAAGTGGCTATGTAAAATGACTATAATTGGGATAAACATGTTTGGCAGTGTGTGTATGAACACTAGAGAGGCTCATGAACATCTAAAAGAGCTTAATGGCCCTAACCTTAATTAATGATAGGTAGATAGGAGATGATTCTAGGTGTATGAGTTGGAGAGATGACTTAAGTAAGGGGAACTTGTGTGGCCGTAGAGAGCCAAAGAAAATAATGTCAAGGAGGGAGACGAGAACAAATCATTTCTTTTTATAGACGAGCTTATTTGCATAGGAAAAGTAATAGATTCTGTGGATAATTTAATAAGAATGGGGTATGTTAAACTAGGCATAAGGGTATAGAGGATATAGCTCTATTGGGAATTGAAAGATGAATCATTGATGAAATGAACAACCTTCTTACCTAGATGTTCATGACACAAGAGGTGAAATAGCCTTTAATCAAAAGCATCCGACCAAATCACCAAGTTCGGGCTATATATGTGTACCATTCTTCTAGAATTTTGGCACATTATTGGATCGGATATAGTATCACAAGTGTTGTGGGTCCTCGAGAAATAATACATGCCAAATGGTATGAACCATACATTTATAGCTGTAATACCATAATTTTAGAACTTGAGTCACCTGACTACACTACAATTGATTGACTTGTGTAATGTCACATGTTAGTGCCCAATATAATGACTAGTAAAATGAAATAGATTATGCAAAATATCATATACAATAGTTAAAGTGCACTTGTGGGAGACAAGTTGATCAATAACAATGCTATATTGTAATTTAAGATGCTGCACACTATAAAATGCCAAAAAAAAGGGTTGGACAAGTCATGTAGTTTTAAAAATGGACATGAGTAAAGCATATTACTAGGGTTGAGTGGTGCTTTGTAGAAGTTGTAATGATCAGAATGGGGTTTAGCACTTAGTAGGCTAGTCTTGCCTAAAATTGCGTATCTACAATATCCTTCTTGATTCTAGTTAGTGGAAAGCTGACAAAAAAGTTTATACCTCAAAGTGGACTGAGATAGGGCAACCCATTATCCCCATATTTGTTCATTATTTGCGCAAAAGCGCTATCTGCCTTAATACAAACATGTGTTAAAGGCCAACTACCTTATGGTATAAAGTTTGCCATATTAGCACCAAATACGTCTCAATTGCCATTTATGGATGATAACATGGTTTTCTGAAGGTCTACGATGGAAGAATCAAGGATGTGGAAACAAATCTTGCAAAGTTATAAACATGATTCTGGTTAATGCATTAATTATGTGAAGTCCGAAATTATTTTCATCCACTTCATCTCATAAGACAGAAGATATCATATTCATAATATCTTTAGGTTAAAGATCTAAAGCGATTAAGTAAATACTTGTCCTTACCCATGTGTATTGAGAGCTTTAAAAAAGTTATTTTTAGATCTATTAAATACCATATCCAAAGTAGGCTAGAGAGCCGAAGTTGTTCAAAAGTCTTGTTGATATTAATAGCTGTATTCTATGTTTTTTTAACATGTTTATTCACTGAAACTTAAATGATATGTGTAAAAAACAATTAATACAACCATATAAAAAAGAAATCAGATATACTCATTGTGTCGATAGAAATTTTAAATTTAGTTTACGGTGACATAAACTAGTAATAATTATATGTTTTAGACATATATGTTTTTATATTCAAAGTAACTTATGAAGAATAAGGTTACGTTCTCAATAATTATGAGATTAGATCATATAAGTTCAAAAAAATATTGATAATAATAAAATAATATAAAAATCATGATAATGATGAAGATGAATATGATGATGATAATAATAATATAGTAATAAAAATAATAGCGATGATACCAATCATAATAAACGAATAATAATAATAATAATTTACTATATTTGTATTGAAAAATATGTAGCCATGTCTTTGAAGGATGAAATTTAACTATTAATTTTTTTCAAAATATAATATATCATGCTATAAAAATATAATAACGATTTTTATGTTAAAAAATATTTTTATAGTATTATTAATATATATTAAAATATATTAATAATAAAAATTTATCCTCAAAAAATATAATCATGTTATTTTTAATATAGATACTGTAGTTTATTAAAATCGAATTTAAATTAGATTGGAACAAATTAGATCCAATAAGATTCATATAAATTCATTATTATAGTAACGGAAAATATTCCTTATCTAAACAAAGAGACGTCCGACGGACCAGAACTACCTAGAGTAACCTCGTCTACGCGCTATACGTTGCGTGTACATATAAAACAGTGGATTCTATTAGATTAAGAAAATGACGTCACATGACCAAACGCCCAGGCATGCCTCACGCGTCTAGTTAGAGAAGTATGTCCTAGAAAGTTCGAAATATTATAGTTCAAATAATAAATCTATTGAGAAACTGTAATTTTTTAATTTAATTTTTATGATATAACTACTAAAAAAACAAATCATACATATTACTATGCTTTTCAATAGTTACTTTGGTGATTTATCCAAGTAAAAAAAAGTAAGTATATGCTGTGCGTGTGATGCACGGAACGACATTTAGTCATCCATATTACTTAATATATATATAAGAAGATATTTGTGTGGCATCACTACATAAATATCTTATATGACACATTCATGTCCATAATCAAATTTACTTACTTTGGTAGTTAAATCAAAAATAAATACATAAGTTAATTTTATAAAAATTATAAAAACGGTGTTGATATAGTATCATAGGCTAATTTTTTTATAAACCTTTTTTTTACTTATAAATGTATTTAAATTCGTTTTTACTATTGCTCTAAATATGTTTTGTACCATTTTAGATTCTTTGGGCATTAGCTAATCCAATAATTAATTTTGCAATTTTTCAGAAAAAAAATGCTAACTTGGTACCTTCCGCCAATCATAAAAGCATTCCCGCTGTATTCGATGGATATATTATTCATATGGAATGTGAATGAAATATCCAAACGACGTTGGCTTCGGCATAGTGCATACACATGCTCGGTCTTTATCTGTCTTAATTCTGACAATCTTTTTTCTATAGTACTGATTCATCCCTGGCTTTTTGCGAGATTCATGACGTCGTCTGGCAGAGTTAAATTCATAGTACTATTGTTTAGTGATTTAGGCATAAAAAATAAAGTCTAAATAAATAGGGAGCTGGGAAAGAGGCATCAGTCAGCATCTAAGTCTGTGCCCGGTAAAACAATATATCATTTAAAATTGGAAAATTGGGCGTCAGCCGTGTTCTCTTAAAATATTTGCCCACCACACATCTAATCTGGGTTAGGTGTTTTTTTTTTTGGTATCACCTCGGCCGCTATTTTATACTCATAATACATCCGATTTGTTATCATCTAAACTAATTAATGAATGACTATCCTCTTTAGTTTAAAATAAATTATTGTTAATTCGGGCTTTTAAAAAATTATATGAAAAATTTTATTTTATTTTTTTTATAAATAGATATCCATATTTATATACTTTTAACATAAGCAAAATATTATATAAACTATTTTTACATTTTATTCTCTATAAATTAGATACTAGAAAAATTTTGGAATAGGAAAATATATATTCTAGAATGTAACTACATAGATTATCGGATAGAGTTATATAAACCGCTCTAGTTAATTATAAACTATATTTTTATCACAGAGTTTTTATAACTTAGATACGAGATAAACTCTAAAATAATAAAATATAGACTTTAGGATATGATTGAATGAAGTCTTATGTTGTATGGTATAAACTCTATTGGTTAATTATAAACAATACTATTATCCTTTAGTTGTTAGCATTTATTTATGACATAATCTCTAGGGATATAACTAGATAGGCTTCAAGGTACGTAGTATAATATAAACTCACTATATTATTATCCGACTGTTTTTGTAACTCGTATATAAAATATATTCCTTAATAATAAAAGATATACCGTAAAGTATAACTAGATATATTTATTATTTTAAACTAACCATCAAACAAGAGCTTGTTATTGCCTTAGAAATATCAAATATCAAATACACTTGAAACAGAATACTATTAAAAGACAACTTACTTTAAATAAATTCAGCTAACCGAATTTCCCCCTTTAAAATTCTATATATCCACCTTGTAAGACTCAAATGCGTTAGCTTGGAGATAATAAAATCATAAAAAATTAGTTTTTTTTCTTTCTTTTTTAATCTTCTTTACATAATAATCCAAAGTCATTGTTACTACAAGGGCAATCAACATTTTTTATTTATAAAACATGCTTCCGGCCACTTTTGACCAGTAAACGCATGATGGATGATGATACCTTTTTTTTTATATGATATTATTACTGTTTCTCCATCATTATGCATTTGTTTTAGGAATGGTTATAATTTTCTGGTCTAAGTGTGACGTCAATTAATTAGGGTATTAATATTTTCTTACAAACTAGGCCAACTGTGTTACGGAAGACATTAAAAGATGAGGTATTTTTCAAATGTACTAGTCTCGTTGCTTATGAAAAGCAAATATGTATACGATAACAACAAGTGTGTAATACCGAGTGCTATTTTTTATATCGTGCTACTTTGCTTGACGAAAGGGAAAACTGAAATGAAATACAGCGGTATTTGACAACGTATATATATATATATATATGAATTATTCATTCTCGGTCGCGTTACGTTGGAGGTAGTGAAAAGATCAATTAATGAAAAAGAATCATATGTAGCCGCAATCAATCGGAGGGATGGGATCGACTGTTTCCGTCGAACAATGTTCTTACTTACTAGCCCGAAGTTATAGATACCTTTATCCACTCGCTAAGATAGCACACTGATGAATGATCTCCTTTCGTTTAGGCGTAAGATTCGTTAGTAAGCTACCGGTCTCCCTTTTTGGAGACACTCAGCCCGAACTCACTGCGCCGATTGGTAAAAGCTGGGTTTCGGATATCGGTAGTAGTAGTAATTAGCGGAAGGCGGAGCCCGTCTCAGATTGGAATGTGCGATCGAAAAAGGTGAGAAAATATATAAAAGCTGCCGAATTAAGGTGCCGTGTCTTCGTGCCGCTAAAACCCTGAAAATGACCTCGGCCCGAGGTCCGTGGATTCGTAATTGGTTTCGGATCGAGTACTTCCGCCGCGTTCTTTGTACATAATATTCGGTTCTGAAAATGGTAAACCGTCGGGCATTATTGATGGGGGAAAGAACCCAAAAAAGAAAAAAGAAAGACGATTGCATATAATTTAATAGTAATTGGCGGGGACATGACATGAGAGAGAGAGCATATGAATTCTATCCCCATCTTGTTGTCCCAGTTTCTTGGAATTCGGATTAAGCTCTCTCTCTCTCTCTCTCTCGCTCTCTCTGAACGCGGCATTTAAATTAACTGGAAAGAGGCAGCAGAAGCATGTGAGCCTATGGTTCTGGTGCTAGAGCTCTGCACTACTAAGCTAAGACTGTTCTGTTCTGTGCAATTATTAAACTAGTTTATTTTAGTTTTTATACTACTACTATTATTTACAACGACTGCATTTTATTCTTTTCTTTTAAAAAAAAAAAATAAAAATAAAAAATCTTCCTATACAGTACACTACTGCAAAGATAAAAAAAAATCAACTTAAAAGAGGTACAATTTTAGAACATCGACTCACACAAGAGATAAAGCTGCCGTCCGTCGAGCATATAAATAGTAGCTTTGTCCCGCGCAATGGCCCTCGATTTTGGCCCCCTCGAAAGCCCAAATTTTTTAATCTCACCCGCAAACTTAAAATCAGAATCCCTTTTTCTTCCACCATTATAAACGGTATAAGAGGCCAGTTAATAATATTTGCCACAATCCCCACATCCCTCCTCCCAAGCTGGCACGCTCTCCCGTCCCAGTCCGGTCACATGCCGCAATGTTCAGAGATCCAACCCCTTCCACGTCTCGTCGTTAATGGCGGTTAATATATGGCTAAGAAGCCTTTTAATGGCGTTTAATAACCATTCCACGTTTAATAATATGGCTGCTCATAACTCATAAGCCCTCTAATCTCGTCGCTTTTTTTTTTCCCCCCTTTTATTTCCGGTCCGACAATGGTAGTCAGGCCAAATTAACCCCCTTCTACGGGCCCCTGATTTCGGCACCATTTCTCTCACTTTTATTGTCACTCTTTTCTTATTGCGGTACTCTTCTCTTCTTAGGCCTCCGCCCCTGACTTTTGCGCGATTCCGCCATTCCGGGTTCTCGTAATCTCCCGTGACTGAATCATGAAATTTGTTTTCGCTAAAAATATTCATTAAATGGTTTTAATTAATTTTATTTTGATCCTAATCGTACCCATCTTCGCTCTACGTTTGTACTCTACTTATTGTTGATCGAATTTATGTCTGATCCCTTTTCACTTGACGCAATGATTAAAGGGATGCCGCATTTTTTTCCCCGAAGGTTTCCGGTTCGGATAACAAGAATATTGGATATTTAACAACTAAAAAAACAGAGTGGAGGAAGTTGAAATTGACTTCCGTAAATGATCTATCGCTCGTTTACAAACTCCTCCTGTTTAAAAACCAAAATAGCACGAATATAGTATTCATTTATTCATAAAATTAATCAACTGCATAAAAATAAACAAAAAGCTAGAGGTGAATAAATTATTGTTTAAAAATAAAGGGAGCAAGCAACTGATATGAATAGTTCGGTTCTGAAGTCCATTCGCTCATACCCCATTATCCAATTGCATCCCCCGGCTACTCGTGCGGTAGTGCAAAGTGCCGCGCCAAATTTGGGCTGAACTTATGCTGGACTCGATGGGCCGATTTACTCCACTTCTTGGGTTTTCTTTCCCCGTTCCTCTCTTTCGGTTACCGTCGGGAGAGGGGAGCACAATAATTGAGCAAAACTAGCTTATAACTAGGCCCGAGTACCGTATTACCCCCCCCCCCACCACACCGGGGGAATCCAATATTATTGTTCCTTCTAGAGCTGAGCCGGTAAAAGTTGGCCCGACCCGTCCAATTCGATCCGACATTGATCCGATTCAATACTGACCCGATAAAAATAAATCCGACCCAACCCGATCCCAACACATGACTCGTCATTGACCCGACCCTATAGCGCCCGACCAGTCATTGACCTGACCCGACTCCGTATTAACCCGACTCGCTTTGAGCCGACCCGACAGTCACCCGATCTGACCCAATATTAACCTGATCAGACCTCAAACTATATTATAATAATAATAATAAATTACACATATTTTATTATTCATTTAAAGCTTTTAAAAATATAGTATTTTATAAATTGTACTTATTTTTCATAATTTTAACCTAGACATTCTTATTTATTAATGATATCCTAATAAGATATATTATTAATAAATAAAAACCCAAAATATAAAAAAGGCAAACATCCAGTTGTAAGCCTGTAAAATAATTTTCAAAAAGTGTTCCATTACATCCACTAATCCACCTATTTGAAGAAACTCTTAATAGAAGAGCATAATAGTGTCCTTTATCAATTATCAGTAATCACCCACAAAATCCAACAAATAATAACTATGCTCCGTATTAAGATTATCTCACGTTACAACCCTAAATTTAAAGTTTTAGTTATATTTTTTTCTTTTAATATTATTAATTTAGTTTAAATATAATATATTTACAAGAGTATCTCACGTTATAACCCTAAAATTATCTTTTTTTTTAAGTAATCAAATATTTTAAGCAATCAAATAAATATAGTATATGATAAAAATCTAATATTTTTACTTGTAAAATTTATAAATGTTTAAAGCAATCAAATATAATACTATTAAAACTTTTAAATATCTTTATTATTTACCTTTGTATAAATAAAACACATATAATATTCTTATTTTATTTATCTTTACTAGTGATCTTATGATTGTATTGTATATAATATTTACAATGTAATAAATAATAATTATACATTGTATATTCTTGTTATGCTCACCTTTATTTTATAAAATTATCTTTTTTTTTATGTAATCAAATATTTTAAGCAATCAAATAAATATAATATATGATAAATATCTAATATTTTTACTTGTAAAATTTATAAATGTTTAAAGCAATCAAATATAATACTATTAAAACTTTTAAATATCTTTATTATTTACCTTTGTATAAATAAAACACATATAATATTCTTATTTTATTTATCTTTACTAGTGATCTTATGATTGTATTGTATATAATATTTACAATGTAATAAATAATAATTATACATTGTATATTCTTGTTATGCTCACCTTTATTTTATAAAATTATCTTTTTTTTTATGTAATCAAATATTTTAAGCAATAAAATAAATATAATATATGATAAATATCTAATATTTTTACTTGTAAAATTTATAAATGTTTAAAGCAATCAAATATAATACTATTAAAACTTTTAAATATCTTTATTATTTACCTTTGTATAAATAAAACACATATAATATTCTTATTTTATTTATCTTTACTAGTGATCTTATGATTGTATTGTATATAATATTTACAATGTAATAAATAATAATTATACATTGTATATTCTTGTTATGCTCACCTTTATTTTATAAAATTATCTTTTTTTTTATGTAATCAAATATTTTAAGCAATCAAATAAATATAATATATGATAAATATCTAATATTTTTACTTGTAAAATTTATAAATGTTTAAAGCAATCAAATATAATACTATTAAAACTTTTAAATATCTTTATTATTTACCTTTGTATAAATAAAACACATATAATATTCTTATTTTATTTATCTTTACTAGTGATCTTATGATTGTATTGTATATAATATTTACAATGTAATAAATAATAATTATACATTGTATATTCTTGTTATGCTCACCTTTATTTTATAAAATTATCTTTTTTTATGTAATCAAATATTTTAAGCAATCAAATAAATATAATATATGATAAATATCTAATATTTTTACTTGTAAAATTTATAAATGTTTAAAGCAATCAAATATAATATTTTTAAAACTTATAAATATCTTTATTATTTACCTTTATAAAAATAAAACACATATAATATTCTTAGTTCATTTATCTTTACTAGTGATCTTATGATTGTATCTAATATATACAATATAATAAATGATAATTATACATTGTATAGTCTTGTTTTAATCATATTTATTTTATAAAACCATCTTTTCTAAAGTAATTAAATATTTTAAGTTATCAAATAAATTATAATCAATGATAAATATCTTTGTTTGATTCAAAGCGCAATATTTTTGTTATTAAAATTTATAAATATCTTTACTATTTATTTATGAAAGTAAAGCGCATTTAATATTTTTAATTATTTTATCTGCAATATTAATCTTATGATTGTTTGTCTCTAATATTTATGATTTATGAAATGATAATTACTTGGACTCAAATATGAGTAAACCCATCAAAACTCAACCCGACCCGACCCATTAAGTTAACCTATAACTAATTGAATCCAACCCGTCAAATTGTATGAAATGACCCCACCCATCAACTTAACTCAAAGTAACTCGGACATAACTAACCTGTCATATTACATGAAATGACATGAACGGGTCGAAGCCACCTACTCATGTGAACTAGAAAATGACCCGAAACCAATCCGACCCTACCAGTCAAGTTAACCTGAAATTATCCGAATCCGAATTTTTGTAACCGGAACGGCCGGACCCGACCCGACAAATTAACTTGAAATGACCCAACCCGAAACCAACCCGACCCGACAAATTGACCCGAAATGACCAGACCCGCTATGACCCGACCCGATTGCCACCTCTGGTTTCTTCTATTAGGCTAGGGATGGAGTTGGTAACGTAGCAGCAATGCTGCACCCTGCTGCTATCTGCTTAACATCACTGCCCTCCGTTTGGAAAAGTTCCAATGTCATGTATATTGTGTTTTCTATGCCAGTCTCTCCATCAACTTGATGTGTAAATGGTCTGATCATCTTGGTTGGTAGGGATGTTCAAATGGATTGTCATGATTTAATCAAACCCATAATATCTTAGCTCATATAAGGATATGACTATACGTTGACCAGTGCATCAGCTGTACATATAACACCAAGCGATATAACTATGTGTGGTTGGCACTACTGTGTAACATAATAATGCCAAGAGTAATGAAGCTGCACAGTCTAGTCATGGGAGATCGGCACAACCATGCAACGATTATTGCTCCATGATCTCGATTCTTCCACGATCTATTCCATTTCAATATATGATTTTTATCTAGATTTTGGAGACAAGATAGGGGCTATTATTTTTTTTCTCCATTTTTCTCTAGAGGAGAGGCTCCATCTTTGTACCTTTAATTCCTTGATTCAAATCTTGGTTTTAGTTTTAATTATAGTTGGCGTATTCATCTTTGACAGCATATTCCAACATTATTAATCTAAAGTTCTATCTTTATATCATTCTCTTATTATTTATTATGTTTGGTGTTATTTATGTTCTTGCATTTGATTGCAATTATGAGCGAGTATATTTCTTTTTTAGGATTGGACAAAGTCTAAATTGTTAATAGTTTGACTTACATTCTGATTGCTTGAATTCATGAATTCAATTGTTATTTCTATTATTATGGTTGAGTGGCTTGATCAATGACTTGACAACACATAGGTTTTTAATTAAAAAAACTAAAAGGTGAAGATTAATAACTGAAAATCTAACCATTGAATGTGAGAATTGAACCACGAAAGTAGGTTAGAGTCTCTTGGGGGTCATATTGATCTAACATAGAACATAATGTAATTAATTTGATTTAATACCATAAAATCAGTTTATTAAATTGGATTAGGTATACCTCTTAGACGTTGAAATAGGCTATAATTTAATTTAGGTTATTTCACCCACTTGGATTAAAGTAATTGTTTGTCAATTAAATTGATTATTCATTAATTACTGATGACACTCTAATCCTAGGCTTCTAATTAGATTTTTACTATCATTAGCATTGCTAGTAGGTTTTATTTTATTAGTCATTTTCATCTCTCCAAATTTAATTTATCTAGATAGATAAAATAGTGAAGATCAATACTCAACAATAAAGTCCCTATGGGATACAACCTTTGCATGGTATAATAAGCCTATGCTGATGCATATGAAATACAAATTGGATCATACTAAGGAAGATGATGGATTAGGATAATTATCACCAAAATTAAAAAAATAGAAAAAAAAGGTTGAAGAAGAGGAAAATATGTACTTAATTATCTCTTAAATTCATATACTCATAATCACCATCTAAGGTATTCAACTCTTTAAATAAATAAAGCAAAATTTTGAGGATAAAATCAGTCAATCTCTTCACTCAAGTTTAAAAATTCATCTCGCCAAAAGGGAGGAAAACATGAGGCAACCAATTATGATCTTCAAAAGCCCTAGTTCGCTCCCTGAAACCCTAGTACTTCTCCTTTCTTTCATGTCACCCCTCAACACCCAAATACTTTTTTTCTCACTTAGCTCACTTTTATTCCCCATTTTAACTATTTCCATTAGTTTTTCCCTCCTTGCACACTTCTCTCACTTAGGGTTTCTTCCCAAAACCCTAGTCAAATCTCCTATGCATTCTTACACCAACCCACGTACTATTTTTTACATACAGACTCCAATTACTCTAACAAGTCTTTCCCTACCTTACTTAATCCTCAAGTCAACTTTTCCCACGTAAAAGTCATCCCCATGCAAAGGCTAACCATTCCATGCAAACTTTAGACTCTCCATACACGCTTTGGTCCATTCCCTTAATTTAACCCCATTATTCCTCTTTTTATCCACCCATAGGTCATAAGATATTTAGGCCATCATTACCATTTTCTAGTCAACTTACTTTCCTCACTCTTTTTCATTTATCTCACAATTGTGATCATACTACTTAGAATCCCCTATCATGCATGTCGTGAGGGGCAATATTACACATGCATAATTTAAGTACAAGTAATAATATAACATTACACATATCATAAAAAAAACATACAACTTACCTAAGCTCCATGCTTAGCAAGTTGCGCTACAAGATCAAGATACATAATATATAAAGCACACACATCAAATCAACACACATATCACATTCTCACACACAAAAGGCCTTAACCATATCCTTACCTAATATGACATCAGACTTGGAGCATGCTCCTACACCTCCTTAGGGTTTTAACTTGGTTCACCTATAGAGGAAATTACTTGGGTTTAACTTTCCTCTAACCAAAATTATCATTATTTCCTGCCTACCTTTATCATAGTCTAATATTAGGGTTAATAATAATAATAATAGTAGTTTTATAAGTAAAAGTAAGGGTATTATTCTTAAAGTAGCTAATCATGCTACAACTAGTCAAAATAGGTCTCGGTAGTTATATTGGTTCATGCTAAAGTATTATTAGTAGTATTTATATTACTAAAGATAATAACTTTAATTATTAAGATAATAAATTTAATAATAATAATAATAATAATAATAATAATATTAGTGATAATACTAATAATAACCCAAATCATAATAATAATAGTAGTAGTATTAGTAATACTAAAATAGTAACAGTAATGATACTAATAATACTAATAATAATGCTAATAGTAATTAATAGCAACATTAGTGATATAGGTGATAATAACGATAATGATAAAATAAATAAATAATAGTAATAGTAGTAATAGTTTGAATCTTAATAATGATAATAATAATAATAAGGGTTCTAATAATAATAATAATAACATTAGTGATAATAGGGCCAAAGTTATAATAATAATACTTCAAATCTTAGTAATAATAATGATAGGGTTTCGAATAATCATATTAATAATAGCATTGGTAATAATAGTTCCTAATTTAATAATAATAATAATAATAATAATAATAATGGTTTGAATCTTAATAATAATAATAATACTAAAGTCATAATAATACTAACACCACCACCACCAATAATACCAATAATACTAATAATAATAATAATAATAATAATAATAATAATAATAATAATAATTAACAATTACATTTATAATATTTAAGGGTTGGGGAGGTTAGGGCATAACCTAGAGGTCGTGGTGACTTGGCGACGCCGGTGGTGGAGGAGGAAGGGAAATTGGAGAAAAATATTTCTAGGCTAGGAGAGGGGGAGTGAGAGGGCGATGGTGGTGGCGGCATAATAAAGGTGGTGGCGTAGGTGACAGTTGTTGTGGTGGCCGAAGGTGGTGGTGGAGGAGGGTGAGTGAAGGAGAGGGAGGCACAGAGAAAGGAAGGTAGGGGAGGTAGAGGAGACTGCTGGGTATTTTGGGAGGTAGGGGAAGTGGTGGCCGCGGCAGAGATGGTGACATAAGGCGGCGGGAAGGGCAACGATGGGGGATAATTGGCAGATTGGGGAGCCAACTTTGTACGGCTGTGGCAGCTCATGCAGGAGGAATTAGGGTGGTAGGTGGTGTGGTTCGGTGGAGGGTGATGAATGGAGGAGTTTGGCAGGTGGTTTAGGCGGCGATGCTAGGCGACAGTAGTATTGGAGGCGTCTGAAGGGGTGGTGGTGCAAGGGGTAAATTTCTGGGTAGGAAAAGGGGAGATCGATTAAGGTCGGGTATGGGGTATTTATAGGCTAATGAGGGGTGGATACGACAAAGGGGGAAGAGGACAAGAGGGGGCAGGTGTGGCGGGGTTGCCAGTTGGCAGTGGCAGGCCAATACAAGTTTGCAAGGTTGTAGGAGCTGTTTGGTTGGGGGAGAAGAAAAGGAAAGAAAGGAGGGCACGTGTGATGAGGTACGAGGGTGTTTGGGGTCAAAAAAGGAAAGGAAAACAATAGGGAAAGAGAGGGTGGTGCAGGCTGGCGGTACGGTGTTGGCTGGTCGATGATGGTAGGGTTGTAGACCTTCGATTGTAGGGCGTGGGAGGAGAGGGAGGAAAAAGAAAGGTTAGGTAGTTTAGGGGAATGAAAAGAAGAAAAAAGAAAGAGGATCGGGCGGCTGGGTGGCGTTGGAGAAAAAAGAAAGGTGGATGCGGGCTTGGGTTGCATGGGGGAGGAAGGAGATGAAATCTGGGCCATAAAGGGGCTGGCCCAGTCTGAGGGAAGAAGGGGAAAAAGAAAAAGGAGAAAGGAGATAATGGAAAGAAAAAGGAAAATGAAGGAAAAAAGAAAAAAAAAGGAAAAAGGAAAAATGGGTTGGTTGGAGGTATTTAGAATATTTTGAATAAATTTTCCTAAATTCCATTTTAATTAGAGAACACCAAAATTTTCTATAATTAAATTATTTATTATTTTCCTCTTAATTTTGCCTTAAATACTTACCCTTATTTTAAGAACATAAATTTATTTAGTTTATTTTTCTAATAAATCCCTATTTTAACATAATTTCTTAAATTAGGATTTTGGGGTATTTTGATATGGTTGGACGGGGTTGGGAAGAGTCAACTGGTTCTAGAGAGACCTGAATAAAAATAGCCCATAGTAACTCATCTTTGTTTGTAAGCCATAGTGGGTAAACTCATGTGAAATTTTATATAATACTAAGTTAACCCATCTAACCCATAATTTTTTTATGGATTGGGTTATATAATCCATGGCTAACCCAACCCATTGAACACCCCTAGTGGTTGGATCAAAAAATTAATTTTACACGATAATCAACTAGGTAGACCCTAATACGACATGCTATGACCATAGAATCATTTAATCGACTT
The DNA here is from genome assembly GCA_030549775.1 of Tamarix chinensis. Classification (NCBI taxonomy): domain Eukaryota; kingdom Viridiplantae; phylum Streptophyta; class Magnoliopsida; order Caryophyllales; family Tamaricaceae; genus Tamarix; species Tamarix chinensis. Next base: position 99,673,380 of record CM060176.1, read on the forward strand.
TTATTACTTTATGCTAAGTCCTTACATGACAATGCAAAACAAGCCCTTACAAGTGTTTTGATTTGTAACAAGGTTGGGCCGGTCTAATAAGTTCTTTTGTTTTTTTCCGTGGGTAGGTATGTTTTAAAATCGAATAGTTTTGTATAAAAAGATCATTCAATATCTAGGTGGATCGGATGACCTTAAGTCTTTTTTATTTACTTCATGTATATAAGTCCTCTCAAACAATATTTCATATTATTAAATTTTTTATAGTAATATCATACATCGGACCAACATAATAATTTTTTAACTTCTCTAAATGGTAAGAATGTACTTCCTTTTTTTTCTTTAAATTAGAAAAGGAATCTAATGCGATATTAAATTACGGATGAAGACCAAGCAAAATTTTAGTTTTTCATAATCTATTTGTTATTATTAGTTATTTTGTAATTCAGCAAGATTGATATTAGTAATGCAATATATAATCTCTTATTCTAAGAATGTACTAGTTGACATAAAATTAGTTCATGTAAATATTTTTGAAAAAGCCTCCATTGAGATTCGACTTGGGTTATTTCATCTTTGACTTTGGATTATTGTAATCTTAGACTATTTTTATTGGAAGTGTATCAAGTCATGATGATTTCTTCTATCTTTGGTTTGATTTTCATAGATATAATATGATCAAATTGCAATTGACCGACATTTTGTTGACCAACCTACTCTTCTCCGAGTTTGGAATTGTAAGTGATGATATGCCACTTAAAGTATCCCTTTGTTTACCTTGTTGATTTCCATCTCGGTTTATAATTTTTTTACCTTATTTTCTTTAGTCTACGTTTGGCTTGTGTCAAATCAACAATTGGGTTTCCATCATCTCCTTTCTTGAGAAGGTTTCATCTCCAAAACTGATCATGCACCATAGAAATAAGAGATTCTTTTGGAGATGAACCCAAACCAATTTACTAGGCTTGAAAACAAAATTCTTTTTATGCTTCTTAGCTGCTAAACTAATTATTTTCTACATTTTCATCTTGCTATGCTTCCATCTTATGACCTTATTTCATAAAATTTATAAACTTTTTGGTAGTCTTTGTCTCTTGTTTTGGGTACTACTCTCTTGGTATTTATTTTTCAGAAATTTTCACCAAAGTGTACAAAACCAAGGAAGAGGAGCGCAAATTTGGAGCAAAGGTTCTCTATAGAAGGAAATGAAGGAAGATGAACCAATCTCACACTCATACATGAAGATGAGAAAATATAAGGAGTTGAAAAAGCCATATATTTCGCTAAGGCATAGTTGTGTGCACTAGCGCAATACAACCATGTGTTGACCAATGTATTGGGAGCACAACTGTGCACTGACCAGTGCACCAATCGTGCACACAAAACAAAGCGATATGACTATGTGATGTTGGCACTACCATGTAACACAACACCAAGCTGTGCAATGACTATTACTCCATGATCTCGAGTCTTCCACGATCTGTACCATTTCAATAGATGATTTTTATCCAGATTTTGGGGATAAGATAGGGGCTATTGTTTTTTTTCTCCCTTTTTCTCCTGAGGAGAGGATCCATCTTTGTACCGTTAATTACTTGATTCAAATCTTAGTTGTAGTTTTAATTTTAGCTGATGTATCCAACTTTGACAACATATTCCAGCATTATAAATCTAAAGTTCTATCTTTATATCTTTCTCTTATTATTTATTATGTTTAATGTTATTTATATTCTTACATTTGATTGCAATTATGAGTCAATAGATTTCTTTTCTAGGATTGGATCAAGTCTAAATTGTTAATTAATGATAAATTAGTTTGACTTCCATTCTGATTGCTTGAATTCAGGAATTCAATTGTTATTTCTATTAAGTGGCTTGTTCATTGACTTGACAACACATAGGTATTTAATCAAAAAACTAAAAGGTGAAGATTAATAACTGAAAATCTAACCATTAAATGTGACAATCAAACTGCGATAGTAGGTTAGAGTCTCTTGGGGGTTATATTGATTTAACATAGAACATAGTTTAATTAATTTGATTTAATACCATAAAAATAGGTTATTAAATTGGATTAGGTATACCTATTAGACCTTGAAACAGGCTATTAGTTAATTTAGGTTATTTCACCCACTCGGATTAAAATAATTATTTTTCAATTAAATTGTTTATTCATTAATTACTAGCTTATGATGACACTCCAATCCTAGGCTTTTAATTAGATTTTTATTAAAGTTAGCATTACTAGTTGGTTCGATTTTGTTAGTTATTTTTATCTCTCCAAATTTAATTTATCTAGACATATGAAATAGTGAAGATCAGTACTCAACAATGAAGTCCCTATGGGATATGGCCTTTACGTGGTATAACAAGCCTATGTTGATGCATGTGAAATATAAATTGGGTCATGCTAAGGAAGATGGTGGATTGAGATAATTACTATCAAAATAGAAAAATAGAAAAAAAAGGTTGACGAAGAGGAAATTTACTTAATTACCTCTTAAATTCATATACTCACAATCACCATCCAAGGTATTCAACTCTTGGAATAAATAAAGTAAGATTTCGGTGATAAAATCTGTCAAGCTCTTCACTCAAGTTTAAAAGTTCATCTCACCAAAAGGGAGGAAAATATGAGGCAACCAATTATGATCTTCATTTATATGCGACTCTAATATTTATAAGGAAATTTTAGGCCCTTTGAGTTACAAATAGACCATAATGACCTTCTATGGACTGATTTAGCTACACACTAACTAGAATAAAAGGTAAAAGGGTTGATTTGGTTAGGATCAAACTAGTGGCTACCTAATGGGGGCTAACTTGACTAGCTTAAATCTGAAAAAAGGAAAACCAACCTTTGACTTTATTTGGCTCAAAATTTCATGCATCAACAAACCTCCCATATAACACCCCCATTTTTCACTACCGAAAATTTTCATATAAAACAATGCGCAAGCCAAAAATACACTTAGAAAAAATGGGGTGTTACCGCCATATCTAATACAAGATAGACATCCGTCGCCTACCCTATATCAGATACAAGGCTAAAACCAATCAACCAATTTAAAATAGAGTGTGCAGACATAAATTGCATAAACATTTAAAAGATTATTTAAATTAAGGATCACATTGGTCCTCGACCATATCAATATAGGAATATAAATAGTTAAAAGTACGAGGTTACATTAAAACGAGATTAGGGTGTGACCCCAAAACCAATACCACGGTCCACCACGAACCCCAAAAAATCTCTAGATGTCCATGCTCTTTATCCCCAAACCCAAGCTGAGATAGGCGCGCTATTGCCTATCCCTAAAAATTTGTATATAGTCTTTTACTCGTGGGAATGAGCAGGTGACTAAACAAACGAGTATATCAGTACGCTACGTACTAATTAAGCCAAGTTGCTTCTTCAACAGGAAAATAAGTATGCAATAAAAAATCTATCATATATGGATATCGTAATTAGCATGTGTCACGCTAATACCTTATATGTAAAAGTAGGAATGCATCAGAACATACTATCATGTATAACTTAGACAACGGAGAATATATCATGCTTGTTTTCATATTGTAATCATGTAGATATTCACACATATACGAAATAAATTAATCCAAGCAACCACTAGTGTTTATTTCTAATTGCTCAGCCATTTAGGTTATACCATTGCCTTATCCTTATATTGACACAGGTCAACATCCAGCCAAACATTTCAATCGATAACAAATTATTCATTTAAGTCATTATCCAAGTGTATATACCAGCTTTTATCCTTTTTGGTCATTTATATCATTAATTATTCCCAACAATATTCAATTATTAATCATTCACTTATTCACCAGTCATATTTTATCATCCCATTTTTTATTATTGAGAGATGGACTATGCATCACCCCATGCTCTCACATACCATGGAAGCCTATCCATATAAGGGACATAAAGTCCTGGCTGAAGCCAATCAATAAGATGGACGTAAGTCCAGGCCAAAGCAAACTAATATGGACATAAGTTAAGGCCATATTGATGGCTCGATTGTGTGGCTCAATTAGCTGATATGCAAGTTAATCTCTGAGCTACCTATAAGGAAAAGCTGGCAGGCTAATATTAATAAAGCTAACAACTTCATGATATTGATGGAAGAAGAAGAAATCATCATCTAACACATACTGTGGAAGAAGCAAAAATGAATGAGGTTGGCTTACAAATATATACATTCTTCCTCATATGACTATTATTCTTATAGTTTTATGGGAAGGAGTATAAAGGGATTCTATAGGCCAATTGAGTTTGTTGATAAAAATCATGCATGCATAGGACTATATAGTGCTTTTGGTTTTTGTGATGATAAATGTAAGTAGTAGTTTCATCTATACTCTCTTTAGCACCTCATTGGAAAGATAAATAAAAGAGTAGATTAATTTATATTTATGTAGATTTAAAAAAAAAACTTTATGGTAAATTTATTAGGAAAAAACATCATAATTCTTTTAAACTTTTTAAAATAATATATAATGAGTCATGCCAAATAAAACAAAGCAATAATAATAGTATAACAACTATCATCTTGTTGCTAAAGTGAGCATGAGAATGTATAAATATATATAAGATCAGAATCCTGAGTAGGAGATGGTGAGAGATTGTTTTGATAATCTTGTTGGAGATTGTAAGAATATTTGATGAAGACAACCATAGATCCAATTACAAATAATAGGGCTATATAGAGATTAGTAATGTCAAGGTTGAGGTATATTGTCTTTGTTACTTCTAACCTCTTCCCAGCCTGCTCCAAATAGGTGGCGCTAGGAAAGAAAATTTAATCATTCTCTTTGGAAATGAATGCTAATTTTTGAGGCATAAATTAGCGAAATGATGATTATAACTAAGGCGCCGTGAGATACTATTTAGGTGAAATACTCCAAAACCTAATTTTAAGAATTATAGCTAATTAAGGATTTATTTTATAAGTTTATTAAATAAATTATTTTTATTAAAATATAAAGGAATTAATTAGGACTATTCAAAAAGAAAATAATAAATATTTTTATTAGAAACGTTTTGGTATTTTAGATAATTAAGGATTTTAATTGGGAAATTAATTAAATAAATTATTTTATTTAAAATAAGAAGGAGAAAATAGTTCCAAATTAATATGAATTTTATAAATAATTTAATTGAAGAAAATTAGGGAGTTTTGCTAATTAAAATGAAATTTATGAAAAATCTTTCAAAAATCCTAATTTAGCCCAAAAATGAATTTAAATATCATTTTATTTAAATATTATTATTTTTAAATATCCCAAATATCATAATTAACTTAATTAACCCAACCCTCATATTTTTTATTTTTCCCTTTTTCCTTTTCTTTCTCCCTTTTCCCTTTCTTTTTCTTTGTCCTTCTTTCTTTTCTCTTCTTTTTCTTCCTTACCTTCCCCCGACCTGAGCCAGCCCACGTCCCATTCCTTTCCCTTTCTTCCTTTCTCCTTCGGCGACCCAATTCCCTACCCTTTTCTCCTTTAGCACAACCTACCCTCGGAACGTTGCGTTTTAATCTTTTTTTAGTAGTCGTTGCCGTCCGGCCAGTCTTTGTTCTTTTCTTTCTTTCTTTTCTTCCCTGAACCGCCGGTTCGTGCCCTTCTTCCTTCTTCCTCCCCAGCCCATCGACCTGCACCTACACCACCGCCATCGCCCTAGTTTTTTGCCATCGGTTACAGCCGTTTTGACAAGCCATTTTTCTTCCTTTCTCTTCCCCCTGATTCAGCGACCACATAGACCAATCCATCTCCCCTATTCTCACGCAATTTTCCCTTCTCCCTAGCCTGTGCAACCACCCTCTACTGAATTTGGATTTTTCTGGTTTTGTTGTCGCTGGTGACCCTAACCCTAACTGCATTATCCTCGCACCGACCCACATAACCCTAACCTTTCATCTAAACTCTATAAATACCCCATAATTAGCCCTATTCGAGCTTTTGATCCCTACACATAAATTTTTGACCTTGCCACTCCCGCTAGGGGTGTGCATTGTCGGATATCCGTATCCGAACGGATATTTTTTTCCGATATCCGATCCTATCAGACATTCGATATCCTATATCCGAATCCACATCCGATTAAATCGGATATCTAAAATATCGGATATCCAAAATATCGGATCGGATTTCAGATATATCCGATTATTGAAAAAAATATCCGATTATTAAATTTACATATATAATCTATAACTAAAAATATTTTTTCTATATAAACGTTTGTTTAATTATTCAGCTTGCATACAAAAATAGAAAATACATGATTAATCATATCCACAAAAATTAGCGATCAAGATTTGTGAACAATGGCGCTCTAGAACCGTGGAATGACCTAAGTTAAGAGGCTTAAAAAATTTAGGAGTTTTTTTTTCTTGGTCTGGGTGCTTGCGTGTGTGTAGGCTGTGACCTATTTGACTGTTTGTAGAGTGTGGATGTTTATTTTAGACTTTAGTTTAGTAAATGATTTTTGGACTTATGTACTGTAGTAAAAAAATGATCCAAACTTGAAGATTGAAAGAAAAAAATCAGCTTATAAATTAAATTATGCCTAAATATAACTAGATTATTCTTAAAACTGGATATTTTTTACGGATCGGATTATTCATTAAAAAATCAGATCGGATATCCGCTTCGGTCAAACTTATATTTGAATAGATCGGATATCCGCTTCGCTTTTAAAAAACCAGATCAGATATCCAATATTTCGGATCGATTTTTTCAGATACCGGTCAAACTGGATATTTTTCTACCGGATCCATTTCCGCCACCTCCGGCCAATAACGTCGTCCATTCTGGCTACTCAAGTACTCCCTACAACGCCCTCTAACTAACCAAACCACCCATCCCCCTCGATTTTTTCTTTCACAAGTCGCCCCGGCTGTGCGAAGTTCCCTCCCCGATCAACTCTCTCTTCGACCTCCGCTGCCCTTTGAACCACCATTAGCCACCTCTTTCGCCACTTCCTCTACTCCTTTCACCTCCCAAATTATTCTACAGACCCTCATTTACCTTCCCCTACCTTTCTTTTCCTCTTCCTCCCTCTCCTCCTCTCTTTCTCTTCTTTTTCCTCATTCGGCCACCACCGCCGCCTTTGGCTACGCCACCATCTCCATTATGTTCCTCTCCTTCTAGGAAACCATAATCACCTCTACTCCCACCTTCATTCTCCCTATTTTGTTCCTAACCTTCAATTTCCCTCTTTTCTTCTCTTTTTTCCGGCAACCGCCGCCATCGCCGCCGATGCTGCCGGTGCCGCCTGTCACCACCATCCTAAGGTTGAACCCTAGACCCTCTCAACCCTTTTACCCTATTTTTACAAGCCTTAATCTATTTTATTTCATTTATTTGAAATATATTATTATTATTATTATTATTATTATTATTATTTCTATTGAGGGTCGAAGTCCTATTATATTTTTATTTCGATTTTATTATTATTATTCTTATTGTTTCTATTATTATTATTATTAATAATATGTGATTATTATTATTATTATTATTACTACTATTTCAAAATTATTATTATTATTATTATTATTATTATTCCATCATTATTATTACAAATATTTTACTATTAGTTTTGATATAATTATTATTATTGTTAGGTGATTATCATCATCATCATCATAATCATTATCATCATCATCATCATAATCATTATCATCATCATCATCATCATCATCATCATCATCATCATCATTATTATTATTATTATTATTATTATTATTATTTTCAATGTTAATATTATTATTCTATATAGGGCTGAAACCCTATTGTGCCTATTTGAATTTTAATAGTAGTAGTAGTAGTAGTAGTATTATAAATATCATGTCTTATTATTATTAAGGTTATTAATATTTTTATTATCATTAGTATTTATTATTATTAGTGTTATTATTATTATTATTATTATTATTATTATTATTATTATTTATTACGATATTATTATTCAATGTAGGGTAGAAACCCTACTTCATTTTATCTTCGAATATTATCCTTACTATTATTACCATTATGGTCATTATTTTGTAATATTATTATTGTTTTTATCATTATTATTATTATTATTACTAAATTTTATTATTAAAGTTAATAATATTATTATTGGTATTATTTTGGTAAAGGGGCCAAAGCCCTTATTTTACTTTGTTTTCGAATAATGCCCTTTTTATTATTATTTTTACTATTATTATTATTATTATTATTATTATTATTATTATTATCCTTGTTAACATTAATGTTGATATTATTTTTAGTATCATTGCTATTATTATTTTAGTATCATCATTATTATTATTTGGGTAAAGTTTTCAACCTTATACTATCAACTTTTATAATATTACTATTATTTCTATATCTTTAGCAAAGTTAGTAATTAGTTAATGTTATTTTATTAATATGTTATTATTTTATTAAAATTTTGGTCTTAGAATAAGTTAGTAATTAATAGTATTTTTTTAGTAAGAGGGAGTCTAATTTCTAGTTTTTCCCTCAAATAGGTGAGACCAGTCAAAGCCCCAAGGAGGCATAGGAGCGTGCTCAAAGATTGGTGTCGTTTTAGGTAAGGGTGTTATTAAGGCCTTATGTGTGTTGATGTGCATTATATGCTTTGTATGTTATTTATCCTATATTCGTCTTTATAATTATTTCGTGCATGGTATGGTGTGGAGTTGAAGTATGCTCATGTGATGTTATATGTCATATATATTATGTATATGTGATGAAATATTGTGGTATGTGATGTTGGTTTGTGACCCTTTAGACATGCATGTGAGGATGTATAAAAGTGGTATTATGTGGGGAAAAGGTTGAAGAGAAAAATGAAGAATAAGTTGACCAAGGGGTGTGAGTTAACTTAATTATTTTAATGATCCATGATGGAAGAATAAAATGGGAAATTTAGGGTTTCGTGTAGGATAATCTAATTTATGGTTTTATATGGGAGAGATTTTATATTGGAGAATCTAATTTATGGTTTTGTATGGGAGAATCTAATTTATGGTTTTGTATGGGAGAATCTAATTTATGGTTTTATATGGGAGTATATAATTTGTAGTTTTATATAGGAGAATTTAATCTATGGCGCAATATGGGATACTATAATCTATGGTGAATCTAATTTATGGTTTTATATGGGAGTATATAATTTGTAGTTTTATATAGGAGAATTTAATCTATGGCGTAATATGGGATAATCTAATCTATGGTGTAATATAGGAGAATCTAATCTATGGTTTGTATGGATTGAATTTATGGTTTTGTATGGAGAAACCTTGGGTTTTGTGTGGATTGAATTTAGGGTTTTGTATGAAGGAATCTTGGGTTTGGGTTTTGTATGGAGGACTCTATGGTTTTGTATGGATGAGTTTAGGGTTTGCATGGGTGATTCTAAGGTTTTTACGTGGGAGTTTTAGGGTTTGCATGAAAAAGTTTGAAGGTTTGCATGAGGAGGTGAACATCTACATGGGAGTAAAGTTTACGTATGGAAAGTTGATTTGGGATTTGAGGAAGGTAATGTAATTGTTGTTTGGGTGTTTGAACACTTTGGATGAAAAATAGTACGTGGAGCAATATAAGGGTACGTAGAAGACCGAGCTGGGGTTTGTGTGGATAATTAGGGTTTGGTGTGGCTGCTTAGAGTTTTTGTGGTATCATGTGTATTTGGTGATTAATGTGTAATTATGAGGATGGTATTTATGAGTGGTGATGTGTGGAGTGTTAAAATGAGTTGGGTTGTGTGAGGTGGAGTAGGATGGGCCACTTAGGCCTAACTTAGGGTTTATGGGAAAAACCCTAGAGTAAGGAAATAAGTGGAATTGGAGGTGTGTAGTAGTGGGCCTTGACCCACCTATCTCAGTGTTGGAGTTCTGGTATGAGTTGGAGTACAGAGGAGAGATTGTTGGACAAATTAGAAGGTGCAGGGTTCTCATGATATGATACAGATCAATTGGAGGATAAGTGTAAAGGGAGTGATTCATGCATGTTTAGGGTGAAATTTTTTGAATAAGATACTTAAGACATTAATCATTTAAAGTGGAACATTGTTGAGCCGGGCCTAAACCGCTCCACCAATGAATAATATTGGTTAGGGCATGATGTCCTATGTGTAACCTGTCCACTGGTAATAATAGTGCTCAGACTTTGTACCTGTGCGTTTCCAGTCCACCGACTATAATAGTGGGGGATTCCGTGCTCAAAAAAATCGAATATATTCGTGCCAAGAAATGGGAAAGACACTAAGTACTTATAGTAGAACACCGTGCGAGAAGGGGCCAAACTGGTCCATCGGCGAATAATAGTGGTCAGGAGCTTTGTACCCTGTGTGTTTCCGGTCCACCGGCTATAATAGTGGTCAGGAGATTTATGCCCTGTGTGTTTTCGGTCCACTGGTTATAATAGTGGGGTTCCCGTACTCGTATGAACTTGATAAAGAGTATGGTGTGAAAATAATTCGATAAACAATTAATTAAGTAATTAATCTGGACTATATTGGATCTTGGTGTATTCACCTGAATGTTCATATGCCTTAATGTTATGATGTTGGATTATGCTCTTTTTATTATCCTGCTGATTTTATATGCTTATGTGTTGGCCTTAGTACTTGGTTACCTTGCTCAGTATGTAGCGTACGGTCACCCGTTTCATGGGTGCTGCTCATTCCCACGAGTAGTAGGCCTTTCTGACTTTGTGCAAGTGGGCGAGACATCAGGCGGGGATGAGTGTTGAACTTGTGGTTGGCTCAAAGTTCGAGAGTATCGTGACCATATTTACTCGTTATGCGATTTATTTCTTCTGTATTCCTTTTGTATTGTATTTACCCTTTTATGATTTATTATCTTGTATTGAGTATTTCAATTAACTCTTTTATCAATTGTAAGGGTATTCCTTCCGAAAAATTTTGATTGAGCACTCTGATTTCTATCTTATTATTGATTATAAACTCTTATGCATACTTTATTTTTATGTTATGATCTTTTTAATTCATTTTATGAACTCTTGGTTTGAGTTTAATGTTAATCTTTTTAGCCTTAGCACTTGGTACTAGAACGACCGAAGAGAACTGGTCTGGTACTAAGTGTGGCGGTAACATCCCCAAAATTCATGGATTTCCAATTTTAAATTCTTTCGCTTAAAAAAAAGTAGTGAATTTTGAGGTGTTACATTAGGCATCAAGTGTAATACCCCAAAATTCACTACTTTTTTTTAAAGCGAAAGAAATTATAATAGAAGTATTTAAATTAAACCCGTAAATTCTGGGGATGTTACCGCCACACTTAGTACCAGACCGGTTCACTCCGACCATTCCAGTACCAAGTGCTAAGGCTAAAAAGAGATTAATATTAAACTTAAACAAAGAATTCATAAAGTGAATTAAAAGACCATAACACATAAATTAGAGTACGCATAAAAGTTTATAATCAATAATAAGATGGAAATCAGAGTGCGAAATCTAAATTCCTCGAAGGGAATATTCTTACAATCAATAAAAGGTTTATTTTAAAAACTCAATACAAGGTAATAAATCAAAAAGAATAAATGCGAATCAAAAGAAATAACATAATGAAATGAAATCACATGAAGAGAAAATACGGCTATGACACTCTCGAACTTTGAGCCAAAACATGCTCAACACTCAGCCCCGACTAATGTCTCGTCCACCTGCATAAAGTCAGAAGGGCATACTACTTGTGGGAATGAGTAACACCCATGAAAATGGTGATCAGTACGCTACGTACTGAGTAAGGTAACCGAGCACTAAGGTCAACACATAAGCACATAAAATCATGCATAAGAATAAAAGAACATAAAAATTCATTATGATAACATAATATCGAATAATCATTCAGGTACATAAATAAAGGCCCAATTATAATCCAATTCAATTACTTAATTAATCTCTGATTAGAAGTTGATTCACACCATACTTTTTATCAAATCCATGTGAGTACGGAAGCCCCCACTATTATAGCTGGTGGATCGGAGGCACATAGGGTATCATACCCTAACCACTATTATAGCCGGTGGATCGGAGGCACATAGGACTACGCATCCTAACCACTATTCCTAACTAGTGGATCGGTTGGCCCGAGCTCAACGATCTCCCACTTTAAATAATTAATGTTTTAAGTATCTTATTCAGAAGCTTTCATTGTGGACATGCATGAATCATTCCCTTTACACTTCATACATCACAAATCATAAATTCCATAATCATAATTACACTTTAATCACCAAATACACATGATAACACAAAAACCCTATGCAGCCACAACAAACCCTAATTAACCACAACAAACCATAGTTAACCACTCCAAACCCTATTTAACCATAACAACCATAATTAGCCATTCCTCACCTTAGTTAATCACAACAAACCACAATTATCCACTCCAACCCTAGTTAATTACAACAACCCATAGTTAATCACTCCGAACCCTGCTTCAATATCCTCCATACTCTTATAATGTCCTACATACTATTTTTTATTCCAAGTGTTCAAACACCCAAACAACACTTACATTACCTTCCTTACATCTCAAATCAACTTTCCACACGTAAATTTCATACCCATGCAGACATTAATCTCCCCATGCAAACCTTCAAACTTTTTCATGCAAACCCTAAAATCCCACGTGAAACCCTAAATTCAACCATGCAACCCTAGATTCTTCAATATAATTAAAACCCTAGATTCCTCCATACAAAACCTTATATTCAATCCATACACAACCAAAGATTCATCCATACCAACCCTAGATTCAAACCATATAAAACCCAAGGATTCATCCATACCAAACCCTAAATTCCAACCATATAAAAGCAAATAGTCATCCCTACAAAACCCTGTATTAGATCATCCTATACAAAACCATAAATTAGATTCTTCCATATAATGACACAAATTACATTCTTCCATACATCATTATAAATTAGATTCTCCCATATAATATAATAAATTATGTTCTCTCACACAAAACCATGCAAAATCATAAATCATATTCTCCCACACAAAATCATAAATTAGGTTCTCCCATATAAAATCGTAAATCAGATTCTCCCCTATAACATCATAAATTACATTCTCCTATAGCACATCAGAAATTAGATTCTCCCATATAACATCATAAATTACATTCTCCCATACAAACCATAAATTAGATTCTCTCTCACGAAACCCTAAATTTCCCATTTTATTCTTCCACTCATGAATTATTAAAATAATTAGGTCAACTCACATCCCTTGGTCAACCTCTTTCCCCGTCCTCCTTTTTCATCCTTTCTCCCACACAAACCACATCAACACCCTCACAGGCATGTCTTACAGGGTCACAACACATATCATCATATATACATAATACACATGCCATATAAACACACTAAAACATACTTCAACTCCACATCATACCACACACGAAATAATTAATAATGATAAACATATGATTCATAGCATGCGAAGCACATAATGCATATAAGCACGCAAAAGGCCTAAGTACCCCTTACCTAAAATGACATCGGTCTTACAGCACACTCCTACGCCTCCTTAGGGCTTTGACTGATCTCACCTATTATGAGGGAAAAACTATAATTAGATTCCCTCCTACCAAAAATACTATTAAATATTAACTTATTCTAAGATTAGGCTTTTGATAAAATACTAAGATAAAAATAGCAAAAATACCAAAAATAATATCAATATTAATATTAACAAGAATACTAAAAATAGTAACAATAATAATAAAAAGGACATTACTCAAAAACATAGTGAAATAAAGGCTTCAACCCCCTTTACTAAAATAATACTAATAAGAATAATATTAGTAAAATAAATCACCAAATTTAGTAATAATAATGGTGATGAAATAATAAGAATAATAATGATAAAAACTATAATACTATTGTAATAATGATAATCATCATCATAATAGTAATAATAATAGTAAGGATAATATTTGAAGATAAAAAGAAGTAGGGTTTCCACCCTACATTGAGTAATAATAACTTAATAAATAATAATAATAACACTAGTAAGAATAAATACTAATAATAATAAAAATACTAATACCCTAATAATAATAAGACATGATATTTATAATACTACTACTAAAATTTAAAATAAGAACTATAGGGTTTCAGCCTTATATAAAATAACAATATATACTAACACTTGAAAAAAAATCCATAATAATAGTAATAATAATAATAATAGTAATAATAATAATAATAGCAACAACAACAACACTAATGGTAAGGTAGTAATAATAATAATACTAAAATAATAATAATAACAATTTCAAAATAGTAAATAATAATAATAATTATAACATATTAGTATTAATAATAAAGATAATAACAATAATAATAATACTAATAATAATAATAAAATTGAATTAAAATATAATAGGGCTTCGACCCTCAACAGAATAATAATAAAAACATTAATATTAATAATACTAATAATACATATTAAAAATGGAAATAATAATAATAATAATAATAATAATAATAATAATAATAATAATACTAATAGTATTTATATTAGAATAAATGAAATAAATTAATTTAAGGCTTGTAAAAATAAGGAAAAGGGTTGAGAGGGTCTAGGGTTCAACCTTAGGCTGGAGGGGATAGACGGCACTGGCGGTGGTGCACGACGGCGGCGACTGAAAAAAGAGAAGAAAAAATGAAAAAGTTGAATGCGGGGAAAAAGATAGGGAGAATGGAGGTGAAGGTTGGGCTGTTTAAGAATGCTTAGAGGGATAGGAGTAGAATGGATGTGGTGGCACAGCCAAAGCGGCGGCGGCGCACGGCGGCAACGGTGGTGGTCGAATAGGGGAGAAGAAGAGAAAGAGAGGAAGAGAGGGAGAAAGAGGGAAAGAAATGTAGGGGGAGATAGAGGAGGGTCTGCAATACAATTTGGGAGGTGAAAGGAGTCGCGGAAGCGGAATAGGAGGTGGCTAATGGTGGTTCGAAGGGCGGCGGTGGTAGAAAATGGTTTGGTTGAGGAGAGAACTTTGCACAGCCGGGGTGGCTCGTGCAGGAAGAATCGAGGGAGGAGAAAGGAACAGTTAGTTAGGGGGCGGTGCAAGGAGTGCACAGGTGGCTAGAGAGGGCGGTGGTGTTGGTCGGAGGCGGCATAATAGGTGTCTGAAGGGGCGGCGGTGGAAAGGTCGGGAAGAGTTGGGTTTCGGGGAAAAGCTCGATTGTAGACTAGGTAGGGGGTATTTATAGGAGGAAAAGGGTGGGTTAGGTTAAAGGGGGAGAATGGGAGGATCGGTAGGTCAGTTGGGCTCGCCGGCGGTGACAGTTGCCGGCGAAATTCATAGAAAACGTAGCAAGCAGTTGGCTTGTAAAAAGGAAAACATGCGAGGAGAGGGGAATGGGTAGGCATGTGTGGTCAACGAGTTGACGTGGAAGAGAGGGGGAGGAAAACGGCCGGTCAAAACGGGCATAACCGGCGGCGAGATTTTCGGAGGGGGCGACGAAGGTTGCAGGTCGAACGTGGCTAGGGAAGAAGGAAGAAGAAGATGGGGAGGGGGGAGAACTGGCGGTTCAGCGCAGAAAAGAAAGAAAGAAAAGGAGAGGAGACCGGGCGGTTCGGCACTCATTAAAACGGGTGTGCAACGTAGCATTTAGAAGGAAGAAAAGGCTAAAACGCAGCGCGACATTAAAAGAAGTAAGTTTGGGCCACACGGGTTGGGTCGCACCGAAGAAGAAAGGAAGGAGGGAGGGAACTTGGGCCGCGGGAAGGATGCAGGCCTAAACGGGGAGGTGAGGAAAAGAAAAAGAAAAGAAGAAGAAAGAAAAAGAAAGAAAAAGGTAGAAAGAAAAGGAAAAAGGGAAAAAGAAAAATAGGAGGGTTGGGTTAAATAAATGAATTAAAATATTTGGAAAAGTTAAAAATAATATTATTTAAATAAAATAATATTTAAATCCCTTTTTAGGCTAAATTAGGATTTTTAAAAGATTTTCCATAAATTTCATTTTAATTAGAAAATCACCCTAAATTTAATAAATTAAAATATTTGTAAAATTCATATTAATTTTGAAACTATTTTCTCCCTCTTATTTTAAATAGAATAATTTATTTAATTAATTTCTAAAATAAAATCCTTAATTAGCTAAAATACCCAAATTTCACCTTAATTAAAATATTTATAAGATTTCTCTTGATTTACCCTAATTAATTTTATTTTATCTTAAATAAAATAATTTATTTAATTATTTTTATAATAAAATCTTATTTAATAATAAATAATAAAATTAGAATTTTTGGGGCATTTTATCAAGAGTTCCCCAAATTATTTTCTTTATTAACCCTAATGGAGGATTTTTTTTAATTCTTTGGTGACTTAGCAAGAGTGCATTGTCAAATTACAATGTCATAATAGATATTTGGTGTTAATTGGGTGTTGTATTCATGAATATACGAAATAAGAATCTCTCATCACTCTCTCTAAAACAACAACAACAACAACAACAACAATAAATGAAGAAAGGGCTAGGCATTTGAAACATCATAGCACCAATTTAATGCACACTTTAAATTGAGGAATTATAAAACCACCCTAAAGTTTGTTAAATGCCAAAAAACCACTGTTATACTATAGTATAATTTTTCCAACCTCCTATGGCTATTTTCCTTCTATTGTGTGACAACTTCTACAACCTTGTCAACGTTCATACAAGCTCTTAAGGTTGTTTGTGCCTAGGCCAACATGGGTAAAGAAGCACAAACAACCAATGATTTTTAGTGATTTTAAGCTACAACACCCGCCATAAGGCAACTAGGACTAGAGATGACACTTCTATCAATACAAACTTTAATCATGCCTGCTCACGGGGAAATATCCATCTAAGCTAAGCGATGGTACCTACCCACCAATCTATTGAGAAATTAGCGTGTGTCCCTAACCTATTGACCCACTTTATACCAGGGTAAAGAAGAAGGTGCATCACGTGAATAAAGAGTTACTTTACGTCCTCCAGATGTTGGGATGTATGCGCAATAGTTTGGGCTAACACATCTACTATAGAGATGATTATCACCATGTTTCGTAAATAGCCATTTAGAGGGCTTTTAACTATTTCTAGATAGATTAGAGGTTTGATGAGTTAGAAGAGTTGAGGAAGCAAATCAATTAGCTATTGGATGTGAGATTCAGAAGGCCATCCAAATCTCTGTTTGGTGCTCTGGTGTTGTTTTAAAGCATGATTAAAGCCTCCGAATGTGTATCAACTACATAGCAGTAAACAAAATGATGGTGACGAACAAGTATCCCATTCCATTGGTGACTGATTTGTTTGTTAGGCTTGGGAAAGCCTAATGGTTCTCGAAGCTAGATTTGAGGTTGGGATACTATCAAGTCTACAAAGATAAGAGGGGATGAATCCAAGACTACCTATGTGATCAGGTACGAATCTTATGAGTTCTTAGTTATGACCTTTGGTCTTACAAATGCAACAATAACTTTTTGCACTTTGATGAATAAGATCTTCCATTCCTTTCTGGACAAGATTGTGGTAGTGTACTTGGATGATATTGTGGTTTATAGTGAGACATTGGGTGACCATGTTGAGCACCTATAGAAATTTTTCCGAGTATTAAGAGAAAATGATCTCTTCGTAAAGATGGAGAAGTGCTCATTTTCCCAAGAGGAGGCAATGTTTCTAGGGCACCAGATTATGAAGGGAAGGATCTTTATGGATGAGGCTAAGGTCCAAGCTATTGATGAATGGGAGCCACCTAATGGGGTTTTGAATTTAAGATCTTTCTAGGGCCTTGTAAACTATTATCAGTGGTTCATAAGGTGTTAATGGGCAAGGGCCTCACCCTTGACCAACTTGTTTAAGAATAATATCACATGGGAATGGATAGAGGAATGTCAAAGGGCCTTAAATGATCTTAAGCAAATTATGATGGAAGAGTCGGTCTTAGCTCCCCCAACTATGCGGAGCCATTTGAGGTATACACTGATGCATCGGATTTTTCTATAGGTGTTGTGTTGATGTAGGAGAACAAACCCATAGCCTATGAGAGTCAAAAGTTAAATGATAAAAAAGAAGATATTTGGTGCATGACAAAGAGATGACGACTATCATACATTACCTTTTGGTATGGAGGCACTACTTGCTTGGAGGTCAGTTTGTGATCGATACCGAAAATGTTACTACTATCTACTTCTAGATAAAAAATAAATTAAGTCCCAAGAAAGCTTGATGGCAGAACTTCTTGGTGGTGTTTGACTATAAGATGAAGTATAATCCGGGCAAAGCCAATGTTGTCGTAGATGCATTAAGTCAAAAGGAAGAGTTAGTAGCTTTGAGCCAGCTGCATTGCAATCTTATAGATTGAGTTCAAGAAGGATTGACCCAAGATCACTTAGCCAATAACTTAATGGAAATGACTAAGGAAGGAAGGACTCGAAGATTTTGGATAGAAGACGACATACTCTACACCATTGACCATTGACTCTGTGTCGAAGTGAGGTAAAATAAGGAAGGAACTATTAAAGGAGTGACATGACTTGAAGTGCGTTGTCAAACTTCTAATTATAGTGTTTGGTAAAGGGCTTTTGTATTAGTAGTTTGAGATGAAAAACTCATTTTTGAATTTTTTTTAAAAATAGGAGCATGTTGATTTAACATATTTAGAATTAGTTGTTTCAAAAGTCATATATACTTTCAATTTACTTACAACTACTACAATCAACAAATACTACCAAACATTTTTACATGAAAAACTAATATTATTTGTTACTCGAGCCACATATGTAATCCGCCGTTAGCTAACTGCTAATATACTTCATCATAAGCTACATGCTAATTAACAAATAGGGTGTATATCTTTCCTTCATAAGTTTAATTCATAGCTCACCACCAGTCTTGAATAAATTCCCACACCAACTTCATGATTAAACTCTGATTACTAGATTCCATATCCCGCAGGCCCAGGCCGCCTTTACCCTTCGAATAACACAAGTGTTCCAAATTATATTCAACCAAGGAATCCTGCGTCGATCTCTGGAACCAACCCAAAGAAACCTACTACTCAATCGGTTGAGTTTTTCATTGACATTCTCGGGCAGCTTAGCAAAGTGCATCGTATAAAGAGGCGCCCATATAAACTGAGTAACCGGCTATATTGTGCACAAGTGACTCGACCAGTCAAAGGAAACCATACTAGACTAGGCTGTCATGATAACCTCTTTTATGCTTTCTCGATCACATGAGCAGGACAAACAGCCGTTTAAAAAATATCCACCGCTGAATCAATTTTGCACCGAGATATTTCCCCACATACAATACAGTGCAGTCCCCACAGGTCTCATACCATACGAGATATGGCCACAATTTCTTGCATGATGCTTTGCAGCACGTTTGGTGAGAATAAACCATATCACACTTGCTAGCACTAGCCTTCTGTTCAAAGCAGATCTCAAAAGTAGTAGTAAGCTAGGCCATCACAACCCTTACCTGTGAGGAACAAATCTCAAAGGTCGTATAATGCTTGTCGATCGCTCTTTTCTTTCATCTGTTAAAGCCTTAACAAACAACCTTTCTTTTAGGAATTCACACTATAATTGTGTTAGAAGTTTCCAGCTTCGTCCTGTACCCAGATGAAGCTCATTTAATGAATCCAGGAAAAACATATATATACTCTCATATCGTAGGAGGAATTTCAATGGTTGTGCAACTTTGTACGTTCCATATGATCGTATTATATATCTAGGTTTCTCCTCTCATCTCATCATCACATAGATTTATGCTTAAATATAATGATAAATGTTATAGCTAATTATGTTGCAAAAAGGTTTTAATATACACCTTTCATTTTGGATCGATATATATGTAAGGCTTGGAATGGTTTTGATGGGAATATTATTCTATAAATCACAACACATGCATTTAATATGTACCTCTATCAGTCTTCTTTTTTTTTTTTTTTTTTTTTTTTTTTTTTTTTATTATTGAACCGACACATTTGGAGTGTCTAAAGGTTTTGGAACCCAGGTGGTTATGTAAGCTCTCATCGTATATAAGCCACAATGGAGGTAGAAATATTGCTTGCATTTGGGACAGGCTTTACAGCTGCAACAACATCATTAAAATTGATTGTAAGACCAATGTTGTTGCTACTGATGCTATTAGTTAAAAGCATACATCTATGAAGTGAAATACAAGATAATATGAATTCCAATTAACGCTCCCATTTTTACAGCATATTCTCAAGGGCCAAGCGAACTAATATGTCATGAACAAAACTATCATTGCGGCTATTGTGATTAATTAAGGTTGACTCTAGTGATGGTGTTGGACTCGGTAAAATGGGTCAAGCCATCTAATTCTGGTGTGTGAGTCAACTTTATTATATCGCCAATTTATTTCATCTTGAATGTAAACCCACTCTTATACCAAAGTTCAATTTTTAATTAGTTCCTCTGACTTTTCAGAATTTTTTATATTATTATTTTTACACCGTAATTATTGTATGCTTATGTATGAATCACTAATTACATGCTTATTTATGAATCATTTCCAACAAAAAAGTGGTTTTTTTTTTGGTGAAACTTGTCTAGTTGGCTACTTTGTCTAGAACTTTAGCTTTATAATCTAATTTGTAAAATTTGAGTGATGTCGAGAGATCATAAAACATAACTAAAGTATTTTTCTTACTTATTGAAAAGTTGACCTCCCTGCTTACGGTTATTAATACTCTAAAGAAGTTGTAAATGGTATGACTTAGTTTAGTCATGCGCGTTGCCTTTTCATAATATGTGATTGTAATTAGTTCTTCAATTAATGTTGATTATACACTACTTACACCTGCTCTTGAAATAATTAATGCGAGTATCCATTGTTAGGTGAATGAGTGAGTTTAGAATATGATTGAATGTTCTTCTAT